>JAMPIV010007554.1:0-72488 GCA_024509875.1 Oreohelix idahoensis
ATGGCCCGGAGCTTTGCCATTCTTTAACCCTTTGATTGCTGTGATGATTTCTTCTTTGCGTGGAATGTCTGTATTCACATCTAGATCGTTTTCAGCCTCAGGAACATTCAATTGTGTCTCTGGTGGTTCCTTATTCAGAGTTTCTCTGAAGTGCTCTGCCCATCTTGTTTCCTGTCCCTCTGCTGTCGTGATGAGATTACCTTGCTTATCTCTTACTAATGTAATATTGTTTGCACCTCGTTTTCCACTGATGAATTTAGTTATTTTGTATACTGTGCTTTGTTCATTTCTCAGTGCTGCCTCCTCTGCCTGTCTTGCAAGATCGTCTAGGAAATTCCTTTTGTTGGCTCGGGTTTGGCGTTTAACTTCCTTGTCCAGCTGACTGTACTGTTCGCTATATAGTTGCTTTAACCTGGGGGACTTCGCTTCTATTTTCTTTCTTTTCATTTCCTTTCTCATCGTTATGGTGTTTAATGTTTCTGGTGTTATCCAGTCTTGCTTCTTCCTTTCCTGGAATCCCAAGCATGATTTGCTGCTTTCTTTGTATATTGTTGAAATGGTGTTAAAATTCTGGTCTATATCATCAGTCAATGTCTTTTCCTGACTTTTGGCAAATTGATATCGTTTCTTTATGTCGGCCGCAAAAGCTTTTCTGGTAAGGGAGTCCTTCAATTTGCTGATGTCAAACCTTTTCTGTGTAGTTACAGTTGGTGCAGCCCTTCTTAGTTTCACTTTCAGTTTTGCTACTACTAAATGGTGATCACTTCCCACATCTGCACTTCTTCTTACCTTCACATCTTGTAATGCATGTCTCCATCTACCGTTAACCATGATGTGGTCTATCTGGTTTCTGTCCCGACCATTTGGTGATTCCCATGTTAATTTGTGAATTTCTTTATGTGGGAAGAGTGTTTCCTCCAATGACCAGGTTGTTAATGCTACAGAAACTTATTAGTTTATCCCCATTTTCGTTTGCTGATTCGTTGCCGCATTTCCCCATTGTTCTTTCATTATATGTATTGTGTGTACCAACTTTCGCATTGAGGTCTCCCATTACTATAACAAGATCATATCTAGGTGTGTCTTCCATTCTTTCTGCAGTTGTTGATAGAATTAATCCTTGACCTCCTCATCGCTATCATTCGTTGGTGCGTAGCATTGTATTATTGTAGTGTTGGTGAATCTCCCTCTCAATCTTAATCTTATCAGTCTGTTGTTGATGGGTTTCCATTCCAGTAATGTCCTTTCTATTCCTTTCTGTAGAATAATGGCTACGCCTTCATTGTGCTGTCCATCCTCTCTTCCAGAGTAAAGTACTGTTTCTCCTGTTGCTGTTTTAACTTTTCCTGCCCCTGTCCATCTGCTCTCGCTTATCCCTAGAATGTGTAACCCATAGTTTCTTATTTCTGCCGTGACCTGTCTTAGTTTACCTGTCTCGTACATTGTCCTGACATTCCAAAAACCTATTCTTGTATCCTGTTTTGTGGTCAGGACATCCGTTTTCATGTCAGTGGCTTCCTTTCGGCTTTCACCACTGACAGTCATACGAGCCACAGACTCTGAATGTCCATCCCGCAGCAAAGTTTGTTCATTTATTGTTGTTTCCGTAACTTCATTGTTTTTTTTACACAGACAGGGGTGTCAGCCCTATGCTAAAACCCCCAACCTGGAGGACCAGGGTACCAGCTTTTGTCTGACCCCTACTCGCACAGACCAGTCCAGCTTGGTTGAACCTACCAGGAGTAAAACTCCCACTGGCATAGCTCTGGGGATTGTCAGGGTACGCAAGCTGCCATACCGCTACAAGGTATAGGTACCATTGATGACAGAGGCATCTTTTATACAAGGAGAAATTAAATTCTCAGCTATAGTATGATTTTTACCACATTTAGCAATATGATAACTAATACGGTAGGAGGCTTCAACCGCATTTTCATTATCTTTGTTAGCTGATGACAAGTATGATGTCACATTCTGTTGTTTCGATAGGCGCTGAAAAAAATTGCGTTCCTTGTTTTCATAACTGGGGTGTTTTGTTTGTAAATGCCGCAAGAGTAATGAAGTTTAATGCTACCATTGGATAATACATCCCGACACACTACACAGTGGGGCTTAGCACAGTCCTCATCTCCTATAAACGAAAACCCATACTTCATGTATTCTTCACTGTATTTTCTCTTTTTAGCTCTATGTAAAACTGAAGATCGTGTCTTTTCACTATCCTGCACCAAAGTATTAGGCATGTCCTGAGAAGTACTTGGCGATTGATCACATTCCACATTATGTTTCAGCTTTTTTACTGTGAAAGTTTTCAACCACTGATTCATATCTGATAATACACGAATTGAACAATTAATCACTTTAAGTTAAGTTAAAACAATGACAAAAACTACCGTATATAGAAACACTGTCTCACATTTGTAAAATTTGGGTCAAGAATCGACACTATTACTTCCGGGACATTAGACGTTCATAGATAGTGTGGAAGATCAAACAAGTCATATTTTTAATGAAATATTCAACGGCACAACTATAATCCCATAGTCATCATAATGAAGACTATTGTGTAAAAATATTGAATTGTGGTCACACGAAACGCCATAGATTTTCACACACGCCAGTCCAAGCAGACAGCATGCCAGTGGCGTGCAAAAAAAAAGCGGCGGAGATTGTCTCACACTGTTCATGTTGTATAGTATAGCGTTGAATTAAGTTCCAACTTTTGACTTGTCTTTTACACTGTTGACATATGTATCTTTTTTCTGCCATTACTCAATTTTTTCACATACCCCTGAATGTCCTGTCGCGTACCCCCAGGGGTACGCGTACCACAGGTTGGGAACTGCTGCCTTGAGGCATTCTGGTTCTCTTTTGATTGGAATTCTGCCTTGGCATAATCCAATAGTTCTTTTCCTGTGTACCCAGCTTCCTTGCCTATCCACATGAAACTATCAATGTCCATGATGTACACTCAGAATACTCACTATTATCTCTTGCTTTAGATTTTTTTTTACTATACAACTATTCACTCGTATATAAAAGTTAGTTGCTTATCCTTTACAGGATGTGGCAATCAACCCCAGCTTTTATTGGCTGTTTTAAAATTTTTCTAGGCAATTTTTACATTCAGTAGTTTGCCATTGCTTTCTGAACGGTATGGCGCTTATACCATTGTTAAAAATCCACACAAAGCGATCTGCTACCAAACCGCCTGCAGCAGGTTTCGAACTTGGTATATCTGGATTATGAAACTGCATTCATATCCATTAGGCCACAGACGCCGATTACTCGTATATACAGACAACTCGTATATACTTCACTTATATCACCAGATAAATCTCTGCTTACAAAGTATGCAGTAATGATGGTAAATATTGATCTCACTTCTCCAATATACACACACACACACACACACACATATATATATATATATATATATATATATATATATATATATATATATATATATATATATATATATATATATATATATATATATATATATATATATATATATGCATGAAAGTATATATCACCTCACCTCTCACTGTATACACATCATCCACCTTTACCTCTTATTGTATAAATATAGTCTTACTTTGCCACTTGGCTCCTGTCTCCTTACTCTGAAAATTTGGTCCTTCCAACCACTTAGTCTCTGTGATACACTCAAAGACCCTTACAATAGTCGACAATTGTACAACAACAGCTGATGAAACTTTCTGGTGCTTTGACACCACTATACCAACTTGACAATAAGTCCGCTTTTACTTCAAAGTCTGTTTCTGGCACCCACACTTGTGCTATACTCAGATAATACTTCAACTATAACTAATCTTAATACTCTGTGTTATACAAGTGTTTTCCTTGGCAAAATGAGCACTTCACAGATGAAAAAAAAAAACGCACACCCCACACTACGAAAACAAAATCCCAGTCGTGAGGAATAAGATGATAGACCAAGTAGAGCAGAGGTAGATTAATATATACAATGCGTGACTGCACACGAATTAAAACAAGGGATACCTGTAAACGTATTTACAAGATAGAAAGATGGAACAAGAGAACACACCACTTAACTCTTAGTATACGAGCTGCCTTTCATGACTACCATTACAGATTTTGCAATAAATAATTTATTTATAAAGATAACATAAGTGTTATATATCAAAATGTGAAGAAATGAAACCCCTACATCATGCACGTAACTAAATTGATCAGTGGTTTGAAACATGCATTCAGCTATAAATTTTCGCTATTGACGGGGATCGATCATCGTCCTCTCTAGAAGGCCGCTCGTATACTAAGAGTTAAACACCACAAAAGAATTACTGAATGTACACGACAATGTAAATACACACTACACAAATACACCTAACACCAACAGGACTTGGAATGTTAAGTAGGGCAGTCACAGGAAAACCCTCTGCCTTACTCCACCACTAAACACACAGCCACACCCTATAAAGAAATCAGTCTAATTCAATCTTTTCCCACAAGCAGGCTATGAATGAATTAAACTCACCACCCGTCCTCCCTTAAACACACAAATATAAAATAACACAATAGACTAAACAATTACAGTCAACAATGAGGTGCTGAAAGCTATCTCTTTCACTAGGCACTAACAAATCACTCCAGTCAAAATAAACTAAATAACCTGTAAGCAAAATTAACCCTATAACATATCAAAATATAAATACCTTCAAGTACTAGGAAATAAAATGAAAGCTCCCACCTAAGTAACTATCCCCATACAAACATATAGACTAAGTTCTACAAAGAAAGCAAAGAAAAAGAACAAAAAAAGTGAAAGAAAACAATAATAAACTAATGCACAGACCTCAAAAAATAGATGTAGACAAAACAAATCTAATATCCCACTTACTCCAGAGAACCCTACGATAGAATCAGTTGATAGAAAAGAAAAAAAAATTTTTAATGATGAAAAACAGAATTTAAAGAAAAAAAACAGAAACATAAATATAATAATCGTATAAAGATCTACAGACAACAACAAGAAACTTAACTGAAGCTCCTCAGGGACTTCTTTCTTCTTCTTTGATCCTTAGCCGCCGACCGTCAAAGCAGTCAGTGGCCATCACGCCTAGTGGCGTCTTGTAGGGCAACAACAAATTGATTCCACTTTGCTCGGTCGGTGGCCATCCTTCGTACAGTGCCCGAACTCTGGTTCATTCTTTGCATCTCAGCCTCCACGGTCCTCCGCCAGGTTGTTTTTGGTCGGCCTCTCTTTCGTTTTCCTTCAGGGGTCCAAAGCATAGCTGTTCTTGTGATGTCATCGGGGTCTCTTCTGAGGACATGACCAACCCAGCTCCAGCGTCTGCCAGCTATGATGGTGTGCATGTCCTCTTGCTTGCTACGAGTAAGTAGATCTTGGTTAGTGATGGTATTTGGCCAAAAGATTCTGTGAATTTTTCTTAGGCATGTTGTGTGAAAGGAGGACAATTTCGACATTTCCTTCTCTGTAACTCTCCAGCATTCCGCACCATAGAGAAGCACAGAAAGCACACAGCTCTGATATAATCTTAATTTTGTGCTTGTGCTGTATTGGGAGGACTTCCAGATGTTGTTTAGGCTAAAGAAGGCTGTTCTTGCCTTATTCATTCTGATGTTGATGTCTTTGCCTGCCCCGCCGTCTGGTGTTACTATGCTTCCTAGGTATGTGAAGGTATCTGTCTGTACCAATTGCTGATTCCTTACTGATATGGGCTCAGGGTTGCTCACATTGAGCGTCATGACCTCAGACTTCTTTAAATTGATATTCAAGCCCACCTGCTGGCTAAACTTATTAAGTCTATCCGTTTTTTCCTGGATGTGTTGATGTGAATGTGCTAGTAGTGCAATGCCATCTGCATATTCCAGATCTTCCAGTGTAGAAAATGTTGTCCATCTTATTCCTCTTGGACTGCCCTCTGTTGTCTGGCGCATCACCCAGTCTATGACTGTTAAAAATAGAGTGGTTGATAAGGGGCATCCCTGTCGTACTCCTGTCTTCACCTCAAAGGTTAGGTTGCTCTGCCCAACACTACACGTAAAGTTGGCATAGAGGCTTTTTATGATTGACACTATGCAGCTTTGAATTCCATGAGCCCTCAGTATTTTCCATAAACTGTCCCTATGTATGCTGTCGAAAGCCTTTTCAAAATCAACAAAATTAATGTAAAGCTGTCTTTGCCATTCTGAGCACTGCTCTATAATGTTCCTGAGAGTGAATATATGATCTACACATCTCCTGTTCTTTCTAAATCCTGCTTGTTCTTTCCTCAGTTTGTGGTCTACTGCCTTTGAAATTCTCTGTATAATTATCCTGCCTAGTATTTTGCTGGGAACTGAGAGAAGAGTGATTCCTCTCCAATTATTGCAGTCTGCAAGATCTCCCTTCTTGGGCAATTTGACAATTATTCCTTTGTTCCACTCTGATGGTGTTGTCCCCGTTTTCCAGACTTGTGCAAATAGTGGTTCTAATAGTTCTGCTGCTAGCTCAGGGTCTGTCTTAAATAGCTCTGCATTTAAGTTATCATGGCCCGGAGCTTTGCCATTCTTTAACCCTTTGATTGCTGTGATGATTTCTTCTTTGCGTGGAATGTCTGTATTCACATCTAGATCGTTTTCAGCCTCAGGAACATTCAATTGTGTCTCTGGTGGTTCCTTATTCAGAGTTTCTCTGAAGTGCTCTGCCCATCTTGTTTCCTGTCCCTCTGCTGTCGTGATGAGATTACCTTGCTTATCTCTTACTAATGTAATATTGTTTGCACCTCGTTTTCCACTGATGAATTTAGTTATTTTGTATACTGTGCTTTGTTCATTTCTCAGTGCTGCCTCCTCTGCCTGTCTTGCAAGATCGTCTAGGAAATTCCTTTTGTTGGCTCGGGTTTGGCGTTTAACTTCCTTGTCCAGCTGACTGTACTGTTCGCTATATAGTTGCTTTAACCTGGGGGACTTCGCTTCTATTTTCTTTCTTTTCATTTCCTTTCTCATCGTTATGGTGTTTAATGTTTCTGGTGTTATCCAGTCTTGCTTCTTCCTTTCCTGGAATCCCAAGCATGATTTGCTGCTTTCTTTGTATATTGTTGAAATGGTGTTAAAATTCTGGTCTATATCATCAGTCAATGTCTTTTCCTGACTTTTGGCAAATTGATATCGTTTCTTTATGTCGGCCGCAAAAGCTTTTCTGGTAAGGGAGTCCTTCAATTTGCTGATGTCAAACCTTTTCTGTGTAGTTACAGTTGGTGCAGCCCTTCTTAGTTTCACTTTCAGTTTTGCTACTACTAAATGGTGATCACTTCCCACATCTGCACTTCTTCTTACCTTCACATCTTGTAATGCATGTCTCCATCTACCGTTAACCATGATGTGGTCTATCTGGTTTCTGTCCCGACCATTTGGTGATTCCCATGTTAATTTGTGAATTTCTTTATGTGGGAAGAGTGTTCCTCCAATGACCAGGTTGTTAATGCTACAGAAACTTATTAGTTTATCCCCATTTTCGTTTGCTGATTCGTTGCCGCATTTCCCCATTGTTCTTTCATTATATGTATTGTGTGTACCAACTTTCGCATTGAGGTCTCCCATTACTATAACAAGATCATATCTAGGTGTGTCTTCCATTCTTTCTGCAGTTGTTGATAGAATTAATCCTTGACCTCCTCATCGCTATCATTCGTTGGTGCGTAGCATTGTATTATTGTAGTGTTGGTGAATCTCCCTCTCAATCTTAATCTTATCAGTCTGTTGTTGATGGGTTTCCATTCCAGTAATGTCCTTTCTATTCCTTTCTGTAGAATAATGGCTACGCCTTCATTGTGCTGTCCATCCTCTCTTCCAGAGTAAAGTACTGTTTCTCCTGTTGCTGTTTTAACTTTTCCTGCCCCTGTCCATCTGCTCTCGCTTATCCCTAGAATGTGTAACCCATAGTTTCTTATTTCTGCCGTGACCTGTCTTAGTTTACCTGTCTCGTACATTGTCCTGACATTCCAAAAACCTATTCTTGTATCCTGTTTTGTGGTCAGGACATCCGTTTTCATGTCAGTGGCTTCCTTTCGGCTTTCACCACTGACAGTCATACGAGCCACAGACTCTGAATGTCCATCCCGCAGCAAAGTTTGTTCATTTATTGTTGTTTCCGTAACTTCATTGTTTTTTTTACACAGACGGGTGTCAGCCCTATGCTAAAACCCCCAACCTGGAGGACCAGGGTACCAGCTTTTGTCTGACCCCTACTCGCACAGACCAGTCCAGCTTGGTTGAACCTACCAGGAGTAAAACTCCCACTGGCATAGCTCTGGGGATTGTCAGGGTACGCAAGCTGCCATACCGCTACAAGGTATAGGTACCATTGATGACAGAGGCATCTTTTATACAAGGAGAAATTAAATTCTCAGCTATAGTATGATTTTTACCACATTTAGCAATATGATAACTAATACGGTAGGAGGCTTCAACCGCATTTTCATTATCTTTGTTAGCTGATGACAAGTATGATGTCACATTCTGTTGTTTCGATAGGCGCTGAAAAAAATTGCGTTCCTTGTTTTCATAACTGGGGTGTTTTGTTTGTAAATGCCGCAAGAGTAATGAAGTTTCATGCTACCATTGGATAATACATCCCGACACACTACACAGTGGGGCTTAGCACAGTCCTCATCTCCTATAAACGAAAACCCATACTTCATGTATTCTTCACTGTATTTTCTCTTTTTAGCTCTATGTAAAACTGAAGATCGTGTCTTTTCACTATCCTGCACCAAAGTATTAGGCATGTCCTGAGAAGTACTTGGCGATTGATCACATTCCACATTATGTTTCAGCTTTTTTACTGTGAAAGTTTTCAACCACTGATTCATATCTGATAATACACGAATTGAACAATTAATCACTTTAAGTTAAGTTAAAACAATGACAAAAACTACCGTATATAGAAACACTGTCTCACATTTGTAAAATTTGGGTCAAGAATCGACACTATTACTTCCGGGACATTAGACGTTCATAGATAGTGTGGAAGATCAAACAAGTCATATTTTTAATGAAATATTCAACGGCACAACTATAATCCCATAGTCATCATAATGAAGACTATTGTGTAAAAATATTGAATTGTGGTCACACGAAACGCCATAGATTTTCACACACGCCAGTCCAAGCAGACAGCATGCCAGTGGCGTGCAAAAAAAAAGCGGCGGAGATTGTCTCACACTGTTCATGTTGTATAGTATAGCGTTGAATTAAGTTCCAACTTTTGACTTGTCTTTTACACTGTTGACATATGTATCTTTTTTCTGCCATTACTCAATTTTTTCACATACCCCTGAATGTCCTGTCGCGTACCCCCAGGGGTACGCGTACCACAGGTTGGGAACTGCTGCCTTGAGGCATTCTGGTTCTCTTTTGATTGGAATTCTGCCTTGGCATAATCCAATAGTTCTTTTCCTGTGTACCCAGCTTCCTTGCCTATCCACATGAAACTATCAATGTCCATGATGTACACTCAGAATACTCACTATTATCTCTTGCTTTAGATTTTTTTTTACTATACAACTATTCACTCGTATATAAAAGTTAGTTGCTTATCCTTTACAGGATGTGGCAATCAACCCCAGCTTTTATTGGCTGTTTTAAAATTTTTCTAGGCAATTTTTACATTCAGTAGTTTGCCATTGCTTTCTGAACGGTACGGCTCTTATACCATTGTTAAAAATCCACACAAAGCGATCTGCTACCAAACCGCCTGCAGCAGGTTTCGAACTTGGTATATCTGGATTATGAAACTGCATTCATATCCATTAGGCCACAGACGCCGATTACTCGTATATACAGACAACTCGTATATACTTCACTTATATCACCAGATAAATCTCTGCTTACAAAGTATGCAGTAATGATGGTAAATATTGATCTCACTTCTCCAATATACATGTATATATATATATATATATATATATATATATATATATATATATATATATATATATATATATATATATATATATATATATATATATATATATATATATATATGCATGAAAGTATATATCACCTCACCTCTCACTGTATACACATCATCCACCTTTACCTCTTATTGTATAAATATAGTCTTACTTTGCCACTTGGCTCCTGTCTCCTTACTCTGAAAATTTGGTCCTTCCAACCACTTAGTCTCTGTGATACACTCAAAGACCCTTACAGTAGTCGACAATTGTACAACAACAGCTGATGAAACTTTCTGGTGCTTTGACACCACTATACCAACTTGACAATAAGTCCGCTTTTACTTCAAAGTCTGTTTCTGGCACCCACACTTGTGCTATACTCAGATAATACTTCAACTATAACTAATCTTAATACTCTGTGTTATACAAGTGTTTTCCTTGGCAAAATGAGCACTTCACAGATGAAAAAAAAAACGCACACCCCACACTACGAAAACAAAATCCCAGTCGTGAGGAATAAGATGATAGACCAAGTAGAGCAGAGGTAGATTAATATATACAATGCGTGACTGCACACGAATTAAAACAAGGGATACCTGTAAACGTATTTACAAGATAGAAAGATGGAACAAGAGAACACACCACTTAACTCTTAGTATACGAGCTGCCTTTCATGACTACCATTACAGATTTTGCAATAAATAATTTATTTATAAAGATAACATAAGTGTTATATATCAAAATGTGAAGAAATGAAACCCCTACATCATGCACGTAACTAAATTGATCAGTGGTTTGAAACATGCATTCAGCTATAAATTTTCGCTATTGACGGGGATCGATCATCGTCCTCTCTAGAAGGCCGCTCGTATACTAAGAGTTAAACACCACAAAAGAATTACTGAATGTACACGACAATGTAAATACACACTACACAAATACACCTAACACCAACAGGACTTGGAATGTTAAGTAGGGCAGTCACAGGAAAACCCTCTGCCTTACTCCACCACTAAACACACAGCCACACCCTATAAAGAAATCAGTCTAATTCAATCTTTTCCCACAAGCAGGCTATGAATGAATTAAACTCACCACCCGTCCTCCCTTAAACACACAAATATAAAATAACACAATAGACTAAACAATTACAGTCAACAATGAGGTGCTGAAAGCTATCTCTTTCACTAGGCACTAACAAATCACTCCAGTCAAAATAAACTAAATAACCTGTAAGCAAAATTAACCCTATAACATATCAAAATATAAATACCTTCAAGTACTAGGAAATAAAATGAAAGCTCCCACCTAAGTAACTATCCCCATACAAACATATAGACTAAGTTCTACAAAGAAAGCAAAGAAAAAGAACAAAAAAAGTGAAAGAAAACAATAATAAACTAATGCACAGACCTCAAAAAATAGATGTAGACAAAACAAATCTAATATCCCACTTACTCCAGAGAACCCTACGATAGAATCAGTTGATAGAAAAGAAAAAAAAATTTTTAATGATGAAAAACAGAATTTAAAGAAAAAAAACAGAAACATAAATATAATAATCGTATAAAGATCTACAGACAACAACAAGAAACTTAACTGAAGCTCCTCAGGGACTTCTTTCTTCTTCTTTGATCCTTAGCCGCCGACCGTCAAAGCAGTCAGTGGCCATCACGCCTAGTGGCGTCTTGTAGGGCAACAACAAATTGATTCCACTTTGCTCGGTCGGTGGCCATCCTTCGTACAGTGCCCGAACTCTGGTTCATTCTTTGCATCTCAGCCTCCACGGTCCTCCGCCAGGTTGTTTTTGGTCGGCCTCTCTTTCGTTTTCCTTCAGGGGTCCAAAGCATAGCTGTTCTTGTGATGGCATCGGGGTCTCTTCTGAGGACATGACCAACCCAGCTCCAGCGTCTGCCAGCTATGATGGTGTGCATGTCCTCTTGCTTGCTACGAGTAAGTAGATCTTGGTTAGTGATGGTATTTGGCCAAAAGATTCTGTGAATTTTTCTTAGGCATGTTGTGTGAAAGGAGGACAATTTCGACATTTCCTTCTCTGTAACTCTCCAGCATTCCGCACCATAGAGAAGCACAGAAAGCACACAGCTCTGATATAATCTTAATTTTGTGCTTGTGCTGTATTGGGAGGACTTCCAGATGTTGTTTAGGCTAAAGAAGGCTGTTCTTGCCTTATTCATTCTGATGTTGATGTCTTTGCCTGCCCCGCCGTCTGGTGTTACTATGCTTCCTAGGTATGTGAAGGTATCTGTCTGTACCAATTGCTGATTCCTTACTGATATGGGCTCAGGGTTGCTCACATTGAGCGTCATGACCTCAGACTTCTTTAAATTGATATTCAAGCCCACCTGCTGGCTAAACTTATTAAGTCTATCCGTTTTTTCCTGGATGTGTTGATGTGAATGTGCTAGTAGTGCAATGCCATCTGCATATTCCAGATCTTCCAGTGTAGAAAATGTTGTCCATCTTATTCCTCTTGGACTGCCCTCTGTTGTCTGGCGCATCACCCAGTCTATGACTGTTAAAAATAGAGTGGTTGATAAGGGGCATCCCTGTCGTACTCCTGTCTTCACCTCAAAGGTTAGGTTGCTCTGCCCAACACTACACGTAAAGTTGGCATAGAGGCTTTTTATGATTGACACTATGCAGCTTTGAATTCCATGAGCCCTCAGTATTTTCCATAAACTGTCCCTATGTATGCTGTCGAAAGCCTTTTCAAAATCAACAAAATTAATGTAAAGCTGTCTTTGCCATTCTGAGCACTGCTCTATAATGTTCCTGAGAGTGAATATATGATCTACACATCTCCTGTTCTTTCTAAATCCTGCTTGTTCTTTCCTCAGTTTGTGGTCTACTGCCTTTGAAATTCTCTGTATAATTATCCTGCCTAGTATTTTGCTGGGAACTGAGAGAAGAGTGATTCCTCTCCAATTATTGCAGTCTGCAAGATCTCCCTTCTTGGGCAATTTGACAATTATTCCTTTGTTCCACTCTGATGGTGTTGTCCCCGTTTTCCAGACTTGTGCAAATAGTGGTTCTAATAGTTCTGCTGCTAGCTCAGGGTCTGTCTTAAATAGCTCTGCATTTAAGTTATCATGGCCCGGAGCTTTGCCATTCTTTAACCCTTTGATTGCTGTGATGATTTCTTCTTTGCGTGGAATGTCTGTATTCACATCTAGATCGTTTTCAGCCTCAGGAACATTCAATTGTGTCTCTGGTGGTTCCTTATTCAGAGTTTCTCTGAAGTGCTCTGCCCATCTTGTTTCCTGTCCCTCTGCTGTCGTGATGAGATTACCTTGCTTATCTCTTACTAATGTAATATTGTTTGCACCTCGTTTTCCACTGATGAATTTAGTTATTTTGTATACTGTGCTTTGTTCATTTCTCAGTGCTGCCTCCTCTGCCTGTCTTGCAAGATCGTCTAGGAAATTCCTTTTGTTGGCTCGGGTTTGGCGTTTAACTTCCTTGTCCAGCTGACTGTACTGTTCGCTATATAGTTGCTTTAACCTGGGGGACTTCGCTTCTATTTTCTTTCTTTTCATTTCCTTTCTCATCGTTATGGTGTTTAATGTTTCTGGTGTTATCCAGTCTTGCTTCTTCCTTTCCTGGAATCCCAAGCATGATTTGCTGCTTTCTTTGTATATTGTTGAAATGGTGTTAAAATTCTGGTCTATATCATCAGTCAATGTCTTTTCCTGACTTTTGGCAAATTGATATCGTTTCTTTATGTCGGCCGCAAAAGCTTTTCTGGTAAGGGAGTCCTTCAATTTGCTGATGTCAAACCTTTTCTGTGTAGTTACAGTTGGTGCAGCCCTTCTTAGTTTCACTTTCAGTTTTGCTACTACTAAATGGTGATCACTTCCCACATCTGCACCTCTTCTTACCTTCACATCTTGTAATGCATGTCTCCATCTACCGTTAACCATGATGTGGTCTATCTGGTTTCTGTCCCGACCATTTGGTGATTCCCATGTTAATTTGTGAATTTCTTTATGTGGGAAGAGTGTTCCTCCAATGACCAGGTTGTTAATGCTACAGAAACTTATTAGTTTATCCCCATTTTCGTTTGCTGATTCGTTGCCGCATTTCCCCATTGTTCTTTCATTATATGTATTGTGTGTACCAACTTTCGCATTGAGGTCTCCCATTACTATAACAAGATCATATCTAGGTGTGTCTTCCATTCTTTCTGCAGTTGTTGATAGAATTAATCCTTGACCTCCTCATCGCTATCATTCGTTGGTGCGTAGCATTGTATTATTGTAGTGTTGGTGAATCTCCCTCTCAATCTTAATCTTATCAGTCTGTTGTTGATGGGTTTCCATTCCAGTAATGTCCTTTCTATTCCTTTCTGTAGAATAATGGCTACGCCTTCATTGTGCTGTCCATCCTCTCTTCCAGAGTAAAGTACTGTTTCTCCTGTTGCTGTTTTAACTTTTCCTGCCCCTGTCCATCTGCTCTCGCTTATCCCTAGAATGTGTAACCCATAGTTTCTTATTTCTGCCGTGACCTGTCTTAGTTTACCTGTCTCGTACATTGTCCTGACATTCCAAAAAACCTATTCTTGTATCCTGTTTTGTGGTCAGGACATCCGTTTTCATGTCAGTGGCTTCCTTTCGGCTTTCACCACTGACAGTCATACGAGCCACAGACTCCGAATGTCCATCCCGCAGCAAAGTTTGTTCATTTATTGTTGTTTCCGTAACTTCATTGTTTTTTTTTACACAGACAGGGGCGTCAGCCCTATGCTAAAACCCCCAACCTGGAGGACCAGGGTACCAGCTTTTGTCTGACCCCTACTCGCACAGACCAGTCCAGCTTGGTTGAACCTACCAGGAGTAAAACTCCCACTGGCATAGCTCTGGGGATTGTCAGGGTACGCAAGCTGCCATACCGCTACAAGGTATAGGTACCATTGATGACAGAGGCATCTTTTATACAAGGAGAAATTAAATTCTCAGCTATAGTATGATTTTTACCACATTTAGCAATATGATAACTAATACGGTAGGAGGCTTCAACCGCATTTTCATTATCTTTGTTAGCTGATGACAAGTATGATGTCACATTCTGTTGTTTCGATAGGCGCTGAAAAAAATTGCGTTCCTTGTTTTCATAACTGGGGTGTTTTGTTTGTAAATGCCGCAAGAGTAATGAAGTTTCATGCTACCATTGGATAATACATCCCGACACACTACACAGTGGGGCTTAGCACAGTCCTCATCTCCTATAAACGAAAACCCATACTTCATGTATTCTTCACTGTATTTTCTCTTTTTAGCTCTATGTAAAACTGAAGATCGTGTCTTTTCACTATCCTGCACCAAAGTATTAGGCATGTCCTGAGAAGTACTTGGCGATTGATCACATTCCACATTATGTTTCAGCTTTTTTACTGTGAAAGTTTTCAACCACTGATTCATATCTGATAATACACGAATTGAACAATTAATCACTTTAAGTTAAGTTAAAACAATGACAAAAACTACCGTATATAGAAACACTGTCTCACTGTCTCACATTTGTAAAATTTGGGTCAAGAATCGACACTATTACTTCCGGGACATTAGACGTTCATAGATAGTGTGGAAGATCAAACAAGTCATATTTTTAATGAAATATTCAACGGCACAACTATAATCCCATAGTCATCATAATGAAGACTATTGTGTAAAAATATTGAATTGTGGTCACACGAAACGCCATAGATTTTCACACACGCCAGTCCAAGCAGACAGCATGTCAGTGGCGCGCAAAAAAAAAAAGCGGCGGAGATTGTTTCACACTGTTCATGTTGTATAGTATAGCGTTGAATTAAGTTCCAACTTTTGACTTGTCTTTTACACTGTTAACATATGTATCTTTTTTCCGCCATTACTCAATTTTTTCACGTACCCCTGAATGTCCTGTCGCGTACCACAGGTTGGGAACTGCTGCCTTGAGGCATTCTGGTTCTCTTTTGATTGGAATTCTGCCTTGGCATAATCCAATAGTTCTTTTCCTGTGTACCCAGCTTCCTTGCCTATCCACATGAAACTATCAATGTCCATGATGTACACTCAGAATACTCACTATTATCTCTTGCTTTAGATTTTTTTTTACTATACAACTATTCACTCGTATATAAAAGTTAGTTGCTTATCCTTTACAGGATGTGGCAATCAACCCCAGCTTTTATTGGCTGTTTTAAAATTTTTCTAGGCAATTTTTACATTCAGTAGTTTGCCATTGCTTTCTGAACGGTACGGCGCTTAACCATTGTTAAAAATCCACACAAAGCGATCTGCTACCAAACCGCCTGCAGCAGGTTTCGAACCTGGTATATCTGGATTATGAAACTGCGTTCATATGAACGCCTCCACGCCCCCCCTAAAAAACAACAACACCATCCCACCCAACCCATATAATAACCAAGAAAAAATACCCATACATCAAAAAAACAAGACCCCCCACCATCCTTCATAAAGAACCTCAAACGGGTCAACCGCCAGGTTGTTTAAAAACCGGGCCTCTGTTAATTCAGTTTGTCCCATTATCAGGGGGTCCAAAGCATAACATGTAAACTTTGATGGTCATCGGGGTTCCTCTTCTGAGGACAATGACCAACCCACTCCAGCGACTGCCAGCTATAGATGGTTTTGGCATCTCCTCTTTAGGCTTGCTACGAGTAAGTAGATCTTAGGTTAGTGATGGTATTTGGCCAAAAGATTCTGTGAATTTTTTTTCTTAGGCATGTTGTTGTGAAAGGAGGACAATTTTCGACATTTCCTTCTCTGTAACACTCTCCAGCATTCCGCACCATAGAGAAGCACAGAAAGCACACAGCTCTGATATAATCTTAATTTTGTGCTTGTGCTGTATTGGGAGGACTTCCAGATGTTATTTAGGCTGTCATGACGCTCAGACTTCTTTAAATTGATATTCAAGCCCACCTGCTGGCTAAACTTATTAAGTCTATCCGTTTTTTCCTGGATGTGTTGATGTGAATGTGCTAGTAGTGCAATGCCATCTGCATATTCCAGATCTTCCAGTGTAGAAAATGTTGTCCATCTTATTCCTCTTGGACTGCCCTCTGTTGTCTGGCGCATCACCCAGTCTATGACTGTTAAAAATAGAGTGGTTGATAAGGGGCATCCCTGTCGTACTCCTGTCTTCACCTCAAAGGTTAGGTTGCTCTGCCCAACACTACACGTAAAGTTGGCATAGAGGCTTTTTATGATTGACACTATGCAGCTTGGAATTCCATGAGCCCTCAGTATTTTCCATAAACTGTCCCTATGTATGCTGTCGAAAGCCTTTTCAAAATCAACAAAATTAATGTAAAGCTGTCTTTGCCATTCTGAGCACTGCTCTATAATGTTCCTGAGAGTGAATATATGATCTACACATCTCCTGTTCTTTCTAAATCCTGCTTGTTCTTTCCTCAGTTTTGTGGTCTACTGCCTTTGAAATTCTCTGTATAATTACCCTGCCTAGTATTTTGCTGGGAACTGAGAGAAGAGTGATTCCTCTCCAATTATTGCAGTCTGCAAGATCTCCCTTCTTGGGCAATTTGACAATTATTCCTTTGTTCCACTCTGATGGTGTTGTCCCCGTTTTCCAGACTTGTGCAAATAGTGGTTCTAATAGTTCTGCTGCTAGCTCAGGGTCTGTCTTAAATAGCTCTGCATTTAAGTTATCATGGCCCGGAGCTTTGCCATTCTTTAACCCTTTGATTGCTGTGATGATTTCTTCTTTGCGTGGAATGTCTGTATTCACATCTAGATCGTTTTCAGCCTCAGGAACATTCAATTGTGTCTCTGGTGGTTCCTTATTCAGAGTTTCTCTGAAGTGCTCTGCCCATCTTGTTTCCTGTCCCTCTGCTGTCGTGATGAGATTACCTTGCTTATCTCTTACTAATGTAATATTGTTTGCACCTCGTTTTCCACTGATGAATTTAGTTATTTTGTATACTGTGCTTTGTTCATTTCTCAGTGCTGCCTCCTCTGCCTGTCTTGCAAGATCGTCTAGGAAATTCCTTTTGTTGGCTCGGGTTTGGCGTTTAACTTCCTTGTCCAGCTGACTGTACTGTTCGCTATATAGTTGCTTTAACCTGGGGGACTTCGCTTCTATTTTCTTTCTTTTCATTTCCTTTCTCATCGTTATGGTGTTTAATGTTTCTGGTGTTATCCAGTCTTGCTTCTTCCTTTCCTGGAATCCCAAGCATGATTTGCTGCTTTCTTTGTATATTGTTGAAATGGTGTTAAAATTCTGGTCTATATCATCAGTCAATGTCTTTTCCTGACTTTTGGCAAATTGATATCGTTTCTTTATGTCGGCCGCAAAAGCTTTTCTGGTAAGGGAGTCCTTCAATTTGCTGATGTCAAACCTTTTCTGTGTAGTTACAGTTGGTGCAGCCCTTCTTAGTTTCACTTTCAGTTTTGCTACTACTAAATGGTGATCACTTCCCACATCTGCACTTCTTCTTACCTTCACATCTTGTAATGCATGTCTCCATCTACCGTTAACCATGATGTGGTCTATCTGGTTTCTGTCCCGACCATTTGGTGATTCCCATGTTAATTTGTGAATTTCTTTATGTGGGAAGAGTGTTCCTCCAATGACCAGGTTGTTAATGCTACAGAAACTTATTAGTTTATCCCCATTTTCGTTTGCTGATTCGTTGCCGCATTTCCCCATTGTTCTTTCATTATATGTATTGTGTGTACCAACTTTCGCATTGAGGTCTCCCATTACTATAACAAGATCATATCTAGGTGTGTCTTCCATTCTTTCTGCAGTTGTTGATAGAATTAATCCTTGACCTCCTCATCGCTATCATTCGTTGGTGCGTAGCATTGTATTATTGTAGTGTTGGTGAATCTCCCTCTCAATCTTAATCTTATCAGTCTGTTGTTGATGGGTTTCCATTCCAGTAATGTCCTTTCTATTCCTTTCTGTAGAATAATGGCTACGCCTTCATTGTGCTGTCCATCCTCTCTTCCAGAGTAAAGTACTGTTTCTCCTGTTGCTGTTTTAACTTTTCCTGCCCCTGTCCATCTGCTCTCGCTTATCCCTAGAATGTGTAACCCATAGTTTCTTATTTCTGCCGTGACCTGTCTTAGTTACCTGTCTCGTACATTGTCCTGACATTCCAAAAACCTATTCTTGTATCCTGTTTTGTGGTCAGGACATCCGTTTTCATGTCAGTGGCTTCCTTTCGGCTTTCACCACTGACAGTCATACGAGCCACAGACTCTGAATGTCCATCCCGCAGCAAAGTTTGTTCATTTATTGTTGTTTCCGTAACTTCATTGTTTTTTTTTACACAGACAGGGGTGTCAGCCCTATGCTAAAACCCCCAACCTGGAGGACCAGGGTACCAGCTTTTGTCTGACCCCTACTCGCACAGACCAGTCCAGCTTGGTTAGAGTAATGAAGTTTCATGCTACCCATTGGATAATACATCCCGACACACTACACAGTGGGGCTTTAGCACAGTCCTCATCTCCTATATAAACGAAAACCCAATACTTCATGTATTCTTCAATGTATTTTCTCTTTTTAGCTCTATGTAAAACTGAAGATCGTGTCTTTTCACTATCCTGCACCAAAGTAGTAGGCATGTCCTGAGAAGTACTTGGCGATTTGATCACATTCCACATTATGTTTTCAGCTTTTTTACTGTGAAAGTTTTCAACCACTGATTCATATCTGATAATACACGAATTGAACAATTAATCACTTTAAGTTAAGTTAAAACAATGACAGAAAAACTACCGTATATAGAAAAACACTGTCTCACATTTGTAAAATTTGGGTCGATAGAATCGACACTATTACTTCCGGGGACATTAGACGTTCATAGATCAGTGTGGAAGAATCAAACAAGTCATATTTTTAATGAAATATTCAACGGCACAACTATAATCCCATAGTCATCATAATGAAGACCAAATGATTGTGTAAAAATATTGAATTGTGGTCACACGAACTCGCCATAGATTTTCACACACGCCAGTTCCAAGCAGACAGCATGCCAGTGGCGTGCAAAAAAAAAGCGGCGGAGATTGTCTCACACTGTTCATGTTGTATAGTATAGCGTTGAATTAAGTTCCAACTTTTGACTTGTCTTTTACACTGTTGACATATGTATCTTTTTTTTCTGCCATTACTCAATTTTTTCAACATACCCCTGAATGTCCTGTCGCGGTACCCCCCCAGCGGGTTACGGCGTACCACAGGTTGGGAACTGGCTGCCTTGAGGCATTCTAGGTTTCTCTTTTGATTGGAATTCTGCCTTGGCATAATCCAATAGTTTCTTTTCCCTGTGTACCCCAGCTTCCTTGCCTATCCACATGAAAAAAATACTATTCAATGTCCATGTTGTACACTCAGATACTCACTATTATCTCTTGCTTTAGATTTTTTTTTACTATACAACTATTTCACTCGTATATGAAGAAGTTAGTTGCAGACGCCGATTACTCGTATATACAGACAACTCGTATATACTTCACTTATATCACCAGATAAATCTCTGCTTACAAAGTATGCAGTAATGATGGTAAATATTGATCTCACTTCTCCAATATACACACTTATATATATATATATATATATATATATATATATATATATATATATATATATATATATATATATATATATATATATATATATATATATATATATATATATATATATATATATATATATGCATGAAAGTATATATCACCTCACCTCTCGCTGTATACACATCATCCACCTTTACCTCTTATTGTATAAATATAGTCTTACTTTGCCACTTGGCTCCTGTCTCCTTACTCTGAAAATTAGTCTCTGTGATACACTCAAAGACCCTTACAATAGTCGACAATTGTACAACAACAGCTGATGAAACTTTCTGGTGCTTTGACACCACTATACCAACTTGACAATAAGTCCGCTTTTACTTCAAAGTCTGTTTCTGGCACCCACACTTGTGCTATACTCAGATAATACTTCAACTATAACTAATCTTAATACTCTGTGTTATACAAGTGTTTTCCTTGGCAAAATGAGCACTTCACAGATGAAAAAAAAAACGCACACCCCACACTACGAAAACAAAATCCCAGTCGTGAGGAATAAGATGATAGACCAAGTAGAGTAGAGGTATATTAATATATACAATGCGTGACTGCACACGAATTAAAACAAGGAATACCTGTAAACGTATTTACAAGATAGAAAGATGGAACAAGAGAACACACCACTTAAACACCACAAAAGAATTACTGAATGTACACGACAATGTAAATACACACTACACAAATACACCTAACACCAACAGGACTTGGAATGTTAAGTAGGGCAGTCACAGGAAAACCCTCTGCCTTACTCCACCACTAAACACACAGCCACACCCTATAAAGAAATCAGTCTAATTCAATCTTTTCCCACAAGCAGGCTATGAATGAATTAAACTCACCACCCGTCCTCCCTTAAACACACAAATATAAAATAACACAATAGACTAAACAATTACAGTCAACAATGAGGTGCTGGTTCTGGGCGAAACGAGACTGTTTGGCGTCCGTAGTAGAACCAGTATCTGATTGGCTGGTCTGACCTGGATCTCAGTGTTCACACCGTGAGTGTGGTCAGTTGTTCCCATTGACCAGTCCCCATGGCACTCACAGGTGTGTGAAAATTGTAAACTGAGAGATGTTCATAGAGGTGTATGCAGAATCGGTCTAGCCAGTTCGATTTTTGGGTATTTTATGGTGCCATAGTCGGCCAAAATTTAATCTTATGGTCTGGCTATAAGATGTTCAAATCAACTAGGAAAAAATTACTGTAGCATTAATTAATATATGCTTCCAAGCAGTGGTTATTGAAAATGCGGTTAATAAATTGACAAATGTCAATTAAGAGGGGAAGGTATGAAAAAATGGTTTTTGTTTAAGACAATAAGAATTTAAACCCACAAATAAATAACTATCCAACATTGCTAACAGGGACATAAACACCCGCTGCGGCGATATCAATTATTATAGACTCAAAAAGGTGATTACATAGAGATCTTCTTTTCTCTTATTTCCTTTAGACTTAGGAATATGATTCAATTCATTTTACACTTAAGTAGATATGTCAATACGGGCTGGATCTAAAAGTTTGCCGTCACTCTATCGATTTTCACGGAATACATATCAGCATTAATGGACTTGATTTCACGTAATGCCCTAAAACGGCCATTCTACACTTAATGGGAAATGAGTTTCTTATAATCTGAAACCTATCTGCTTTTTAATAAGGAGCCACTAGGAGTCAATGGACTACCTGACTTTTTTATATTATTTCGGTTGGCATAGGATGGACTATAGATGAAGACTTAGAGATTTTGGTGAATCCACTAATTATTGTTTCGAAATTCAACATCATAACAATTCTGCATAGCAAAAAATTATTTTAAAGATAGATTTAAAATAAGCTTTCTTTCTAAGTCAGAATATGCTTTTGTGTGGTGTTAGGCTTGGGCCGGTTAGCCAGGCTAACTTTGTGGTGTTCTTAAACTGGATGCCCCCAACAGTTAAGGCAGAGGCAGCCCGAAAAATTGCGGTAGCAGTAACAGGAGATGAGGAGGCGGAGGTCTCCCGTGTCAAAACAGCCCACGATAAGTGGAACTTTTTCTATAAGCCGTCAGTGCATAAAGTACCCCATTTTATAAATCTTAAGATGGAAGGCCACGCAGAGAAAGTTCAGCGTGTATGGGTATCCCTGCCGGGACGCAGAACAGAATGCTCAATATGCGGGTTGGACACCCATTGGGTGAGCCAATGCCCAAAGAGGCGGGGGGCCCCCCATCAGGCCAAGCAGACGAGGACTGAAGAAGCCGCAGTGGATTCAACGCCAGCAGAGCAGAGCAGGAGCAATCAAGTAGCTGAGTCTCCGGCTCCAGTGAGCCCCCAGGTCGGGACAGATGACGAAGGGTACACCACAGTGTCGTATGACAAGCACGGGAAACGCATTGTGAAGAGAAAGCTGCAGCTGACACAGGCCGAGAACAAGCACACGAAGCCCAAAGAGAGCAAGCGAGACCAGGCGGAGAAGGCGTCTCCATCCAAGACGTCGCCAGTCAAGCCCCATGAAGTGCCACTACCGCCCAAGGTGTCAACTGTAGATCCCCCCGGAAGTATGAGTCTATGCCTATTATAGACGAGCCTGAATTGAATGAAGCCAAACCTGACGGTCCCAGCCAGTCTTCGGAGATGTCCCAGGAGAGATTGTTCCCCAGTTGGGCGTCACAAACAGCGACAGAAGAGGACGTCATGGAAGTGATGATGTCCCAGGCCAACCTCTTTCTCGACGGTAGGGACTTCTCAGATGTCAGCGAGTGTGAATGAGACAAGCTGTACAAGTTCTTCTTCTCCCGCGCACTGAGGCGCAATACAGACCCCCCATAAGAACAGACAGTGAGCTGCCGATGTGTGGAGAAATGAACTTTTTTCTTTTTTTTCTTCACAACAGTGATGTATTTTCCAAAGTAAATTATGAAAACAACTATAGCTTAGGAAGTGTAGCTTATTATTTAAAGGTCTTGTGTTTTTTTAAGGTAAATAATTTGTTGATAGTTAGTTCTTACATGCACGCATCCTTACACTTTTAACATGCGCACAGTTTCCTTTAGGCAGACAACTCCCCCCCCTACTAGGGTGGGAGGTTTTTTAGGCGACGCGGTCTCATCTGCGTCGAGCCTAAATAATCATAGCAGAACGAATAGTCAGCCCCAGATCACTATTCCGTCAGGCAGTCATGTCACTAGGTCAACGGGTCAGCCTTTACGCACCCCCTCGTCAATGAACGTACCGAGTGACCTAGTTACAACAGAGAGCGGTCAGCCCACAGTCACCGCTCTGCTGTGCAAGCCAGGTACATCAAATATCATTTTGTCTAGTTCATTTATTACAACACACAATAAACCATCAACTAGCGATTTGTTGTATAACTTACCTGTGGCGGGTAGTCAGGCCCAGGCCACTATCCTGCCTTGTAATTTAAAAGAGACAAACGGTCCGCACTCAGTCCCCGTTTTGTCGAATAGTTTAGATATGGCAAGTGGCCACTCTGCCACTTTGCCATGTAGACAGTTTGTAACAAGTGGCCAACCCAAGCTTACCACCTTGTCAAGTAGCCTAGCTGTTATATCCCTCAATATCAATGGTTTGAGGGATAAGCTGGAGCACGTATGTAAACTGATCAAAAGAGAGAAACCTGATTTTCTGTTCTTGCAGCAGACAGGGGTTACGTCCCATTTTACTGCCAATCGGATTGTAACTAGATTAGGACTTAAACATGGCTGGTTCGCCCTAGGCCCCAGGCATAGTAGTGCCGCCATATTACAAATCAATGAAGATTGGGATACGGTACAGTACAGGACAGACGGTTGTGGCAGAACCGTCATAATTCAAATACAAAACAAACACAACAGACAAGACACACACACACACTCATTAACATATACGCACCAGCGACAAGAGACGAACGACCTAGTTTTTATGACAAGTTACATGACACTTTAACAAAACATTACAAAGGGACTAGGAAGATTTTGGGCGGAGACTTTAATTGTGTCCTGTCTGACCTAGACTTGTCTGGGAGCTCCAGGGGAGGAGCACAGGCGCGAGAAAAGTCTTCGCTCTTAAGACAAATACAGACGATACTAGACGAACACGACCTCTCAGACGTATACAGGAAAATAGAACCTCGCAAACAAACTTTTACACACTATGACAATATAAACCCATACTTTAGACGGGCATCAAGACTAGACAGAATATATGCATCTAGTACCTACAATATACACAAAACATACCATATTGGAAGCACTCTTAAATTTACAGATCACAAGGCAGTTTACACATCTCTAAGTACGGGACACACGCACAAGCAGGTAAAGAGATCCCCACATTGGAAATTTAACAACAGTCTACTTAAAAACACTTACTACACAGAACAAATAACACAATTAATACAAGGTTATGCACAAGACATTCCCAATAACAACATTGCACAATATTGGGATATGTTAAAAAAACACACTTAGAGATAGAACGCAGATTTTGGCTACACTCATTCACAAACAATTTAAGAAAGAAGAGGGGATTTTAGAAGAAGCAATTAGTTTAACCAAAAGTTTAGACAACACGAACCCTCACATCCAAACCTTAGAAGAGCAATTAGATCAATATAGACAGTATACCTACCAGGGAGCACTACTTAGAACTAAATTACACACTATAACGCAGGAAATCCCTAGTAGGCAATATTTAGCAATTGAACAGAATGTACAACGCAGTAGACAGATACACGAAATAATTGACATGAACGGACAACAACAAACAGATAACACCAACATTAGTCACGCTTTCTTCCAATACTACAAAAAACTATATACTAAGGAAGAAACTGACGCAAATATACAAGACAAATTTCTACAATACGCAAAACGTTTAAGTGATGAGGAAAGTGCGAAGCTAGACCAACCTTTAACTTTATATAATTTACAAGAGGCCCTTAGTACCTTTCAAAAAGATAAAGCACCCGGACCTGATGGGTTAACTGCAGAATTCTACAGGGCTTTCTTCCCCTGTTTAGGGCCCATTTTAATTAAAGTGTTCGAAGAGGCTTTTCAAAAAGGGGAACTCCCGGATAGTCTAAATCAATCTTATATTACGCTAATTCCCAAGGAAGGAAATGACAAAAAGTCAATCAAGAATTTTAGGCCCATTTCCCTATTAAATGTCGATTATAAAATTCTAGCTAAAGCACTTACTCTGAAGCTTAAACCACACATGCACCGAATAATACATTCAGATCAACAAAGTGGTGTGCATGGTAGAAACATTAGCAGACATACACATTTCATTAGAGACCTAATTACATACACACATGATAGACAGTGCCAGAGTGCTATATTATCTTTAGATCAGGAAAAGGCATTTGATAGAGTATCACATGCCTTCCTGCATAAGAGTCTTAAAGCTAACAATATAGGGAAGTACTTTAGATCATGGATAAAGATCCTATACAAGAAACCTGAAAGTAAAATATTGATTAATCATAGTCTAACTAAAACATTCAGATTAACAAGAAGTGTTAGGCAAGGGTGCCCCCTGTCGCCCTTGTTATATGTAATAACGCTAGAACCTGTGTTGGAAAGAATAAGACAAGACACAAATATCACGGGGACTTTCGTCCCCGGCGCAGGGGAAAGAAAATTGTTGGCCTACGCCGATGACACGATATTCTTTCCAACAACAAAGGATTCTATAAAAAATATCTTAGAGGTTTTCACAGAGTTTGGATACGCTAGCGAATCCAAGCTAAACATTCAAAAATCTAGCATAATGGGAATAGGTAAATGGGGCAATAGGTCAGACTTCCCTTTTCAATTAACGGTAGTGAATAAAATTAAAATTTATGGAATTAACTTTTCTTTTAATCCTCAAGACCCCAATAAAGAAACATGGACAAAATTGATAGCGAAAATCCAAAATATGTTAGAAATTTACAAATATAAAACGGCTACCATTTTCGGAAGAAGTATTATAGTTAATTGTTTTATTATGCCAAAAATAATTTACACAGCAAATATACAAATAGTACCTAAAAAGATTATTATAACAGAAATAAATAAACTAATTAGGACCTTTATTTTTAGAAATACCTGGCATAGTATTAAACACACTACTCTAATACAACCTAAAAATAAAGGGGGGATAGCCTTACAAGACATCAACACTAAAATAAAAGCTTTAAGGATTAAATACATAGGGGAAGTTATAAAAAGCCCGAGTCTATACCCGCTGGCACACTACTACATTGGTTTAAGATTATTAAACCTTTGTAAGTTGAATAACAATCAACCCCATTTTTTCGGTACACCACCACCTTTTTACAAAATATGTCTACAAAATTTAGAGGGGAACAAACACTTAATAAAGCAAGACACCAAACTTATATACAAACTTCTAGTTGCAGCACAGGAAACCCCTATAAACACACGAAGAGGGTACAACCTCTTTATAACTGATTACACACACAGAGTTTTACAAACATACACGCAATAGACATTAAACCACAAGCAAAAGAAGTCACTTACAGACTACTACACAGTTTAACACCAATAGCTAACAAATCAGCAATAAAGACAAACAGATTAGCGCCCAAATGTAAACTGTGTAGTGACAACATTATAGAGACAGAAGACCACTTATTTTACACATGTAAGACAGTGGCCCCCACTTTAACCAAGTTAAGGAAATTAATAGCCCCACACTCACAACAGACACTGAATTTATATAGAGCAGTCACAATGAACACGTTACCACGAATGACGAGACAAACAGAACTTAAACTACTAACTTTACTCGCTAACTTTAGATACCTTGTTTGGACATGTAGGAACAGAGCTGTATACGACAATGGACATTACGACAGTACAATATTTACACAAATATACGAACGCATGACACAACACATAACAGAACAAATTTGAAATTTTTTGTTTGTTGAAATAAATAATTAATTGACCTTTCGGTCGCTATACAAAGCAAGTAGCTTTGTCTGTAAATATTTTGTCTATATAAATAAATGTAAATACTCTTTAAACATATGTCCTCATTAACCATCTGTCGCTGTATCATTTATCATTTCATCACTCACGTTCAACATTCTTTTTTGTAACTTCGGATATTGACTTGGAATATATTGGGAAAGGGGGGGAGGGGGGTTAATATATATATATATATAATTTTTTTTTTTTTTTTTTTTTTTTTTTTTTTTTTGGTGGGGGGGGGGGGGGGGGGGGGGGGGGTTACCTTTACTTTTTACCTTTACTTTTATATTGATCATGTGATATTTGTAAAATTTTGTAAATAATATTGATGTATTGACCAAATAAAGGTATTTAAAAAATAAAAAAAAAAAAAAATCTGGTGGATTTTTGTGTTCATTCCAGGATTTTTGTGTGGTGTTAGCTTGGCGGGTTAGCCAGGCTAACTTTGTGGTGTTTTTTTTGTTTAAATTTCAATTTGGTTGTATAACCAAGAAGAAAAGAAAAAATATAAGATGTCTGCACCCTTTGTGCCAACTTACCTTTTAAACATGGAAGAGGATTTAGAAGGAGGAGCTCTCCACAAGCAGGGAACGCTGCTGATTACTGTTACAGGGCCCCAGGCAAACAGGGCCTCTTATTCCCTCATTGCAAGTATTTTGGCCGGGCCAGCCGGAGTAGGGACAAGTGGCGTGGCGACCCTATATCGTTTTGGAGAGCGAATAGTCCGAGTGGGGCCCCAGATCACTATTATTCGGACAGGGCACGTGGAGTTAGACCATTTAACTTGAGGACTACGTAACGGGGGTCGCATCCATCCAGGGGGGGACAGGGCGTGGGACCCCGGAGGGGTCGGTGTTTCAAATAAAGACTTACGAAGGACCTGGTTACCAGCTTTAGGTTGTGAGACGCCCAGCGATCCTTGTTGGAGGTCAGCTCCACAGTCACGGTTGCCTCATCATGTGAGATAAAAGCGCGTAGGCGCCAGCAAGATAAAAACCATTAAACCATATGCTACAAGTAAAACCCCGGCGCTACACCCCCGAACACCCTCAATACCACCCGCAAGGAAGTAAGTAAGTACTCTAACACAGCTAGAGGTGCAGGGGGTAAGGAACTTCCTCATGGTCCACTCGACTCACGCAGGCCTAAAGACCAAATTTCCCTACTATCCCCCCTGTACTCGTGCCCCGAGCCGTGTTGACCTTGGTGCATGCGGGTAAAGTAAGACGCCACGAAAAAGTGCCGACATGTCGCAGATGGTCCACACATGCCTCAAATCCAAGTACGACGTATGACACAAATAGGCCAACCCAAGCTTTACCGACCGTAGTCAAGAGAATCCTAGTATTTAAATGGGGGTCCCTGGGTGACGACCAAACAAAGGTATGGAGGGGCAAAGTCATGAGCCCGACTAAACACTTCAACAAGACGCAGAACACCTGATTTATCTGATACTATGGCAGCACCAGAGTATACGTTCCATTTTACAGCCAATCGGATGTAACTAGAATAAGGAACAAAACATGGCTGGTTCGCCCTAGGCCCCAGACATAGTAGTGCCGCCAAAATTACAAAACAACAACGAAGATTGGGGATACGGTACAGTGAACTAGGACGACGTAGTAATGTGGCAGAACCGTCATAAAATCCAATACAAAACAAACACAACCAGCAAGACACACACCACAACTCATTAACATATACGCACCAGCGACAAGAGACGAACGACCTAAAGTTTTTTATGACAAGTTACATGACACATTTAACAAAACAATTACACAGGCCACTAGGATGATATCTCCTCGGGCCGCGATGACATTTAATTCGTGTCCATGTCTGACTCTAGACTTCGTCATGGGAAGCTCCAGGGGAGGAGCACACGAGCGCCAGAGAACAGGAGTCCCTTCTGCTCCTTTAAGACAAATAAAGACACTGATACTAGAACCGAAAAACGACCTCTCAGACGTATACAGGAAAATAGAACCATCGCCAACAAACTACTTTTAACACACTATGACCAATTCTATAAACCCATACTTTTTTAGCACGGCATCAAGACTACGACAGGAATATATGAATCTCAGTCTCTACCAATATATACACAAAAACATACCATATTGGAAGCAACTCATTAAATTTACAGATCACAAGGCAGTTTCACACCATCTCTAAGTAGCGGGACACACGCACAAGCAGGTAAAGACGGATCCCCACATTGGAAAATTTAACAACACGTCATACTTAAAAAACACTTACTACAACAGGATAAAAATAACACAATTAATACAAGGTTATGCACAAGACATGTCCCAATAACAACATTGACAATATTGGGATATGTTAAAAAACCAACGCTAAGAGACTTAGAACGCAGATTTTGGCTAGACACTCACTTCACAAAACAATTGTAAGATAAGCAGACCGCGGGGACTCTCCATAGACAGATAGCAATTTAGTTTTAACCCAAATGTTTAGACAACTCGAAAACCTACTAACATCCAACACCTTAAGAAGAGCAATCTCAGATCAATATAGACTGTTATACATAACCATGGGCAGCAATACTTCAGAACTAAATTACACACTAATAACGCATGAGTAAATCCCATTGTAGCGCCAATACTCTTAGCCAATTGAAACAGAATGTACAACGCATAGCAACAGATACACGAAATAATTGTGACATGAACGGACCACACAACAAACAGATAACAAACCCAACTCTTTAGTCACGCTTTCCTTCCCTATACTATACACATAAAAAAACTATATTACTAAGTGAAGAAACTGACGCAAATACTACAAGACAAATTTACTACAATACGCAAAACTTATAAGTTGATGAGGAAAGTGCGAAGCTCCTAGATGCAACCTTTAACTTTAATATAATTTCACAATGAGGCCCCTAGTGATACCTTTCAAAAAGATAAAGCACCGGACCGGACCTGATGGGTTCAACCATGCAGTATTTCCGCGACACAGGGCTTTCCTTCCCCTGTGTTTAGGGCCCATTTTAATTAAAGTGTTTCGAAGAGTGCCTTTTCAAAAAGGGGAACTCTCCCGGATAGTCTAAATCAATCTTATATTAACGCTAATTCCCCATGATGAAGGAAATGACAAAAAGGGTCAATCAAGAATATTTTATCCGGCCCCCATTTCCCTATTAAATGTCGATTATAAAATTCTAGCTAAAGCACTAGAGGTATACTCTGGAAACTTCTAAACCACACATGCAGACTGCACCGAATAATACATTTCAGATCAACAAATTGTGGTGTGTGCAAGGTAGAAAACATTAGCAGACACACACATTTCCATTAGAGACCTAAGTTACATACACACACATGATAGACAGTGCCAGAGTGCTATATTATCTTTAGATCAGGAAAAGGCATTTGTGATAGCCCTGTATCACAAATGCCTTTCCTGCATAAGAGTCTCTTAAACGCATATGTTCTAACAATATAAAGGGAAATGTACTTAGATTTAGATCCCATGGATAAATGATCCTATAACAAAAACCTGAAAGTACACACCCAAAATAGTTTGATTAATCAAAGTTCTAACTAAAAACATTCAGATTAACATAGAAGTGTTAGGCAAGGGACGCCCCCTGTCGCCCTTGTTATATATGATTATGAACGCTAGAGACCTGTGTTGGAAAGAAAAAACTAAGACCAAGACACACAAATAATCACGGGGGGACTTTCGTCCCCCGCGCAGGGGAAAGAAAATTGTTGGCCCTACGCCGATGACACGATATTCTCTTTCCAACAACAAAGGAATTCTATAAATAATATCTTAGAGGGTTTTCACAGAGTTTGGGGATACGCTATTCGAATCCAAGCTAAACATTCAAAAAATCTAGCATAATGGGGAATTAGGTAAAATGGGGCAATAGGTCAGAACATCTTACCTCCTAATTTCAATATAACGGTATGTGGAATATGAAATTAAAATTTATGAGAATTAACTTTTCTTTTAATCCTCAAGACCCCAATAAAGAAACATGGACAAAAATGATAGCGAAAATCCAAAATATGTTTAGATTCGGAAATTACAAATATAAAACAAGGCTACACCATTTTCGGAAGAAGTATTATAAGTTAAATGTTTTATTATTATGGCCAAAAATAATTTACACAGTCAAATATACAAATAGTACCTAAAAAGATTATAAACAGAAATAGAATAAACTAATTACGGACCTTCATTTTTTAGAAATAACCAGGGCCACAATAATTAGAATTCACAAGTGGCTACTCCTAATACAACCTAGAAAAATAAAGGGGGAATAGCTTTCTAACAGGATATAATAAATACGTACAAATTAACACGCTTTAAGACACGATTAAATATATAGCCCCACTGTTGCATAAAGTGCCCTGATCCGTCTTATCACACCCAGCTCTGGTGCTACATCTACTACCATTGGTTTAAAGAGATTTATTACAACCATTATAGATTTTAAGTGTGATAAATACACAATCAAACGCACTCCCAAATATTTATTTTGAGCACACAACCACCACCAAAAAGATGCCCAAAATAAGTATTACCAAACATTTAGAGCTTGGGAACATAACACTTACCATAAATACAAAGACACCAAACTTATACATACAACACACTTCTAGTACCGCAGCTACGAGGAAACACCACTATACAAGAACACGAAGAAGGGTACAACCTCTTATATAAACTGATTACACACAAGTTTTACAAACATTCACGCAATAGACATTAAACCACAAGCGAAAGAAGTCACTTACAGACTACTACAACACAGTATTAACACCAATACAAAACAGATCATGCATATAAAGTCAAACACATTAGCCCCCAAATGTAAACTGTGTAGTGACACCATTATAATACGAAAGACCATTTATTATACACATGTAAGCCAGTGGCGCCCACTATTAAACAAGTTTAATGAAATTAATAGGCCCACAACTCACGAACGAACACTAAATGTATATAGAGCCAGTCACAATGAATACGTTATAACCCAAATGACGAGACAAATAGAACTTAATAAGCTACTGACTTTTAGTTAGCTAACTTTAGATACCTAGTTCGGACATGGAGGAACAGAGCTGTATACCACAATCGACATTAGGACAGTACCATATTTTCACAAATATACTAACGCATGACACAAAACATAATAGAACATATTTAAAACTTTTGTGTACTTAGTGTAATAAATACTTCATATAATTTTGTAAATATTTCATGAGTTTAAATGTAAAAAATCTTACAAGCAAGTTGTCTATTGATAACCTTCATGTATAAGGTCTTACATCAAATCATCCTCACAGTATAGGGTTGTCGATGTTTTATATCCTCATTTTTTTCATCATCGAATTTTGTAAGTGATTTGATATTGTTTGGGATATGGGAGTTTTTTTTTTTTTTTTTTTCATTTTTTTTTTTTTTTTTTTTTTTTTTTTGGGGGGGGGGGGGGGGGGGAAAGAAGGGGGAAGAAGGTGGGGGGGTGGAAAGGAGGGGTTTATTTCTTTATTGATGTTGATATTTGTAAAAAAATGTTTGTAAATAATATTTGTACACTGTGAACCTGAATAAAGGTATTTTTAAAAAAAAAAAAAAAAAAAAAAAAAAAAAAAACTTTCGAATTCCTGGTGGATTTTTTTGTGTTCATGCTCCAGATTTTTTGTGTGGTGTTAGCTTGGGCGGGTTATGCCAGGCATAACTTTGTGGTGTTTATTTTTGTTTAAATTTCAATTTGGTTTGTTATAACACGAAAAAAGTAAAAATATAGAAAGTCTGCACCCATTGTGCCAACTTAACCGATTTAAACAATGGAAGAGGATCTTGAGTGAGGGATCACACCACAAGCAGGGAACGCTGCTGAATACTGTTACAGGGCCCCCGCAAAACAAGGCCTCTTATTCCTTCAATTGGCAAGTATTTTGGGCCGGGCCATCCGAGTAGGGACAAGTGCGTGGCGACCCTAAATCGTTTTTGCATCGCAAGCTCCCCCTTCAAGTTAGGTTCTGCCACTTTTAACCACTGCGGCCCATAATGAAGGCAATTGTGTGGGGCCTACATGGAAATCAACTTTGAGTGGACCAACCCCACAGATGAGAGTTTATACATATGAACAATTAGAAGAAAAAGAATAGTCGAAAGGACTTCTTAAACTGGAATCCCCCAACAGTTTAAGGCAAGAAGGCAGCCCGAAAAATAGCGGTAGCAGTAACATGAGATGAGGAGGCGGAGGTCTCCGGGGCCCTGTTCAAAACATTCCCGACGAAATAAGTAGGAACTATTATCTAAATAAGCGCGTCAGAGCATAAAATAACCCCAATTTTAATAAATCTTAAGATGGAAGGCCTAACGCAGCAAAAGTTCAGCGAGAGTATGGGTAACCCTGCCGTAAGCCAGAACAAAATGCCTCAATATGCGGTTTGAACAACCAGTTGGGGTGGTGAGAGCCAAAGCCCAAAGAGGCGGAGGGGTCCCCCCATCAGGGCCAAGCAGACGATGACTGAAGAAGCCCGCATGGATATCAACGCCATCATAGTGCATCAGCAGGAGCATCAAGGAGTAAGGGCTGAGTCCACCTGTCTCCAGTGAGGGTCCCCAGGGGGGTACCGGGACAGACAGCCGACTCAGGTTGTGAACCGACTCACAGTATGTCGTCAGTCCCACGTTCGACGTGTGTGCATCGCGGTGCAGGAATGGAGCCGCTTAGATCATCCGGGCTTCCCCGCGCGGGTTGTGTTGGCCGCGCCCAAGACTCCCCCGTCGTCGGGGGGTGGTGGGTTGGGCCGTCCGCCCACCTCTCTTCCCAGGACGAGCGCGCGGCGGCTGCGTCCTTCGTACCCTTCTCCAAGCCCTTCCGAGTCCGCGGCCGACAATTGTCCGTCCATATGAATGGCGGCCCGTAGGCCAGTGTAAGTATCTGGCCCCAGGTGTCAAACAGAGCTATCCCTGTGCTGGCTGTCCGGCGGTACGAATGACTACGGGCAAATTCCAAGAAACAGCGGTTACCGACGCTGTCCACTGCGACCTAGGGTGCCCCCCCCATAGCGGTCCCAGGCCGAGTTCTACGGAGGGCAGTACCCCAGGAGCTAATATTGATACCCTGGCAGATAGTTGGGGGCGGTGGTCACCCACCAACGACTCAGAAGTATGGACGTGACAAATGGCAGGGTCAGGACTGTCCCTAGAGCAGCAGACCTTATACGCGAAGACTTAAGAGTAGTACGCATCGTCGAGGTATAGCATCGGGGAGAGGTTGGTTCGACAGCGCTGAGAGCAAGCTCCCTTGGCAGGACCAATAACAGGAGCTAATACAGATAGGCATCTGCCGGCGGTGCTCCGGTGATCGGGTGGGCGGCCAGTTCCGAGCCTTTGCCCGGGTTCCCAGCAAGCCCGGGTCACGGCTGCTTCGTTGGGTGAAGAGAGGCATGGCTGCCTGAAGTGCGGGGTGAACGAGCCCAAAAAAAAGAAAGAAGTGAGAAAGAAAAAATTAAAAATACCTAGAAAACTAACAAAAAAAAATAACCCCCATAGCCCGATGGTTGTCTCCCTATGTCAGACAAAAAAACCCCTACCGCTAATCAGCCCCCTACGCTCCACTTCAATTTATCCTATAGCTCAATCAAACTAACTCAGCGTTACAATGATTAAAGGGAATAACCCTTTTAACCCTATCCTAAAATAATTACATACTAACTGTAAACAATTCCCATCTCCATTTCTTCAAGCCGAATTCTTCTTCCAAAAACCCTGCATCTGCCTTTCTGGTTTATTTGATTCTAATAACCAAAATACTTCCGTAGACACACCCCCGATATCACTGGTTGTAGTTGTCCTGATTTATGCCCACCCCCTGGCCCGCGCTTCCGTTGTTGACCATCGTTTGTTATTTTTCTAAAAAAAGTAAAGCGCCTACCGCGGTGTGACAGACTGGTACACAGCTACGAGTGAGCCGGGGACCTATAACACAACAAGGGGGCGGTCCGTTAAGCCCGCGAGAGAAGACCTGGATTCATCGCAGGAACACTAAAATCGCGACAGGCAGACCCAATAAAACAAGGTCAATAACGGGTCAATGGGCCCGACCGAATAGGGGTGGGCCCGACCCTCTTACGGTCAAAAAGGCGTAAGCGGAGTGAGCCAAGTAACAAAACAGGAGAGCGGGTGGGACCAGGGTGGTGGCGCCTCCCGGTACGTCCTGTGTTCACATCAGGTTAACTTCTGTCGCCGCGATGCGGCCATTCACGAAAATCCAACGATACAACAATCCCTACCTTCCCCAAAACATACCCCTCTTCCCTCTCCACCCCCCCAACCCTATCTCGTGTTCAAATATACATATTCAAATTAACCTACCTGCCCCTTCGCTCCAGGCTACTCATCCCGTGTAAATACCAAACACCCCTCTTCCCCCAGTTTCTTACCTCGCTCTGTTTTGACTTGATTTCTTACCTTGGAGACGGCATTCCGTGAAAAAAGACAATAACTACCACATAAAATTCTGGTCACCGGATTTCCCTATTACCGTCTCTACATCCCCAAAGATCTCCATGTTCTTGGGGCACTAGAATAATGAGACTCGGTATCTCGGCGTCCTATTCAATACCCTACTAGACAGCTGATATAACACAGTAGTATGTTGGATTTTTACGTTTACACCATTACCCAACACCTGCATGAGAATCGTATCACTCTCAATTTCTCTCGCCGTTACAAATCAGCCTCATCAGCCCTTTGCCTCTCTCCCCACTGTATCAAAACATAAAACAATGGAATTTGTACAAAATAAATTTGATGAAATGTTTGTGTGGTATGCACGTGCTCTCCCTTTTTAGACACTATAATGCTTGCCTTACGCGGCCCTATAGGAACCCATTGCCGGTTTCCACTGCAAGTACACGAATTACTCGAAGTCTTCCCAACCCCGCTCATTCATTGAACTTGCGCTGCCCACTTGGGGGCCTTCGTCGGGCGCCATCGACATAGCCGTGGTGTGCCTCACCAACCCCCACCCATGGACCTCTCTTCAATATCACTTGGTTGTGCTTACCCGTTAACCCTTCTCCCTCGCGGATCTACCTGGGAATAATGTCACGCGCCCTTGACAAAACTAAACCCCAGCTCCCGCCCCCCCGCCGCCTCCCGCTCCCCTCCCCCTCTGTCCACCCCGTGAATAGACATCAATCTCCCACACTCTCATTCGTCTGTTGATCCGCGCCTCCGGGGCGTGCCTATGTTGTGCCCTGTGGTGATCCCAACGTGAAAAACATTTTCGCCTCTTATCTGATAATCTCCATCAAGTTCCATGATGATTACCGCCCTCCACCCGTAATAAGGCTCCCCCTTTTTTTGATCTGTTTCCATCAAGAATTTTTTTCTTGGAGGTTATTTATCTAACCAAACCAATTCTTACCATTACAGTTTATACTATTTCCCAGCGAATGTTTTTACCAATACATGGTGAGCAACCATGGGTATTGACACTGGGCTTGGCGTGCGGTCCCTCTGGTCGTGTGACTTGTCGACTTGAACTCGCCGGTCACAGCCGCCCAGCCCTGACCTAGTTGCACCATCACAGCTCCTCCCCCGGAGCCTCCCACTTGGTACGTCTTAGCGTTTGTCCTAGCACCGTTACTGTATTCACCTTCAACGTCCCTAACTTGTTGCTCCCTCACAATACCCCACACATCCAATATAAACCCATCCATATTAAGAACGGGCAATCAATACAAGCAGCATAAACTATGCCATCAAGTACCGGAAACAATAAACACAAAACAACCGCCTATATGGGAAAGCAAACTCTTAAATTTTACATGTATCACAAGGCATTTTTAACGACATCTCTATATTACGGGCGCACGGCACAAGCAGGTAAAGAGAATCGCCTCTACATTGGTGGAAATATAACAACATATACTACTTTTAAAAACACATACTACACATAACAGAAAAACACAAAATAAAACAAGGTATTATTCACACGACATTCCAAAAACAACATTGCACAATAATAGGGATAAGTATACAAAACAAACACATAGGAAGATAGAACGCAGATTTTTTTGGTGCTACACGTCATTCACAAACAATTTAAGAAAGAAGAGTGGGGATTATAAGGAAGAAGGCAATTAGTTTTAACCAGAAAGTTTAGACAACACGAACCCTCACGAACCAACCTTATAAGAGCACATTAGTATCAATAAGTACCGTAAATACCCATACCAGGGAGCACTACTTATAACTAAATTACACACTATATACGGCAGGAAATCCCAAGTAGGCAATATTGAGCAATTGAACAGAAAGTGTACAACGCAGTAGACAGATACACGAAATAATTGACATGATACGACAACACAAACAGATAGACACCAACATTGCGTCCACTCATTCTTCCAATACTACAAAAAACTATATACATAGATTGAAGAAACTGACGCAATAAACAATGACAAATTTCTACAATACGCAAAACGTTTAAGTAGATGAGGAAAGTGCGTTAAGCTAGACCAACCTTAAATTAACTTTATATAGGATTTACAAGAGGCCCTTAGGTAGACCTTACAAAAAGATACAGCAACCCCGGACCCTGATGGGTTTCTACTGCAGAAATTCTACAGGCTATCTATCCCTGATTCGGCCCATTTTAATTAAAGTTTTCGAAAGAGCTTTCTCCAAAATGGGGAACGTCCGGAATATGTCCCAAAATCAAACTTAATAGTACGCTAGTATTCCCAAGGAAGTAAATTGGACAAAAAGACAATCAAGAATTTTAGGCCCATTTCCCCTATAAAATGTCGATTAAGAAATTCTAGTCTAAAGCACGATACTCTGAAAGCTTAAACCAATAATATAATATAAACATGAAGATTATTTTCGTATGTTACTAGTTCACAAAGTAGAGTACTGATGCAATGGAAAAAAAGCCCCTAATTGTCAACAAACCCTCCTCAGACACCGTGTATTCCTGATCCTTAGATACCTACTGTCTGCTATCATCATAGATTTGACAGTGCCATCACTTCTTTATATTAGTTTTCTCAGACTTATGAAACAACTATTCTATTCATAAATTAGATCTCATTTATACTGCGATGTCTACTCTAAGCAGCAAGAAATATATACTCACTAGCATGACAGGAATTGACGTCAGGGAATTACTTATATAGATGCATGGCGTTAAAGATAATAAACAAACCATACACAGAACGAATCAGACACTTGAATTTATGGTTGTGTTGATATTGAAGGACATATGTTAATAACAAGAAGTGTTTTAGCAAGTATGTTTTTTGTAGCCCTTTAGTTGTTAATGTACTAAGCGTTATTTTAAACCAGTTTGTTGGAAGTGAAAATAAGATTATTATTATTTTTTATGGATGTGGTTATTTCGTCCCCGGCGTATTGGAAAAAGTAAAAAATTAGTTTTGGTTTTAGCATTTTCATGTGGTTTGTTTTTATTTAATCTGTTATATAGGGAGACAAATGAATTTTTTGGGAAGTAAAGTGTAATATGTTGAGTAGGAATTATTATTACATGAAGAATTTATTTTTGAGCAGTCGCGAATCCAACATTTTTTGTCAGAGAATTTAGACCAATTAATTTAGTGGGATTTATTATAATGGATCAATTATGCTATAGCATGACTTCCCCCTTTTCTATTTTCGGTAGTGAATGTAATGTAATATTTATGAGGCATTAACTTTTCTTTTTATCCCTCAAGGAACCCAATAGAAGAATCATGTACATAAATTGTGATTAGCGAAAAAGCCAAAATATGGATTATAGATTTTACAAATATAAAACGTGCTACCATTTTCGGTAGAAGTATTATAGAATATAAATGTATTATTATGCCAAACAATAAATTTCACCACAGCAATACTACAAATATAGGTCCCTAAAAAGATTACTAACAGAAATAAATAAACCTAATTTTAGGACCTTCATTTATTAAGAAATAGGACCATGGCACATTATTAAACACACACAACTCTAGGATCACATACCTAAAAAATAAAGGGGTAGATAGCTTCTACAGGACAATAAATACTAAAAAAAAGCGTTATAAGAATTACGAATACATAGGGATGTTGTATAAAGTGCCCCGAGTACTATACCCTCTGGCACACTACTACATTTTGGTTGTTTTTTAAAGATTATTAAAAAACCTTATGTAAGGATTGAATAACAATCAACCCCATTTATTTGGTACAACACCACCACCTTTTTTAACAAAAATATGGGACTACAAAATTTAGAGGGGGAACAAACACTTCAAATAAAACCAAGACACCAAAAACTTAATATACAAACTTTTTCTAGTTATGCGCAGCACAGGAAACACCCATATAAAGAACACGAAGAGGGTACAACCCTTTTTAATAACTGATTACACAAAACAGAGTTTTACAAAACCATACACGCAATAGACATTAAACCACAAGCAAAAGAAGTCACTTACAGACTTAACTACACAGTTTTAACACCATAGCTAACAGGAAAAAATCATCAATAAAGGCAAACAGATTAGCGCCCCCCCCAAATGTAAAAACTTGTGTGTAGTGACAGAACATTATGAGAGAAAACAGAAAAGAACCATTTATTTTACACATGTAAAAGACAGTGGCCCCCCACTTTTTAAACAGTTTATAAGGAAATTAATAGGGCCCACAACTCACAACAGACACTTAATTTATATAGAGCATGGGGAACGACAATGAAATACGAGTATACCACAGCAAGACTTCGACCAAACAAATAGAAACTTAAGCAACTTGACTATGTTCGCAAACTTAAAGGAAACCTTGAATATATGGTACTGAATGTAACAGGAGCTGTAATACGACAATTAGTGACAGATAAGACATAACAATAAATACAACAAATAAACGAACGCAAGACACAAAACATGAATAAACAGTTTAAAGAAACTATTGGAACTTTTGTTTATTAGTTTTTTTTTTTGTTTTATTATGTTTATTTTTTTTTTTCCATTTGGGTAGATGGAAAAGAGAACTTTTTTATAAACAAGCAAGTATTGCTTATGAGCTTTGAAAACCTTCAAGTTTATAAGTTCATCATCAATCATCACTCACAGTAGTGGTGTCGATGTTTATAGTCTCATTTTTTTCAAACAACGAAATTTTTAGTGTATGTATAAATGATGTTGATATTTGAATGGTGATAAAAAGTATAATTTTAAAAAAATTTTTTAATATGTTTTTATATATTTTTTTTTTATTTTTATATTTTAATGGTGGGGGGGGGGGGGGGGGGTATGGGGGGGGAATAGGTTGTAGGGGTTATTTCTTTATTGATGTTGATAATTGTAAAAATTGTTGTAAATAAGTATAGTATTACCCTGACCCTGAAAAAAGGAAATCGATAAAAAAAAAAAAAAAAACTTTCGAATATCTGGTGGAATTTGGTTGTGTGTTCATTCCAGGATTTTTGTGGTGGTGTTAGCTTGGTGCGGGGTTAGACCAGGCTAACAAATGTGTTGTTTTTAGTTTACAATTTCAATATTTGGTTGTATAACCAAGACTGAGAAAAAGAAAAATAATAGAAATGTCTGCACCCTTTGTGCCAACTTACCAATTAAACATGGAAGAGTATCTTGAAGGAGGAGCTTCACCACCAAGCAAGGGAAACGCTGCGATTACGGTTACACAAGGGCCCCAGGCAAACAGGGCGCTCATATTCCCTCATTGTCAAGTATTTTGGCCGGGCCACCGAGTAGGGGACAAGATGGCGTAGGCGACCCAAAATCGTTTTTGCATCGTCCCTTTCAATTGGGTTCGCCACTTAACCACTGGCGGCCCATAAGAAGCATTATGTGGGCAACATGGAAAGAAACTTGAGTGGACCAACCCACAGATGATTAGTATACATATTGAACATTTAGAAAAAGAAAATTCGAAAGGACTCTTAAACTGGATCCCCCAACAGTTAAGGCAGAGTCAGCCCGAAAAATTTGCGGTAGCATAAAACATGAGATGAAGGAGGGCTGAGGTCTCCCGTGTATCAAAAACAGTCCCACGATAAGTGGAGACATTTATTTAACCTAATAAGCCGGTACCAGTGCCAATAAAAAACCCCCATTTTATAAAGGTCTTTAAGATGGAAAGGGCCCCGCAGGAGAAGGTTCAGCGTGTCTGAGGTGTGGGTATCCCCTGCCGGGACTCAGAACAGAATGCTCCAATATGCTGTAGGACACCAAATGGGTGAGCCAATGCCCAAGAGAGGCGGGGGGCCGCCCCAACCAGGCCAAGCAACGAGACTGAAGAAGCCGTGCATTGATTCACGCCATGCAGAGCATAGCAGAGCAATCAAGTAGATGAGTATCCCCCTCTCGGCACCAGTGAGCCCCAGGTCGGGGACAGATGACGAAGGGTTACAGACCACATGATGGTCGAAAGGACAGAGCACGTGGAAACGCATTTATGAGCGAGAAAGCCTGCCAGCTGACACAGGCCGAGAACAAGCACACGAAGCCCAAAGAGAGCAATCGAGACCCAGGCGGAAAAGGCGTCTCCATCCAAAGACGTCGACCAGTCAAGCCCCATGAAGTTGCGACAACCTGCCCAAGGGTGTCAACTGTAGCGACCCCCCCCGGAAGTATGAGTCTATGCCTATTAAAGACAGCCAGAACTGAACGGGCCAAACCTGACGGTCCCATCCATTCCTTATCGGAGAATGTTCCCAGGAGAGATTGATTCCCCCATTAGGGCGGTCACAAACAGCGACAGAAGATGACCGTCCTGGACGTGATGATTGATCCCCATCCAAACCATTTTTCAAGACTGGTAAGAAGACTTCCACAGATATGTCAGGCGAGGTGAAATAGACCAAGCTGTAACAAGAAGTTCTATCTTCTCTCCAACCGCGCACTGAGGCGCAAGTGCAAAAAGACCCCCCCATAAGAACAGACAGATGAGCAGCCGATGTGCGGGGAAATGAAATTCTTTTTTCCTTATCTTTTTGGTATTTATCTACTCTACAACAGTGAGTGTTATTTTTCAAAGAAAATATTGAAAACAACTATAGCTTAGGAATGTGTATCTTATTATTTAAAGGTCTTGTATGTTTTTTAAAGTAAATATTTTAGTTGATAGTTTAGTTCTTACATGCACGCATCCTTACACATATGAACAATGCGCACAGATTATCCATTAGGGCAGACAACATCCCGCCCCGCCTACTATGTGGGAAGGGATTTTTATAGGCGACGCGGTGTCTCCAACTCGTCTGAGACCTAAATAATCAAAGCAGAACGAATAGGTCAGCCCCAGATCACTATATCGTTCAGGGCAGTAAAGTAACTAAAAGACAATCGGTTCAGTCCCTCATCACCCGGCCCCTTCGTCAAAAAACGTATCGAGTGTGCAATAGTATTACGTAAAAAGAGCGTTTCAGCCCCACATCACGGTGCTCGCCTGTGTAAGAGCCCGAATGGCCATTGAAGTTTACTTTAAACCGCTATCGACAATTATAAACAACACAAAATAAACCATTAACGAAACTCTATTATGTTTTTGTGTAATATATACCTGTGGCGCGGGTAGTTCAGTGGCCCGAGGCCCACAAAAAACCTGCCTTGTAAATATTAAAAAAAAGCAGACAACACCGTCCCTCACATCAGTCCCCGTTTTGTTCGAATATTTTAGAGATATGGCAATGGCCACTACTGCCACTTTTGCCATGTCGACATTTGAAACAAAGTGGCCAACCCAAGCTTATACCACCTTGTCAAAGTAGCCTAGTTGTTATCCCTCAATATCAATAGGATTGAGGATAAGCTTGTAGCACGTATTTAAAACATTGATCAAAATAGAGAAACCAGATTTTTTTTTCCTTATTTCTTTGCAGCAGACAGGGGAAACGTCCCATTTATAAACTGCCAATCGGATTTTAACAAGAATAAAGGACTAAAACAAGGCTGGGTTCGCGCCTAGTGCCCATACAAAGTAAGTGTGCCGTCCATATTGACAAAACAACGAAGAAGGGATACTGTACAGTAAACAGGACAGACGGATTGTGGCATGAAACCGTCATAAATACCAACAAACCCAGACCCCCATAAACCCAGGACACCCCCAACCACACACACTCATTATAGCGACAAATACTCACCAGCGACAAGATACGAACGACCAAGGTTGTTATAATGACAAGTTACATGATACTTAAGAACAAAACATTACAAAGGACATAGAAGAAATTTGGCGAGACTTTAATAGTGTCCAGTCAGACCTAGACCTTGTCAGGAGAGCTCCAGTGGGAGGAGCACAGGCGCGAGACAAAGTACTTCGCTCATAAGACAAATACAGACGATAACTAGGACGAACCACGACCTCTCAGACCGAATAGACATGTGAAAATAGAACCTGCAAAAAAACTTTTACAACACTATGACAATATAAAACCCAAGACTTAAGACGGGCAACAAGTAACTAGACAGAATATAATGCATCTAGTACCTACAATTAAACACATCAACATACCATAATTGGAATCACTCTTAAATTACAGAACACAAGGTGCAGTTTAACTACACATCACCTAAAGGTACGGGGACACACGCACCAGCAGGTAAAGAGATCCCCACATTGGAAAGTTAACAACAGTACGGGCCTACTTAAAAAACCCATTACTTACACTAAACAAATAACACAATTAATACAAGTATGCACAAGGACATTCCCAATAAACAACAATGCACCAATATTGGGTATATTTAAAAAACACACTTAAGATAGAACGCAGATATTAGGCTACACACATCACAAGACAATTTAAGAAAGAAGAGGGGATATTAGAAGAAAGCAATTTAGTTTATATCGCAAAATTTTTATACCAACACGGAACCCTCACATGCAAACCTAAGAAGAGCAATTAGATCAAAATATAGACAGTAATACCTTACCAGGGAGTCAACTACTTAGAAACTAAATTACATACCACACTATAACGCCAGGAAAACCCTAGTAGGCATTTTTAAGCAATTGAACAGAAAGTACAAACGCAGTAATAACAGAAATACACGAAATAAATGTACAAGAGACTGGACAAACAACAAACCAGATAACACCAACATTATCACGCTTTCATCCAATACTAGCAAAAAACTAATATACTAAGGAAAGAAACTTGACGCAAAATGATACAAGACAAATTTCTACAATAACCAAAACGGTTTAAGTGATGAGGAAAGTGCGAAGCTAGACCAACCTATTAACTTGTAAAATAATTTTAACAAGAGCCCTTATACCTATCAAAAAGATAAAGCACCCGACCTGATTGGGTTTAAACATGCAGAATACTTAACAGTGGCTTTTCATCCCCTGTTTAGGGCCCATTTTAATTTAAAGATGTATCGGGGGAAGGCTTTTCAAAAAGGGAGAACTCGCCAGATAGTCAAAAACAACTATATTACGGCCTAATTGCCCAAGGAAGGAAATGACAAAAAGACAATCAAGGGAATATTTTAGGCCCATTTCCCTATTTAAATTCGAATATAAAATTCCTATCTAAAGCACATACACTGAAGCTTGAAACCACACATATGCCACGCGAAATAATACAAACAAGATCAACAAATTGTGTGTGTCCTGTAAAACATATACGCAGACTATACACATTTTCAATTATAGACCTAATTAACAAACACACATGATAGACAGTGCCAGAGTGCAAAATTGTTCTATAGATCAGGAAAAAGGTGCATTTGAGTAGAGTATCACATTCCTACCATTGCATAAGAGTCTTAAACAGCTAACAATATAAGTGAAGTACTTTATGATCATGGAAAAGATCCTATCAAAAACCTTAAAGAAAATATTGATTAATCAGTAGAGTCAAACTAAAAAACATATCAGATTAACAAGAATTGTTTAGTCAAGAGGTGCCCCCTGTTCGCCCTTTGTTTATTTTTATAACGTCTAGTAAAAACCTGTGATTGGAAAGAAAAAACAAGAGTACACGAAATATCACGGACTTTACGTCCCCGGCTCGAGGGAAAGAAAATATGGGTTGGCCTACGCCGATGAACACGATAACTTATCCAACAACAAAGGATATCTATAGAAAATATCTTAGAAGGTATTTCACAGAGTTTGGTGATGAGCGCATCGAATCCAAGCTAAACATGATCCAAAAATCTAGCAATAATGGTAAATAGGAAAATAGGTGCAATAGTCAGTACTACCCTATTCAATTAACGGTAGTTGAATTAAAAAATTAAAATTAATGGAATTAACTTTACTTATTTAATCCTCAAAGCGACCACCAATAATGAAACATGGACAAGAATGTGATAGCTGAAAATCCAAATATGGTTTAGAAATTTACAAACTAAGAAACGGGCTACCCTATTTCCGGAAGAAGTATTATAGTTAATTGTTTTATAATGCCAAAAATAATATACTACAGCAAATCTACAAATAAGTACCTAAAAAGTTATAACGAGAATAAATAAACAATTAGGTAACCTTCATATAGAAATACCTGCCCAGTATTAAACACACTACTCTAAACAACCCTAAAAAATAAAGTGGGAATAGCTCCTACAGGACATAACAAACGTAAAATTAAAGCTTTAAGAATTAAAAAATATATAGGCTTATTGATCTTAAAGTGCCCGGAGTCTAAACCCGCGGGCCATGGCTAGCTTTGACCACCACTAGGTGTGTAAATACCGCAACAACACCCTAAGTAACTAAGTTCAACCCACAGCCTCCTCCCCGAAAAAAAGGTACGCCCACCACCCAAAAACCAAACATAATGAAGAACCCAATAAAGAGGCTGTGTCAGCACACACTCAGGACCACCCCCCCTCCCTCTTCCCCCACCAACCACCACACATCAATAAGCAGCACATGCCACACCTACACAATACACGAAGAGGTGGTACCACCACTATATAATACCTGATTAACACACGGGAGAGATATATTACAAACATCTCACGGTCAAAAGGACCATTTACACACCACCAAAGCGAAAAGAAGTCACTTACAGACTACACACAGTTTAAAACAACACCAATAGCTAACATATCATCAATATAGCAAACAGAATAGCAGCCCAAATGGTAAACTGTGGGTAGTGACAACATTATAATAGACAGAGGAGTACCATTAATTTTACACATTGAAGACAGTGGCGGGCCCCCACTTAAAACAAGTTATATGAAAATAAATAGGTGGCCCACACCTCACAAACAGACACCATTAGATTTATAATAGAGCATCACATGAAATACGTTACGGACAATGACGGAGACAAATAGGAACTTAACTACAGCTTTGGTTAGCTATACATTAGATACCGTGTTGTTTGGCATGTATGAACATAGCAGTATACTACAATGGACAATTGACAGTAACAGATAATTTACACAAATATAACGAACGCATGACAACAAAACAAAATAAAACAGAATTTAAAACTATGTATTGTGTACTTATGTATAAAGTCTTCAAAAAATTTTGTAAATATTTCATGTTTAAATGTAAAAATCTAACAATCAATTGCGATTGATGAACCATTCGCAATAGAGTAATAAAGTTTCATCAAATACATCTCACAGAAGGGATTCGAATTTTTATAGGTCTCAATTTTTTCATCAACGGAATTTTTTATTGTAGTGATTGTTGGATATTGTTTGGGAATATTGGTGTTTTCGTTTTTTTTTATTATTTTTTTATTTTTTTTTTTTTTTTTTTGGGGGTGGGGGGGGTGAGGGGGGGAAGGGAGGGGGTTACTTTATTGATGTGATAATATGTTAAAAATTGTTGTAAATAAAAATGTTACAGACTGGACCCTAGAATAAAGGTATGATAAAAAAATAAAAAAAAAAAAAAAACAAAAAAAAAAAAAAATAAATAAAATTTTCGCTCACAGAAAATTTTTTTTTCTTGGACATGTGGTGATTTTTTATTTTATTTTCCAGGACTTGATTGCGTTTAGTAAGGGGTATGTTTTAAGTCCTAGCTTGACTTTTGTGACTGTGTTTTATTCCTTATTTGGTTTTTTTATAACCCAAGAAAAGTGTAAGATAAAAATGGCCAGCACCAGTTGTGCCGACTTTTCGTGTAATGAAAAATGTGAAAAGGAACTTTGAAGAGGAGAACTCCACAGAACCAGGAACGACTTGTCATGGATTCGATTGGCAGGCGCAGGCCACCAGGGCCTCCTACTCGCCTTATAGCCAGCATTCATGGTGCCGGGACCGAGCTGGGGTAAGAGTCATGTGGCGTTGCCACCCTATAGAAATCTTGCCCGGGCCCATTGAAGTGTTTCGCGAACAATCTGACAGCGGCATCCCACCATAAGAAGCATTATTCGGTTTAATACATGGCCGTAATTAGAATTAGCAATCCCCCAAATGACATGTAAGCCTGGAACAAATATACAAAGAAAAAGTCAAAGGGGGTCTTAAACTGGATGCCCCCAACGGAAAAAGCAGTAGGCGTGAGCCAAACCGCTTAGGCATGGCAGTGACCGGAGATAAAGAGGCGGAGGTTACCTCAAGATTCAAAACGGCCCACGATAAGTAGGTAACATCTATTTTTCAAGCCTACAGACCAACCCAAACCCGCATCGTCAAAACCTCAAAATGGAGGGCCCGTCGTGAAAAGATCAAAGTAATAATGGGTAACGTGATACCAGGAAGAAGGGACCCAGTGTACCATCAGCGGGGTTGTGACGAACCACAGGGTTAGTCAAAGGCCGCAAGAAAGGAGGGGGCTGGCCCCCAATCAAAAATCAAAATCAAAATACACAATCAAAAATCAAACTCGAAGCAAAACAAGCGAGGAAGAAGAAGTGGTGGAATTGACAAGAAGACTCCCAGCATAACAAGGAGAACAACTGCGAGCCCCCCTTCCCAATGAGAGCCCCGAATCCGAAGAATACCAGAGAAAATGGATGGTATACACCAAAAACCCCACACAAAAGTGATGAAAGTAAAATAAAATAAAAGTAAGCCAGAAAGTAGTCTCCTGGACCAGACAATGAGGAGCCTGTACGATCCAAAGATGTGGAGGGAGAATATGACACAAGTTCACCGAAGGCAAAGCGCTCCCCTAGTCGAAGGAGCTACCATCATCACCGAAGGTGCTATACACGGGAGCCTTACACCTGCAACGAGGATACGATGCCCATCAAAGATTGTGTTAGAGCTGAACGAAGGCCATTCTGAAGAATCCAAGCCAGACCTCAGTATATGTCCCAAGACAAGCTTTTCACAGGTTGGGCGGGCAGAATCAGCAACGAACGAGAAGTCCATGTAGTCCTATGATGACGCAGGCCAGTAAGTATCCTGGATGGTCAAGACCTAGAAGATGTGAGCGTGACTATGAGTCTACCCCTTCGAGCCTATTCCACCCTGCACGAGGGGGCCAGTTGCAAAGCCAGAACTCCTTGATGTGTCCAGATGTCAAGCTTCGGGCCAAGCTGAGTGGTGATGTCCCCCCCTCAAGAGGACATTTAGTGCTAATCTCAAAAATAAAAAAAAATGTAATTTTTATTATAGACAAAAGTGTGCCCAACAACACCTATAGGATTATAGGGAGTGGTTTGTATAGAAATGTGTTTATTAATGAGTATGTGTATTTTAAAATAAGTTTTTTTATTTTGATAATTAGTTTGTTCACAAATACACAGCACTTAACATGCGCACAGTATTATTATAAGCAGTCAACTTCCCTGCCCCGTAACTAGGGCGGGGTTTGTAGTCGACGCTTTTTCATCTCTGCGTCTAGCCTAAATAATCAGAAGCATAAACGGATAGTTCAATCCCCAGATCACTATTCCGACAGACAGGCAAGTCCACTAGAGTTCAACGGGTCAGGGCCCAACGCATCCCCTCGTCAATGAAACTGCAGCACCCGAGTTAGCCTAATAGCGACAGAAAGCGGTACAGCTGAATGAGCACCGCTTTGTTGTGTAAAGCCATGTGCGCCAATTCAAGTTTTACGTTACCTGCACATTTATTTAAAACACAAAATTAAACCATTAACTAACGCTTTGTTGTGTTAATTTACCTTGGCGGGTAGTCATGCCCAGGCCACTATCCTCCTTGTTATTTTAAAAGAGACAAACGTTCCGCACACATTCCCCCTATATTAGTCCGAATAGTTAAATATGCAAGTGTCCACTCTGCCACTTATGCATAAGACAGTTTGTTAACTAATTGGACAACCCAATGCTAACCACCGGTTGTCCAAGTAAGCCTAGCTTATATAACCCCTCAATATCAAAGGTTTGAGGATAAGCAGGAGCACGAATGTAAACAGATCGAAAAGATGAGAAAACCTTGATTATCTGTTCTTGCAGCAGGGGACAGGGTATAGCTGTCCCATATTTACTTGCCAATGCGGATTGTTAACATGATTAGGAAAAACTTATAAACATGGCTGGTTGCGGCGCCCATGGCCCCAGGCATAGAAGTATGCCGCCCATAATACAAATCAATGAAGATTGGGATGACGGTAACCGTACAGGACATACTGTTGAGTGTCAAAACCCCCCCACACCCCACCCCCCCCCACCCCCCACCCCCAGTACCCCAGACAACCCACCCCAACCACACACATTTAACTATATACGCACACAGCTGAACAAGAGAAACGAAACGACCTAGTATAATATGGAAAGTACAATACACTATAACCAAAGACATTACAAAGGACTAGGAAAATTTTGGGCTTAGACATTAATTGTGTCCTGTTCTGTACCTAACTATGTCCTGGGAGCTCCAGGGGAAGGAAGCACAGGCGCGAGAAACAGTCCTTCGCTCTAAGTACAAATACAATGACGAATACAAGACGTACACGACCTCTCAGACTTATAACAGAAAATAGAACCCGCAAAACAAACTTTTATACACAGCAATGACAATAATAAACCCTAAACATAAGACCTGTCATCAAGAAACTAACAGAATATAACTGCATCTAGTACCTACAATAAACACAAAACATACCATAATTTGTGGAAGCACTCTTAAATTTTTACAGAATCACTAGGTCCAGTTTACAAATCTCTAGAGTACGGGACACACGCACAAGCAGGTAAAGAGATCCCCGACATTGGAAGTTTAACAACAGTCCTACTTAAAAACACTTACTGACACAGAACAAAATTAACACAATTAAATACAAGGTAAAGCACAAGACATCCCAATAACACATTCACAATATTGTGGGTATATGTTTAAAAAAACACACTAGAGATAGAAAACGCAGATAATGGCTACACTCATTCACAAACAATTTACAGAAAGAAGAGGGGAATTTAAGAAAATCAATTAGTTTTATGAGAGAACCAAAAGTTTATACAACACTAACCCTCACAACCACACCTTAGAAAGAGCATTAATCAATATAGGACAGTATAAAGCCTACCAGGGAGGCAACTACTAATAACTAAATTACACACTATAACTCAGTAAAAAACCCGAATAGTCTCAAATATTTCCGTGTCAAGTTGTGAACCGAATGTACACAACGCAGTAGACAGTATACACGAAATAATGACATGAACGGACAACAACAAAACAGAATAACACCAATCATTAGTCACGCATATATCTTCCAATACTACAAAGAAACTATATATCTAAGGAAAGAAACTTGACGCAATATAAACAAGCAGGACAAATTATCTACAATATACGCAGAAAACGTTTAAGTGATGAGGGAAATGTTGTGCGAAGCTAGACCAACCTTTAACAAAATATGATTATACAAGAGGCCTTAGACACCATTCAAAAAGATAAAAGCACCCGGGGACCACTGATGGGTAACACCATGTCAAGAATATCGGTATCAGTGGCTTTACTTCCCTCTTTTTTCGGGCCCAATTATAATTAAAGAGTATTCGAAGAGTGCTTGATCAAAAAGGGTGAACTCCCGATAGTCCTGTAATCAATCTTATATTACGCTAATCCCAAGAGAAGAAATGTACAAAAAGTCAATCAAGAATTTTAGGCCCCATTTCCCAATTAAATGTCTGATTAAAAAATTCTAGCAAAAGCGCCAACTTACTCACAGAAGCATAAACCACACATCACCGAATAATACATTCAGGATCACAAAGTGTGTGTAGCAGGGGTATAACAATATCATGACATAAAGGACACATTTCATTTTAGAGACCTAATTATAGCATACAAACACATGATTAGACAGTGCCAGATAGCTATATTAACTTTAGATTCAGAAAAGGCATTTGATAGGTATTATTTCACATTCCTTCCAAGCATAATGAAGTCATAAGACAAACAATAAATGTAAGTTACTTTAGATCCATGGAATTAAAGAACCTAGTACAAAAAAAACCTTAATAGTAAAAATTGGATTAATACAACGTGTACCTAACTAAAACATACAGATTAACAGAATGTGTTAGTGCAAGGTTGCCCCCTGACGCCCTTGAAAAAAGTATAACTCTAGAAGCCTGTGGTTTATGGACAGAATAAGAACAAGACGACAAAATCACGGTGGACATCGTCCCCGGCCAGGGGAAATAAAAATGTTGGCCAACGCCGATAGACACGACTTCTTTTCAACAACAATGGATTCAATACAAAAATATCTTAGAGTGTTTTCACAGAGATTGAAAACTCTATCGAAATCCAAGCCTAAAACATTCAAAAATCTAGCATAGATGTGGGAATAGGTAAATGGGGCAATAGTGAACAGACTTTTCCTTTTCAATAAACGGTAGTTGAATAAAAATAAAAAATTAAGGTAATTAACTTTTCTATTTAAGCCTCAAGACCCCAATAGAAGAAACATGGACAATAAATTGATAGCTGAAATCCAAAATAGTGTTATAAATTAACAAATCGAAAAACGGCTACCGATTATTCGGAAGAAGTAATTAATATTTAATTGTGTTTAATAATGCCAAAAATAATTAAACACAGCAAAAATACAAATAGAACCCTTAAAAAAAATTATAAAACCAGAAAATAAATAAACTAATTAGGACCTTTATATTAAGAAATATACCCTGGCAATAGTAATTAAACACACTACATCCTAAAACAACTTGCAGAAACCTAGAAAAAAAAGGTGTGGGTGATAGCCTGACAAGACATCAACACTAAAATAACAGCTTTAAGGGATAAATACATAGGGGAAGTTATAAAAAAGCCGCGAGTCTATACCCTCTGGCAACACTACTACGATTGTGTTATATAGAATATTAAACCTAGTGTAAAGAGTTGAATAACAATCAGCCCCCTAATTTTGCGTTTACAAGCAGACCACAACATAATATACAAAAATATGTACTACAAAATATTTAGATGGAACAAACACTTAAATCAAGATGCAAGACAGCCGACCACTTAAATTACCAAACTTCTAGTTTGCAGCACAGGGAAACCCCTATATAACAACACGCAGAGGGGTAACAACCGTCTTTATATAACCTGATTACAAACTGAGTTTTACAAGACATACACACGCAATAGACCATTTAAACCAAAGCCAAAAAAAGAAAGAAAAAGAATGTAGTTCACCATACAGACACTACTACAACAGTTTAACAACCAATAGCTAACAAATCAGCAATAAAGCAAACAGATTAGCGCGCCAAGAAAACTGTGTTAGTGACAACCTTATAGATACATAAAGTACCACTTATTTTACACAATATAAAGACACGAGCCAGTAGGTGCCCCCACTTTTAAACAAGTTAAGGAAATAATAGCCCCACACACTCACAACAACACTGGTGAAATTATATATAGAAGCAGTCACAATGAACACGTTTACCGACACGATGACAGAGACAAATAGTAACTTAAGCTTTACTAACATTTGTTAGCTAAACTTTTAGTTACCTTGTTTGACAATGTATGGAACCAGAGCTGATATACGACCCAATATGACATTATGACCAGTACTATAAGTTTACTGACAAATATAACTTGAACGGCGATGTACACAAAATCATAACCGAGTTACAGGTTTTAAACTTTTGTCTTTCATTTAATTTTGTAAATTTTTCATGTAAAAAATGACCTTGTCGGACGCTAAAATTTACAAAGCAAGTTGCTTGATAGTCTTTTAGTGTATGTTCTTTCTATATAAATAAATGTAAGATATTTCATGTTAAAACATATGTAAAAAATTACAAGCATCTTTCGCTGTGATATACTATTCAGTGTCATTAAGTCTCGTTCATCATATCTTTTCTGTACACTTAGGGTGTCGACTTGTAATATAATTGGGATAGTGCCCTCAGGGGGGTTAATATACTATCATCACTCATAATATTTTTTGGTAGTGATTTATCTTGATTGTGGTATTTTTGTTTGGATGACAGTGGGGGGGGTTACATATACTTATTTACCTTTACTTTGTGATAATTGTGATTTTTGTAAAAAATATGTTCCGTAAATAATATGTTAAACTGCCTGAATAAAGGTATTTTAAAATGTAGACCAAAAAAAAAATATAAAGAAAAAAAAAAAAAAAAAATAAAAAAAGAGTCGGCCACTTATTAGCCAAGGCAGCCAGACCTATGTTAAGGCAAGTAGAGTGGCAGGATAATGTCTGTACTGCCAGGCTCTCAAGTAATAATTTCCTGTGAGTGAAACAGAATGTAATACTTCTGAAGAATCCTATATAGACATAGTTCTAGAGTAGTAAGAATTTATTCCCACGGGAGGTAGAAAGACAGAACTGTGTTTTAAAAAAATTAGGTCTAGAGATTAAGATGAGTATGATAGTATAGGAAATTATGAGTAGAGTTTGTGTAGGTACTTCTGGTATCAAACAGAGTAAGTAAGTGTCCTTTGTGGAATCATTAAACTTTTGTTTAGACCATTAATATAGAATTATTTCTGAAGATTGAAATATGGTATTACAAGGCTTCAGGACGCATTACAACTATCTAGTCGAGCTGAGCAGTATAATGTAGGAAATCGATGCTGAAGCTGACAATAAGTTGAACTCTAGAGGTGAATAAACTGAGATTACTAGGTAGGCAGCTGAGGAGATTGTATACAGTAGATCAGGGATCTTAATAGCCGTGCTGGCGCTTATTGTATAATGAACATTGCAAAACATTCGACTGCTACATGTAAGATGAGTAACGCAAATTGACTGGCTGATTGTATTTACATGGATGGAAGCAAGCGCTCTCTAGCAGGTATAAGTATGTAGGATGCCGTGCAATCAGGTGTGTACCCAATGTCATTGATTTTGCTTATATGAATTTTTTTAGATTGAAGGTTATTTGATTTAATTGAAGTCCAAAAATTGACTGGGATTGGTGTAACTTCAAGGATTAACAAATCAGAACAAAGAGTTGATGAGAGGCTTGGGGAGAAAGCCAGAATAAATAGAAGAGGGGCCTTTAAGGAGTAAGAAGATATTATAAATCATAACATAATAGTTCCTCTCAGGGCAGAGAGCTAAAACTAGATTGTGATATTGTGTAATTGCCCAGAAATGAAATGTGGGAACGTAACCAGAGGCAGTAGGAAATTTTGTACCTGGAATATTGTGTAACACATGCCACCTGTATATAGATGGAATTTTTTGATGTAAATAAATCCACTTTGTATATGATGTAACACTACTCAAGTTGGGTTACCTCACTAAATGGGGTATGTGTTTTGTGATTGATGCTTGAATTAAAACAAGAAAACAGACATAAGGGGATAACAGCAATAACGAAATTTGTCACTTACGTAACATCTATAATAAGGGAAGGTGAACGATTACAGGCGATGGTAAATTTTGAGAGAATATTCATCCAGGAAATTAATAACATCTTGTCGTGTGAGGGCCAGTACTAAGGATATACTCTTACTTGTAAGATAGGTCAATGGAACAAATTTGACAAATAGAAGTGGTAGACACAAGGCCTTGCCCCAGTCACCTATTTTACTATATAAGAAAGAGATAACACAGGGACACATATAATTAATTGATGTCGTGACCAGGACTCCTCACTCATAAACTGACACAGCGACATAGTATATTATTATTGTTAAACCATGACGCAGTTCCCAATGATATATAAAGGACCGACAGGGTACAGCATAGTAGAATTAATTTGTGTGCCGCAACCAGTCCTAAGGACATATACAGGTCACAATATGTACCATAAAATCACTAATGGACCCTGGTCACAAAGTAGATGTAATTAGGCGCCGTGACCAACCCTTCCTTAAAGTGCATGGCACATCACAAGGAGAGATGGAGAAAACAACAACAACAGCAACAACAAACAACATTCTAGTATAGGTTCCGACCTACTAGTGGAGCAAGTTAACCAACAAAGGCCGCTCTAGAAGAGCATTTACTGAAACGTTTAAAGTAAAGTTGTACTTATATGCAAAATAAAATCAGATTATAACAGTTGAGAACCGCCTATTTAAAAGGAGACTCGAAGAAATTAGGAAATGATGAAGGATGCAGACAGTTATAGGCCACTGATAGATAAAAGCAAGTCACAGATAATGAACGAATGAAGATACTATATTTTTCGTCTGACGCTCTTGTTACAGATTTTTTTTAAGGATAACGCGATAATACAATAACCATGTGAGACAAACGAGTCATTGAATAAAGAGCAAACGTAAACGCAATAGCGATATTACAAAAACGTGGAACATGCATGGTCATTTGCTTTCGTCGCATCAAACAACAACGTAACGAGCCTTTAATACAATCCTATGCAGAGAAATTATTAAAATTTGGCGGTGAGGAGGCAATCCTGAAATGGATTACAGCCATCACCTGGACCTTTTGAGAAAGACTTCTGGTAGGAATTTTAATAGACGGACTGTTGGGCATAGTACAAAACTCCATATGATTCGTATAAGGATTTCCCAAAACAATAAATGAGGCTATAACAATAGCGATTACATGAAAAGAAAAATGTCCAAACGAGTTTAAATCAATGAATTGAACCCAAGAACCAACAGTCCGAGGGCACAGACAGAACATGAGCCGAAGGAGATTGGACATATGTTCCCGTTCTTCGTTGGCGTCGCCCAAGGCCTTGACGGAAACCAGAGACCGGTTGAGATACAAGCTATCCATCGACATTTTCAGAGGCAGCAGAGTAAACAGCAGTGAATAATCCCACTTGTTTAGTTGTTGGTTTGTAGAGGGAAACCCATAGCCCGTGAGTGCCGACAACAACATCCTCAGCTTACGGGCACCTAGCAGTAGTTATAATGTTCCACAACAGTAGTAGTTATGATATGCACTCGGAGGCATAACCGAAAACTTCAGAGGAGCGCATACACCATCCAACATTAGAGCCAACAAGCACAAAAGTAGTAATCAGGAAAATGGTAATAGGTCAATCACTAAGTAGGATGACCGTTAGAGTGATAACCCGTAAAAAGTAATATGGAAGACGAGTCCAACCTTCATTCGAAGTGACCAAAAACATAAAAATAATAACAAATAATGGTGACACAAAATTCAAAAACCTTATACAGAGCCAGAGACACAGCAGCCAACAAATTCATTCCATAAAATATTTACTCCAGATCCTAGCTCATGGGATGCCTTGAACAAATCCATTGACAAAAATTAATCGCGCGCATGTTTTATAAGATGGAACACAGGCGCTTCATAAGAATATAAGAGAGCATACTGAACAAGCAGATCGAAACCTTTGTAACTATATCAATACCATTCCAGAAAACGTTTATGGCATCAGTAAACGGGACAATCACGTGAAGTATCTTTTGGTACAAGCATACACAAATACCACAAAGGACAACAACTGATCTACACATTTTCCTTTTATATAATACACGTGGGATGTCCAGGAAAATGATTAAAAATAGGCAGAGATTTTCTTCACTGCATCACAATGCAAGGAAATACAATGAGACCTTAACAAGACCATATTAATGGGAGAGTAGACATACAACAAGACAAGACGATATACACATAGGCACAACTTTGGGGCGGGTTGACGACCCAGTCGACTATTACAGCCTAACCACAGCTTTTGTGATAGCTAGATGGCGAGTTAAGAGCTCTTAAATTATAATCAAGAAAGAACATCGATACAAATTGAACCATATTGGAAAATAGAGATATCAATGATTGAACTCCCTCATGTTATAGTTACTGAAGGTATATCACAAGTTTCAGGGCTCAGCGTGACTTTCACGGTAAAGAATATAAACCACGTCAGACAGCTACAACGGATACACGGAGAGTGTATTATAGTTTATATATTTATATGCCAAGAACAAATAACGTGACATTGTAATACCACCAAGAATTGGAAAACACCTGAAGTTTAGTATGCACTCAAAACCAAGCACACCCTTATGTCACCGCACATCGCAAAATAATACCTATAGGTAACCCTTTTCCGCCGCTAACCAAACTTTTGTCGGCAAAGCACAAGGTCAAACCAGCTCACTCACAGATAGTGGCGTGGCGCAGAAATGATACAACGAAACAATAAGGGAGAAGAGTCAAATAAAAAGAGTTTATGGAAAGAGGGTGCAATGGAGAACATAGGTATAGAAGAAAAACAGATGAGATCAACAAACCACAACAGAGAAAATAAGGTAGGCATGGCACAATGTAGTAAAAAAACCTAGCAGAGAAAACCAGAACACAAACATGCAAGTGATGAAGTGATGACGATAAAACAAGATTTTTCATAACGAATGAGTATGTAATCAAGATGATAAAAAGAAAAACACAGGAAGGTAATAATTACATGAGGAACAGATGGTTAGCACAGGTCAAGCTAAGCTTATGTTAAACTTGTTACTGGCACGCATGCACTACCAACTCTCAACAAAGCCCTTTTGAAAAATACACGAGGATCAACGACAAAATAACAATCTATATCTCGATAAAACAGGAGGAAGAAGCATAACTTTCAAGGCAGGAGAACCCTATATGAGATACTCGAATAAAAACCACTGTAACAGAGATACCAGTTTATGATGTGCAAACCCTTTGAATATAGACCGAATTAAACGACAGAATGGAGGTCCAATGTATAAACGAGAGAAAGAACATACTCCATCGGCAGAGACCCAATGAGGAAATATAAAAGGTCAATCAATGTCGCAAAGAACAAAGTCCAGATGTATCAGACCTACTACTGGAGTCCTACCAACAGAATAATGAAAAGAACAAATCTTTACAGAGATGACGAACATAGGTACAAAGTTTAAGAATACCATGAACAGATAACGATTTCCCCGCATATGACAAAATGATCACCAGATCGGTTGTGCACAACTTTTTAGCCACGTAGTAAAGTAAATGAATCAATCACTAAGTCCCAAACTCACACTACGAATTTAGATAACAGAACACACCATGTCCGAGTATTAGCAAATAACGGAACAAGATGTCGAAATGTGTACTGAAACAACAACCAGAATCATAACTGGGACATACCAAACTACAACTATAATGAACCTAAAAAAATATTAGAAACCATTGACCAGCACACCATTAAAAAACTAGGCAAAAAGTAGAGAAAATGCTTAAAAGACATGTTAGGAGATGCAGGAGGTAAATAGAGAGATCCGAGATCGCAATGACGTACGCCCATAGTAATATTGTCTCCAATAAAGACGGAACAGTATATATTCTGTTGTGATATATCGATGCGGTTACACAGAAATTACAAATAAAAACGAATAATCGTATCCATTGCCGACGGAAAGGATGTGAATATTATATGGCAACACTTTGACCACATCCACACACATTAATCACAACATTTGAAGCAGACCTCAGTGGTTCTAGGAGTTGCATTCCTATACCACCGACAGCGAATGAAAAGTCAACGATTGTGTTACACAAATGGGTATTTTACAAATGGAATCGTTATGCCTTTTGGGGTAGAAAAGTGACGCTCCCGATACATAAATTGGGCCGTGATTGGTGATGAAGTTCCTACAAGGAAGTGCATTCTTTCGCATTAAAAAGGCCTTATAAATTTATGATGTTATTGATTCACACATCATGTGTACTGTGAATAGAAACCACCTATACAATGGTTTAACAAGTATTTTTGATCGCCTGCAAACACAAGCCAGGGTATAAAAAACTCAAACTAAGTAAATGTCGAGTTCCTAAAGACGGAAACTAAATACTTAGGGGTTTATAGGTGAATAAAGAAAGTATTCTCCCCTGAAAGCAGTAAAGAAGTGGGAAGCAATAAGGAAAAGCGCCCCCGCTCTCGAGCCCCCCCGCCTCCACAACAGTGAATAGCAGGAACGACGATAAAATTGGTTGTTGCGGATAAAACAGGTACGGTTCCAACGCACGTTAATTTTCTCCAAGCTGCTGAACCACGTCAATCTCCATTTGCAACTTACCGAAGGAAATATTATCCAAGATTAGTTGGACAAAAAGAAGCCAAGAATCCTTTAGTATATATCTTAAAGGAAGCACTTACAAAGATACCACTTTGCTTTCACATGACACTATTCCTGAGTAATATCCCGTCCAATTGATCTTGTATAACAGAAGCTTCAGATACAGCAATAGGTGCTATGATCTATAGTCCACCTTAGGGAAGAGAGTAATGAGACACACCCATTATACAGAAATCCCGTAAATTGTAAATGCCCAATAGCAATATTATGTGCCCACGCTTCTCTCTAAAACACAGAAACGATGGTCGACAAAACGGAGAAGGAAGCGATTTGCTATTACATTACGGCGATACAAAAACTCGATTTTATAATCCTATGGTACCAAACTCACTATCAGAACAGAACCCATCAACCGATTAGTGAAAATTGGCTTACTAAGAGCAGGAGCAAGCCAAAAAAAGTAACAAACAATGGTCAAAGGAACCTACAATCATAAGATTACAAAAATTGAAAACAATACCCGGTAATCAAAACACGTGTGTGCAGTACCTCCTTTCGCCGCGAACTGCCAAAACCTAGTAACTTGAATACGGACGATTATCTGAATTGGCGTCTACAAATATCAACGAACACTGCAAAGTGAAATTTATACATTAAAAAATCCAAACAGAGTATAAGATGGAAAACACCACTACCATAACAATAATGGCACCACACAACAACAGATGTGGATACACTTGATGTACATAAGCCAGAAGAAAAGATCCCGAAATTCTTTAAGGAACATTAAACAGGTAACAAAACCGAAACCTACCTTCGCATAAAACGTTTAATAAATTATTTGCCCAATGATCAACTACATAATCATAAATGTATGAGAACAATAGGGGAGATTAAAGAAGGTTGATTCCACGATCAATAATACCCCAACTACTAATGATGCAGTTTCATGATAATAATGGACATGAAGTGTAGAGAATAAAAAAACCATTATATAATCAAGAAAAGATACTATTTGAAGTCTATTGTAACAAAGATTTATAATGGAATATGATTGGTACTTGTAGGTTAATGGCAGAATCAGAAATATAGAGACCAACAAAGTTTCCGTTACAGGAAATGAAATCATCTCACTTTCCTATGGAAGTATTATAAGAATACATTTTCTGGTCCAAATCCTGGTTACGCAATCTGGAAATGTATAACCTTATGACATAATTGGTTGATCAATAATCCAGTAAGGGCCCGGAAACTTATACCTCATTAATAAATATAAAACGTCAGCTACAGTAACAGAGTTTTTCCACAAGAATTGTTGTACCAAGACATGTATGTCCCCTAGAAAGAATCATTACGGACAATGGGAAGCAATTTTGTACAACCCTTGATAAAAGGAATACACTTCAGACTTTGAATAATCAGCATACAACTAGCACTTTTTTTAAGACCACAGGCAAACGGAACGAAATGAGAGAATGGCATGCTTAACATTGCCATATGTCCCTTTGGCTAAATATATCCAAGGGCAATGCACAATATTGGGATTGCTCATATATCAATCAAGCTCTATGAATCGATAAGAGTAAACATAAACGGAGACGACAGGACTATATCCGTTCTACATGCTATATTGACGAGAGCCTATGTATTCCCACTAATAATGCTTATTCAACGCCCAAAAGAAATATCAGGGTGAAGTATCCTAATATAAATTAGAACTATCACGAAAAACAAAGAGCACATCAAATAGCCAACAGAAATGCACAGTAAAGGCCTTCCAAGAAATGGCAGAAACAGCATGAAAAAGAGCGAAGATTAGAGAAAAACAAAGTCGGAGAGATAAAGTAAGGTTACAGAAGGAACGTTAGAGATTATTAAGTTTGGATGTCAACGATGGCCTTGATGGATAAAAAAATAGAAGAACAGAACAACACCCGTATAAATATCAAGACTATGGCATGAGGAAAAGAACCATAACAGTCAAAGGCACACCCGCATCACAGATTGAAGAAAGACGTGATCATCGCCCTACAGCTCCTGCCATGCCTTATGCAGAAGCAGAACAATACGAAAAGTCACGTTATGAGTAATTATGATTCCACAGAGAACATTAAGTACTTCACGGTGAAAGAAAACCGACAGGATGTTGAGCAGAAGGAACATTAGCCTAGCAACAACGTAAAACACTTCAGGTTCAACTCCAAGATGCTGATACATCGTTTTAGTTCGGCTGCAGAGAATACTCAGAAGATGAAGATGACATTGCCACCAGCAAGAATTTGAGAGAACGACTAAAAAACAGAGACAATCGCCTACATGGGAGAGATAAGTAATACTCCACAGTCGAACACAGGACGAAGAAACCTCAGTCGTCCATAACAAGTCAAACAGTACTATGTAGTCAGGGACTACAAACCGTCCAACTTTCCAGTCATACTCCAGTCTACACCTTCTCAGGACTTGGGAATATTGAAAGATGAACTAGACCATTGAGAGAAAATTCATCTACGCTAGACAACAAAGCCCCCTATGTGTTAGCAAACCTGTACAAATAAAACATGGTAAGTCAAGGGACTATCAACCGTCAACATTACCAGTCCAACACCAGGTCTAACAACCATATCTACATAGTAGGATAGTAGAAGATGAGACGACCTTTCTGAAATCAAGCAAACGAGAAAACATAGGCCCCCCAATGGTAAGCAATAACGCCTATAACAGAAGAAGCATGGGAAGCTCAGGGAACGCTACACCAACCCGTACAAAACCATCACATTCAACATCCGAGTCTACAAATTGCATAGCTTGGGATAGATGATACGCATTACTAGATCTTAACAAATTCGAGCAACGAGAAACAGAGCGTAAACATTGGTAGCACACCTTACAGTGAAGAACATGGTTAGTCAGGGACTACAACCGTCAACCTCCAGTCGACACCTGAGCCATCATAACACTAGCTCGGATAGAGATGTACGAACAATACTTTAACAATTGACCGAAAAGTAACAATACTCACCATACCCAGAGCACCTTCACCTACAGCGAAGGACAGATAAATCTAGAGCCAACAATGAATTAGTCCATTAAGTTAACGCCTTCAGCAAACAGGTGGAATCTGACTATGATGTAAACAGAACAAGAAGACCACGTACATATGATAGTAGATATGGACTGATACAACCACCTACCGGATATACGCATAGCTAACCAAACAATTCCCCTTAAACCAACCTTCAGTTACATGTAGAACTCACCACCAATAGAGCAAAGAGCTACGATATTACCGTGTGCAAAGACCGCATTACTATGAAACAATATCTCAAAAAAATAATCATCGCCAAGTAAAATTAAACCTATTCGACTAGGTGTTCATCCAACTAAATAAATAAATATTCGTGACGCCTCCTCACATCCTGGTAGAGCGACGACTATAAACGCTCCCAATCGTCGCTAATTCCATTATCAAACCGTTCGTCACAGTAAATGACAGAATCGCACTCTACACAGAAGGGAGATTAGACTCTGTGATGAGAGAACTATCGCGAAAACATATCTTACCAACATTGGTGTAGTCGGCGTCGCGTTAAATGTTCCTTCAACTTCTCCAGCTATAGTGGCGTCATTCGGTAACTGAAGCATACTCCTAACCAACATAAGTACCTAACAGTTATACAGTATCATTTTAGTTATAAGATCACAATTATAGCGTATTTAAGGCTATAAGTTTGTAATTGAATCCTTAAGACTGGAGCACGCTTAGCCACAAATACTAACATTAGCTTACACAGAACTTTCCTCTCTCTGTAAGAGAGAGTCGAGTATGTTGACAAAACTAGATATAACACCATAGTCTATAGGAGTGTTCTGATACATAAACCAGAATAAGTCGTAACAACTATCAAACGCCTGCTTTAGATAATATGTCGTCAAAACAATAAGAGATTCTATCAAAGACTCAAGAGCAACATAAAGTCCATAAGGAACACTTGTATGTAACTTTCAGAGGAGAAGAGGGATGAAAAAAGACATAGAAGTTTCCAGAACATTGAGATCATCAGGAGAAGTACACACCAATATAAATCTTATGAAAAGTCTAGGCCCACACAAAAACTAACTACATATATGTTTGAAGAAAACTTAAACATGGGGTTTCCAGCAATTCCCAATAAGTACACATGATGCAATGCAGCATACCTTAGATGATCAACTAACGAGACAGTCTAGTTATAAAAATTATATAGTAATAGATACTAGGTAAATTCAGTTTAATCATTATACTTGTACCTTATGTTCATGTGTAAATCTACACATTTATAAAGACTAATATTAGTTTAAACCATCCAGGAGAAGAGAAAAAGAAAGATACACTAAAGAGGAAAATAGAGGAGAAAAGTAAAAGAAGGGAAAGTGAAACTACCATGCACAGTCAAGCAACTGAGAAGGTTTTTACACACAGAGAACCTAGGAACAAATGAATCTTGGGCTCTAGCTGTATGAACTTCCCCCACTTTTTTACTGCACTGGTTAATACGAAGAGACAACCGAGAAGAAAAAACAACCACAAGACTTAGTTGCAGTATTGCAGTCAATGGGATACTGCATATACTTGAGAGATGATGTACTGAACAGTTAAAGGGTCCATGACTATATTACCTCTACATCTTAAGTATCGGTATTATGTTAACACCCGACGTACTAACTGTATATAATTATAGGTCATACTAAATATATAGGTTTAGACCAGAGTGTTTAAGGACTTCACTGATGCCCATCCAATACTGTGTATCAAGTCCGGCCCATCGACTCTGTACACTACTTTGGACAATTATATCCATTCAGCTATCGCCCCAGATACATATGAAGATACTAGTGTATGTTATGAGTTAAAAATCCAATATAGAGTTAAGAAGAAAAAAAACTTGACTGATGCATCCGCAAGATCTGACGATATAATCAGTCGTAGCCAACATCAACAATGCTGACTTAGTGACATCTTTCACTATCACATTAGGACAATCTAACTGTAAGCACCACTAACTAGTTATTCTTCTGCTTATCTGTCCCCTAGTATAAAGATGGAAAGCATCACATTAACAGCAGAGAATATTCCAAGAACATATAAAGGTACTGACAAACCTCTGTGTCCAAGGCGTGACCATGTCGAAAAAAATAAGAACATGAAAATAGTCTATAGATAATAAGTGCATAAACATGATTTAAAATTTTTGTTGATTATTATGGTACGCCTCCAGCTTAACGTTCAGCATTGAGGTGTAGCGTTTACAATTTGCACCAAAAATAAATTAAATATATGGGAGAATTTTTTTTTTTGACAGAGTAGACATTGATATATTAAAAATTAACAGGGCTTGGAGTTGAAAATTAAAGTTTAAAGAATTAAATGGGATTGTTAGAGTGAAATTGGATACTCAAATGACTCCCAATGGATACATATTGTAGGCCCCGTTTTGTATGTCACCGTTCCCCGTTTGGCCAAGGAGCATTATAAAATGCTCAAGCAGGAAATATAAGCTGTTGATTGTATGGTTATTTGGTAAAGGATGTATAGGTATGAAAAAATGTTAAAGAAAATAAGAATGATTTGAATGAAGACTATTTAGTCTTGCTAAACGGAAAATAATATGATGAAATCATAGCATTGTGACAAAGGGAGAAGACTCTAATTGATTAAAGTCAGGGGATGAAAAAGTGCTATAAATTAACACTATGAAGTAGATATTGTTGAGTTGGAAAATATGGTTTTAGAAAATGTACAATAAGAATAGTAATAGCAAGCATTAGAGAAGACAAAATAAGCATAATTCCAATATTGCCAAGGGAGACAACTGGAAAAGTAACTCCCATATATGATTAAGTGAGTTTGAGTAGGTAAAAAAATAATGCACGGTGAAAAGTAATACCAGGACAATGAATGATACGTCCCACCTGAATTTGTTTACAACAGCGGATAATCGTGAACATATTTCATCATTGATCGAAGGATAGGAGGAACCAATGAAATGAATATACCAGTAAAACCAATGGACAGATGAAGCTGATAATGATTTTTTATATGTAGAGAAACTCATTTAGACGCGGGCTGGTCGAGCGGTCGCACTTTAGGAGGAGCAGTCCGTAGATAAAGACGTAGAGTGTGCAGGAATGGGTCTTTTCTGCCAGGCTTAAGTTTAATTTTATCTGTGAGAAACAGAAATGAAATAACTTCTGAAGAATCCTATAACCTAGTTAGAGTAAGTGAGAATTTATTCCACAGGTGAGAAAAAAGACCAGAACTGATGGGTTTAAAAAAAATAGGTCTAAGAAAGAGGTGATAGTAAGAAATATGATTGTTTTTTGAGGATTCTGTGCACCAGACGTAAGTAGGTCCTTTGACCTCATAACTTTTGATAGCCAATAAATAGAAATTAATTTCCAGAAGGTTGAAATTAAGGTATTAACAAGGCTTCAGACGCAAATACAACTACAGTGATTCGCAGAATAATGAGAAACGAAGCTGAAGCTACAAAATTGTCTCTGAGGTAATAAACTGAGGACTAAGCTAGGCAGCCTGATGACAGATTGAACAGGAAGAAACAGGGACTTTAATAGCCTGTGCAGTGCTATTGAATAATAGAACTTTGTGCAACATCTGACTGCTACAAGTAAGAGAATGAGTAACTCCAATATTGAAGGCTGATTGTTAATTTTAAAGGAAGAAGCAATCGCTCCACGTAGGCAGTTAAAATATATGTTAGGATGCCGGCAACAGGTATAACCCAATTGAAATTGATTTGACATATAAAAGAATTTTTTAGATGATGTTAATTTATTTAAATTGGAGTCAAAAATTGAACAGTATTGGCTAAATCAATGAAAACAACTCAGGAAAGAGTGAAGATAGGTGCTTGGGAAGATATCCAGTAATAAAAAAGAAAGGACCTTAAGGGAAGAAGATAGGAATAGAAATCATAACAGAAATATGTTCTCGAGCAGAGAGTCAATAAATAGATATGTATATATGTGAATGTAGCCCAAAGGAAATTGGGACGTACCAGAGGCAGTTTAGGAAATGTATGGACCTGTAATTTGTAACCACAGCCTTCCTGTTATGATGGAATTTTTGATGTTAAATAAGAAATCACTTGTTTTGAAGGAACACTTCTCAAGATGGGTTAAACACACTAAAGGGTTTGTTGAGTGCAAGAGTATAACAAGATAAACAGACATTAAGGGATAACTGCTATCCGAAATTTGACACTTAAAGTAACAACATAAGAAGGGATGGAACGAGTTCAGGTTGAAATTTTGAGAGAATAACATCCAGGAATTAAAATACTCTGGCGTGAGGGCCAGTACTCAAGATATACTCTTACTTGTGAAAATAGTGTCAATGGATCAAATTGACAAAAAAGAAGGTAGACAACCTAGGCCTGCCTCCAGGCACCTGTTTACTAATAATAAGAAGTAGATAACCACTGGACACAATATTATTAATTGATGTCGTGAGACCAGAATGGGTTCCTCGACGTTCATAAACTGACACTGCTGACATCGGAAGAAAAATTGGTTATCCTGACCAGTCCTAAGATATATAAAAGGACACTGGGCACATAGAAGATTAATTGGTGCCGCAACCAGTCCCTAGGACATATACAGTGGCACAAGATTACATAATAATCACTAATGGACACTGTCAACACGGGAACGTATGCCATATAATAGCATAAATTGACGGTGTGCCGTGACTCACAATGTGAATGCATGGTAATGGAGAACTTGCGTTAGTGAACTGAGACATGATACGTATGTTTCGATTACATACTGACATGTCTTACATCATGTACGGAATACATGGCTATGGTTCCAAAGTGGCCATCGTTGAACGGTTTTCAGACGCTGTGGGACTAGTGAGGTCCCTCAAATTTTTTGTCCCGACTATACTGCCAGCAGGGGGCTCACTAAATGCTTCCCGCGACCCACTGGGTCAGCTTTGGATGTGAGAGAGGTAGGTGGCGAAACCAGGATCCATTTGACAGCAGTGCTGTGAGGGTGTATAGGGACATTATAAACATGAGACTCTAACAGAGTGAGGTGTAAAATGGCGGGGTTTGAGGGCCTCTAGACCGTGAATTAGGGAGAACACGTCTAAGTCAGTAGGAAATGAACATCTTCTGGATACTGACAGTTACGGAATGAAGTCCAACATTTCTGTGCTCGGTCATAGAAAGTATGTCATCATAATGGCGATAACCTGACGGAGGCGAGGAAGTTGTGAGAAAGGCATAGGAGTCCCCGACAATGCCGGAGTGGAATGAGAGGTAATAAAAAGTAGGTAACTGTGCACTCGGTGTGGGTTTGTAGTACACCGAATGTGGTGAGGTGGTGTGTTATGGAGGTGATTAGAGACAACAATTGTCAAGGAAATTAACAGAGACATTGGAGATGTGAGAGGTGTAATTGGATCGCAGGTTAGGAAGATTTAATAATGAGAACCTATAGAAAAGGTCAACTCTGTCAGTATCGGTATGAGAACCAATGCCATCATCAATGTGTATCTATGATATCAATGGAAAAGGTTCCAGGGATACTTGCTGTCCACAGCAACCTGATACTCCAGGATAGCCCAATGAAATGAGGCATGCATAACTGGGAGACCCCACATGGTAGTGCCCATTCTGCAACTCCACTTATTTGGTCACAGAACTGTCAATTAGAAACTCAAAAAGGACTTGAGTCGAAGGACCTAGTTTCTGCAAGGCGACAGGAGAGGCTCTGTAGCGATAGAGGGTTGCGTGCGCTGGTCCAGGAAAACCGAGAGCTTCCGGTATACCATCAGAGTGAGGTAATGGAAGTGTAAAGTGACGCAAACATCAACAGAAATAAACTTAGGTTACAGTCTGGAGAAAGCTGAATGATAGGAAAAAAGTAGTAAGATGCATGGTTTGTGTCCTATTTAAGAAGGAAGAAGTCAGCTCAACAATAGGAGCGCTGGTAAAAAGCCGTCGAGGAAGTCTGATAACGTTCTGGATCGGGCCAGGTCACACGCAGAGACAAATTAGAGCTCAATGTGGTGGTCCATTCCTGTGTTCTCACACAACGGACCTCATGACATAAATGTCCACGAATGGTCCCTGTTGCCTAGACCAACATCCCAGCCTAAAGCCCCGGATATTATTTTTTTTTATTAAAATATTTTGTTTCTCGCAGAGGTCGCATAGCACCCAGCCCCAAACCCGGCTCTGGAGCAAGACCACATGTCCCAACACAATAAGACCCCAAGACAAAATGTTGTCCACTGTAGTGATCTTCTGTGTTCTCACACCAAGGACCCTAATGACACATGAATGATCACTGTGTACTGGTCCCTGTTTCTATACACAGGATCCAAGCCAAGGACGGATATTTTTTTTTCCTCGCAAAGAAGGTCGCATATATTTTTCCTTCGCAATGAGGTCGCAAGTCCCCCTGCCCAAACCCCGCTCTGAGGTCAAGACCACATGTCCCAACACAAGAACAAAAGTATAATACCTCAATGACCAAAATGTGTCCACTGATAGTGATCTTCAGTGTTCACACGACAAATGGAACCTAGATGACACTGAATGGCACTGTAGACTGGTCCCTTGTCCTAGACACATGGTCTTTTTTTTTTTCTCGTGCATGAGGTCGCATATATTACCTCGCATGAGGTACTCATTGATCCCCGCGCCCCAACCCGGCTCGGGTCAAGACCACATGTCCCAACACAAGAAGACCCAATGACAAACGATGGTAGTCACTAGTAAGTGATTCTCATCCTGTGTCTCTCACACACAGGAACCTAAATGACACATGAATTGTCCCACTGTACCTGGTCCCTGTATCTAGACACATGATCCCAGCCAAAGGCCGGATATTAGGTCTTTTTTTTAAATTTCCTCCTCGCATGAGGAAGTGCATAATTTTTTTCCTACGCATGAAGTTGCATTTGCACCCAGCCCAAACCCGGCTCAGGTCAAGACCACATGTCCCAACACTACGAAGAACCCAAAGACACCATTGTGTCCCCCCATTGTAACTGATCATCTATTTGTCTTACACAAAAGGACCTCCTGAAATAAATGTCACTACTGGTTCCCTGCGTCTAACACATATTCCTAGCCAAAGGCCAATAATATAGGCCGATTGTCTTCCACGCATTAATTAGTGCTGGGGACAAGGTTTTCAGATGAACATTGATTTGGGTTTTGAAATAAAAATAAAAGATGGTGTTAGAAAAATTGAGTGACTAGAAAACAGGCTATTTGTCTTATGAGATGGAGATAAAAGGATTTGGTGTAACATCACCTAAGCTTTAGAGGGAAAGGGAGAAGAAGCCCTTTAGGTCAACGTTACTGAAAACAAGGCTGATTTACACTAGATAGTTTCTATGAGTACACATTATGGTTTAAGAGCAGTATTTCCCAACTTTTTTCGGGTCACCGTCCCTTGGCTCCTAGTAACATGTCCCCAAGAAGCGCCTCCTACATTTCCCCATAGTACATAAAAAAACAATAAAGAGTGCAAAGATAAAAGCAACGGAGCTAATCAAAATAGTGGACAACTAATTTGTTCGTATTTTATTACATTGTAATAATAAAGCTACAGATACTCTTATTTATTAATTTAATTTAAAAAGGATAAACTTAATAACCAATCCAGGATAACAAACATAAAACGGGCGACCAGTTAATAATAGTAACAAAAAACACTACACATTGTTTCATTAAACTTCAAAGAGATGGATTGTTCCAGGTGCTGGATGATATCAGCTTCTCAACATCAGGCCTTGTAAGTTAACTCATTAAGGAGTCACAGTATTCCCCCCCCGTTTACAGTAAATCAGTCTTTATCTTTGCTTGAAAGAAGTTGGTACAACCGCAGCTGAAACCGCGCTCATACTAAATGTTTGGAAAAGCATAACAGAACACCTTAACCCATTATCTCCACACTGCAGTATTAGCGTTCAGGAGACTTTCATTTACTTTCATTCTGCAACTGAAAGTCATCGATAACGATTTTTTTAAACATATGGGCTTAAGCACAACGTCATTTTAACAGCGATAACAGTTATTCCCTCTTCCATCCTTCCACTAGTTCCTCACGCACGTTGTCTAAGGAATTGATTTAATATCTCCAATTCTGGAATAGTGATCAAAAGAATATCGGGAAAGCCTCTGAATGACCTTTTAAGGCAGCACTCTATGTGTGCACAATATACTTGAAGATTATTCTCTGGTATTTTGTTTTTTTGTATCCTTCCAACACAAAGATGGCCTGGTAAAATGGATTAACTCGCGAGGGCCAATATTGCGTTTAATAGCGTATAAACTGGCCAGAAACATAGGACACGACAGATTTTGGACTTTTACAAGATAAATATCATTTCCTTTCAGTTGCCGATTTATGTCGTTAAACTAGTGTGAATGACATCTGACAAATATTCAATGCATTCCTTGATGAACGTTAGTATCTGTTTACTGAGCGAAGCATGCTATGTACCTTTTAAAGAATTTCATAATTCTACCAGTTTCAACAGAGCATAAAAGCCGTTCTCAGACAATTTCCTATTTGAGAGCCATCTGACTTATCTGTGTGAGAACCAGCAAGCGTTCAAAATTGGTTCAATCAAATCTATACACAGTACAAAGCTTTCGTGAATAGTATAAGAAATGAGAGCAAAGGGACTTAATTCTATTTAATCGCTGTTACAACAGTATTTAATGAATTTGTGGAGCCAATACACTTGCATTTATTGCAACAAGAATGTTGTCAGTGAATATACACAGTGGTAGTTGTAAATAAAACCAGGTACAGCTTATTTTCAGAAACGATAAACCCGCCGGGAGACAACTGTATCATTGTACGGTGCCACATCTGAGTTGCACAAGCGAGAAATGAGTTAGTAGGCGGAATGTCCTTTCTCTTTGAAAAATTGCTCAACTACAACATCAACAACACAAAGATGACTCCCTTTATACCGTATCTGTAACTATTTTGCCTATGCAAATAATGAACTCCTTGAGCAGCCAGGTCTTCATCTTTTAACGAAGCGAACATACTCAAGAAGTAAAGATTCGTTAACCCCGGCAATGTTATGGAGACCAACTTCCACCGTGCCCTGCAAAATTCTGTTTGCCGATAGTATGTTTTCACAATGTGTCCTTCAATAATCTCGAGCCATTATACGTTTCTGTTCTTATCTTTGAACAGAGGTATTACAGGTGTGACGTTAAATACCTGTAATTATTTGTTAGGTGACTTAGCATAACTGTATCCACACCTCCAGCTTTTGTGCAATCAACACTGTAAATGCTTATGAAGCTCAACATCCATCATATTTTTTGTTTTGTGCAGGTACTGGCAAAACAAGTTCGAACAGTTTTCCGTTCTGAAAGATTTTCAAGAAGTAACTGAAAATTTGCCGAAGCTTTTGTTCTGGCTTTATCAGAACGCATATTTTCTCAAAATGGTCAAGAAGTCTCTCACAAAACAGACACTTGGCAGCTGTTCGTTAATTCCAGTTACTGGAATAAACAAAACACG
>JAMPIV010007555.1:0-92498 GCA_024509875.1 Oreohelix idahoensis
TCCATGTAATTCGATCTGGGTTTCCTTTACGTGTCAAATCAGTTAACGGTGCACATATGGAATTAAAGTTTTTGATATACTTCTGGTAGAAACCACATAATGAGACAAAGGATCTCACGTCCTTCTTGGTTTGTGGTCTCGGGGCTTTCTGTAGTTGTTCTAAATTCTTTGGGTCAGGGGTCATGTTTCCCTGATAAACTGTGTGTCCCAAAAATTCCAATTCTTTACATCCAACGCAACATTTGGTTGGTCGGGCTGTTAAATTTGCTTCCCTAAGTCGATTAAACAGCATGTTCAGAGAGTCAATGTGTTCCTCAAATGTTTCTGTTGCTATAAGGATATCATCCATAAAATTTGTTATACAGGGATTATTCAGAGGATCCAATAATTTTCTCATCATTCTAGAGAAGACACTAGGTGCATTCTTCAATCCAAATGGCAATCTGTTAAACTCATAGTGTCCTTCTGAGGTACTAAAAGCTAGATATGGTCTAACCTCAGGCTTTACTGGAATTTGATAGTATCCTTTACTCAAATCCACTTTTGAGAAATACTTAGCTTTATTTAGCCTGGCAAACAACTGATTTGTATCCGGCAATGGATCCACCTGTCCTTCTGTAATAGCATTCAGTCTCCTGTAATCTATACAGAGTCTATGTTCTCCAGAGGGTTTCCTTAAAAGTACAACACTGGAACTATACGAAGATTCACTGTGTGAAATAATTCCTTCCTTCAACAAATAGTCTATCTCTTCCTTCAAAGCTTTCTCCTTAGCAAAAGGAATCGAATAAGGCTTCATACAGACAGGTGTGGGGTCTATCAGTTTCATATCATATTCCAATAAGTTTGTATGCCCCGGTCGATCTGTTAACACCTCTGTATGATTATCTAGAACCTGTTGCACTCTCTCCTTCTGATTTTTCGTTAAATGCGTACTGATTTTCACCTGTGCCGCTGTCTCACAGGGGTGTAATGGATATTCAAATGATGAAAGTGGTTCCTTCTTCATCTCCATTGCAATGGACAAGGTTAGCAAGTGTGTCTCTTCCTGATGTTCTCTTTCCAAATATTTCTTCAGGAGATTCATATGATAGATTTTTTCTTTCCCCTTCTTATCTATCTTATAATTGGTTCTAGACACCTTCTCTAGAACTGTACATGGACCTTGCCATCCAATTTGTAACTTATTCTGATTTCCGGGTAAAAGAAGCAGTACCTTCTCTCCCACAGCCAAATCTCTGTCTTTTGCCTTCCTGTTATAATAAGCAGCATGTTTCTTCCTGGCTTGTTTCAAATTTTCATTGGCAAGTTTCCAGCCAGTTTTTAAACGAGTGGTCAGCTCATTTACATATTGGTATGAGGATGTAATATTTTCCTCTGCTTTTTCATCCGTCCACGTTCTTAACAGTGCTTCAAGTGGACCTTTTATTTTGTGGACCTATTTGTCCATGCACCGGTATGGTCTCTTCCACTAGAAGCGCTATAGTGATGATTTTTCTTCCCAGAATTATCATGCACAAAACGACCGCTACCAATTTTTTTCTTGGGGCTGTCTCCCCACTTAAAATTCTTGATGAGAGATTTCCTCTCTACATCCTCTTCCTCCAGTTTGTTTAAGTCCGATTGAGGGATTTTCGGCTTATCCTGGGGTAAGACATCTTTTTGCACTCTCTGCATAGTGGCCATTGTAAAACAGTTAAGTGAAGCTTGTCCGTGAAAAGGGGCTTCCCATTCCATTTGGTCCACTTTATCAAATTTATTTCTCTTCTTATTTTCAGGCCTACTTTTGCCCCTTGGCGTGTCCAGGTCCTGATCAATGTTCCCACTTGTGGGTGTTCCCTCATGTGCTATGCTACACCTTTCTACAAAATTCTCAATGTCCCATCTTGCCTTGGGCCAATAATAATTGTGAGCCACCTTTTGGATGATGGTACCTATTTTCTCATGGTCCCCATCTGGTTTCACATGTAGGCTCCTTATTAATTCTGTCCTATATCTTTTAGGAAGTACCAGCTGTCCCTGACCTTTGGATCTAGCTCCAGTCTTCCTATACATCAACTTGTTTTTCATGTAAAAATCTCCCTTGCCTAGAGTTGTATGACAAGTTGACAATTTCCTGAAACAAGGCTTGAGGGTCTTATCCCCAGCCTGTGCCTTCCTCATCTCTTCTGGAGTGGTATTCAACATAATATCCTCCTCCTGTCTTGAGGTCGACCTGACCTGAAGGGTGGCCATATACACAGGTTTCCTTCTGCAACGGTCAGTGTCATGATTGTCCATCTGACAATTCTTACACCACCTTTTCCCTTGGTTGAAGGATTTTCTTTCATCATATTTCCATTCATCGAATTGCGGGTTTTTATTTTTATTTTCATACCGTGGCCTATCAAATTGGTGCTTACCTTTGTTTTGATCCCTATGATCAAATTTATTAAAGTTCTGTGGTGCCCTAAAATTATCCACCTGTTTCTTTTTATTACCTGATACTTCTGCTTGGGCCGCTTGATACCTTTCTGCAACATTTAGCAACTCACCCAGTCTCTCTGCACCTTGTTCCATGAGAAACTTTCTCAGGTCTGGAGCCATGGACTCTCTTAATTGTTCTATAAGGATCATTTCCTTAAGATCTTGGGTTTTCCCCAGAGAAGTCCATTTCTCCAAGTATGTCTCTATCCGTGCAGAGAACTGGTGATAGGTTTCACCTGACAGTAGTTTAGCATTCCTAAATTTTTTTCTGTAAAATTCTGCGTTCTTCTCATATCTTAACAAAAGAGCCTGCTTTAGCATGTCATAATTTTCCTGATCATCTCTGTGCATTTTGGCAAAAACTTCATAAGCTGCCCCACGAAGTCCTTGAGATAACTTTAAGCTCCACCTTTCTCTCTCTAACCCATATGTGGTAGCTAATAATTCGTATCTATTTATATAGCTCTCAATATCATCGTCTTTCTCAACAAAATGATCTAAATGAAAGTTCATAGCTGAGGTTGAGGCTCCCTGAGTAGCAGTAGCATCAGAGGCAAAGGGACTGGCACCATTTTCAGGAGCATGGCCCTGAAACTCAAACTCCCTTAGTCGTAGCTCATGTTCCCTTTGTAATCTCTTCTCCTCCTTTTCTGCTTCCCTTTCTGCAGCTAATCTCTTCTCTTCCCTTTCTGCAGCTAATCTCTTCTCTTCCCTTTCTGCCTTTTGTTCTTCTACTTGGAGCCTCTTAATCTCCCTATCAGCCTCCAATGCTTTAGCCTCTTTGTCAGCCTCAATCTGCAACCTCTTAATTTCTTTTTCAGCCTCTAACCTTCTTTCGGCCTCAAACCTTCTTTCTTCGCGTTCAATAAATTTGTCACATTCAGTAGTGACATAGGTAATCATAACTTGCCCATCTAATCCCAACTCTTTTGCAGTCTGTACAGCCGCAGATCGAAATTTGGCCAGGTCCGCCATTTTATATCAGGTAATTAAATAAAATATCTAACTAAACAATATAATCTGTAATTATATATCCAATGGACAAAACAGGCACCAAGAGCTCAACCTTATTTAATTCCACCCAAGGATACCTTTTAACTTTTTATATTCCCTGAAGTGAATTACCCCCAATATTTATACTAGTAAAGGATTCAATATCCCGGACCGGACCCCAATATATGTGGTAAAGTGGGATGATATAAATATTTATAGGGACTTAGTGTACTGACTGAGATCAGCTGTGAATATATCTGTATCTAATATGTGTAGTGTTTTACAGATAACCTTACTTACTGCCACATATTTATATCTCAGTCAGAATTATTCTGGAATATTGTGTTGGCAACGTTATATGTCTAGGGTTATGCAAATGATGAAGTGTAAGTCACCACAACAACAACAGATAAACAATTTAATTATTCCACCACACTTGACAATACTGTGACACTCACAAACAGTCAACACTCTAGAAGACTATCTTAAAAGATTCAATGATAAATTTCAGATATGTACATATGTATTGATTTTCTCTACAATAGTGATCCTGATTCAACTACACAGTGAACCAGGCAATATAATAACATGTAATTTCAAATATTATGTACACAGATATAAATGTGGTCTTTGCATTGACATACAATATTAGTATTCCATGTGTGTGAGTTGTGATGTGGTAATATGAGGTAATACTGGTTTTGTTCTTCAAGATAGATTCTTATTAGACATCATGACTGCATGTGCTTGTGTATGTTTGGAACTAGTATTGGAGATGGTCTCAGTTCCGAACATTAAAACAATTAATTGCCCCTCTTTAATTAAGTTAGTGTCATTTACGAGGGGTACATAGTGTTGAGCTCTTTTATCCACAGTGGGCTTAACTTTCGTGATGGCGGCAGGCAAGGACTCCTCTGCTCGACTATTCACTGTTTCTGAAGACACCTCACTATTTACTATAGGGACCCAAGAGTATGTTGTAGCCTCTGGATTCAGCAAACGCTCAGACCAGGTGCGGCTTCAATAACTAGGACCACAGTCCCTGAAACAAGAAGGATGTACCTTCTACTTCAGAACTAATTTATACTATCTGGCTAGACTGAGCACAATACATCACAAACACAGAGTTCAGAGCTTTATTTTTACTGCTATCTTCTTCTGAAGCAGTTTACTCCAGTATTAACCTCCTTAATGGTTACTACGCCTCTGCACTTTCAGCTATAAGTCCTTCCATATCATAAGGTAGGTGTCAGTGTACTATGTGGTAATTCCATGTAGTTTGACTTTTCTCCGACACCTTCTGTTCAGGTTGGAGCAATATATATATAGATATAGGCCTTGTCTCATGTTCGCTACTGAACTGCACATATATACAGACATAAATTATCAATGTACATTCAATTTTCATTAAAAAGAGATCAAATATTTCAACCTACCAAAATTCAAGGAAATAAACACAGATACGTTGACTAGCACTGAATGTAGGCACAAATACTGGCACAAATTCCCATCTGCTTATGTTCCAGGCTTTTATTTAGCAAAAATATGAGCTGGCTTCAACGCACTGTTGCTTTATCAAGCTTATTTGAACTAGTGGTCTCGAACTAACGCTATCAATTAACTATATTAACAGACCTAACCAATCAGGCCATCTCTACCCAATCGTTTGAAAAAAAGTACTCTTACTTCCGTCTCCCTTGACAACAAAAGATAGCATTTATAGTCCGACTAATCGTGTTTAGCCTTACATATCATTCCATCCAATCAATTCAAATGTAACTTGTGGCCTATTTCCGTACAATGGTGGTTTAAAATTCTGCCACTGAGCGACTCCGAGTTTTTTAGGTTGTCTGACACCCTCATTATTTTCTTTTGCCTATAATTTATTAATTCCTGGACTATTTGCGTAACACTTAACATATTCTGTGTCAGCAAGCCCTAAGGAATCCAAATATCTCAATCTAAGGGAGCTAGGTGGCTGCGTTCAAAATGTGCATTTTCTACCACCTCCTGTTCATAGATTCGATTACGGGTTATGTTGCTTGATTAAGCTGATGTTAAGTTAAAATTGTATTAGGGGAATTTCCTGGTGTTAAAATTGTATTAGGGGGAATTTCCTGAGAGAAGTTACAAAGCGTGTGAACGCCGGTCAGTTCTATTGTGTAGAGGTATGCACTATGAACTGTTTTGAGCTACGGGTGTTTAGCTATTTGTGGCTAGCCCGTGCAAGTAGTGCGAGAACGGTGTTTTTTGAACAGCCGAGTCTCGTGGGGTCTTTTTAGGCGGATCTAGAGTGTGAACTAAGAGGATTCTGGTTTTGGGTACCGACGGGAGAGGTCGGTCCTACAGTGTGTGTTTCGAATATGCCTGCGCAGTGCAAAAGTTATAAAGGCCATTAGTTGTGTAGGCCTATAATTTCTGAGTTTATTGGAGAATTGTGTTTGTGAGTATTTTTGAAGAGGTAAGGATCCAGGACATATGTTTGACTATATAAATGACAAGATGAGTGAAGGCGAGATTACTGCAGACTGCCAGGGAGTGCAGTCTTGCGAGAAATTGCCGCGAGTATTCACTATTGATGTTAGGAGCATCGTTTGAGGCCATTTAGTATTGTCAGCACGGCGAGGAGGACCGTTTGCTGGGAAAAGGATCCATTGTCTATTTATTATAATATTGATGTTAGAAGCATCGTTTGAGGCCATTTATTATTGCCAGCACGGCGAGGATGACTGTTGCTGAGAGGATCCACAGTTATATTAAAGCGCCAAGGTTGAGAGCGTCTTTGATGAAGCATATTTAAGGAGGCCATTATTTATTGGACAACCGTTTGCTGGGAAAAGGATCCAGAAAGGATCCATATCTAAATTAAAGCGCCAATGTTGAGAGCGTCTTTGATGAAGCATATTTGAGGAGGCAATGGTTATTATTGAAAGGATCCATATCTAAATTAAAGCGCCAATGTTGAGAGCGTCTTTGATGAAGCATATTTGAGGAGGCAATGGTTATTATTGAAAGGATCCATATCTAAATTAAAGCGCCAATGTTGAGAGCGTCTTTGATGAAGCATATTTGAGGAGGCAATTGTTGTTATTAAAAGGATCCATATCTAAATTAAAGCGCCAAGGTTGAGAGCGTCTTTGATGAAGCATATTTGAGGAGGAAATTATTTATTACATTAGCACGGTGATGCCGACCGTTGCTGAGAGGATCTAGTGTTGATGTTGTAGAGCGCTAATGATTATGAGAAGTGGAGATGTGACTGGAGTACTGTATTATTGTATTGCTATGACTTGTACTTAATTGTGACTGTGTATTCTGTGTATTTCATGAACGTGTTGTGGTTTAATAAATGTTATTGAGTTAATTACGAAAATATATAAAAATCGATAAAAGCGCGTAGTATGAATTTTATAGTGGAAGATGGCTAATGAGCGCGGTGTGGTGTTGATTTTTGAGTGCGCGGGTGTATTGCTTTTGGCAGGCGGGAGGGGGGGGGAGGGGGAGGGGGAGGGGGGTTGATGACTCATGGGTGTGTTGGCGTGAGGAAATATGACGGCAAAAAAAATTTCAATAAAATGGAGGAGCAAAGGCTAATTATTGGCGTTTTTAAGGGAGAGTGTATTGATGCTGACTGGTGAGGGTGATGACGCATGGGTGTATTGGCGCGGGCGTAAGACAATGTATAAGCACAGAGGCATAATAAGTGTTTATATATAAATTTTTATTATATTATTATTATGAAGTGGTGACGTTATCGTTGTGTACCTGTCTTTTTATGTAAAAATATGACAGGGAATTTCCGTTGTTGGGTGAATGTAATTACATATTGATACGAGCGCTGGTCCCCCCAAACTCACAACGCCGATCAAAGCTGCTATGAAAATATTGACCACTGGGAGAAACATTTGCATAAATATTTGACAACTGTAAGAAATATTTGACAAGTGGAAAAAAAATTGAAGAAATATTTGACATGTGGAAGAAACATTTGCATACATATTTGACAACTGTAAGAAATATTTGTCAAGCGGGAAAGAATTTGAAGAAATATTTGCCAACTGGAAAAAAATATTTGCCTAAACATTTGTTAGGTGGAAAAAATTTGAAGAAATATTTGACAAATGGAAAAAATTTGAAGAAATATTTGACAACTGTAAGAAAAATTTGACAAGGGGGAAAAATTTAAGAAATATTTGACAACTGTAAAAAAAATTTGACAAACGGGGAAAAGTGTGCATAAATATTTGAGAATTGTAAGAAATATTTGACAAGCGGAAAAAAATTTGAAGAAATATTTGAGAAGTGTAAGAAAAATTTGAAAAGCGGGAAATAAATTTGAAGAAATATTTGACAACTGTAAGAAAAATTTGACAAGCGGGGAAAAAATGTGAAGAAATATTTGACAACTGTAAGAAAAATTTGACAAGCGGGAAAAATTTGAAGAAATATTTGCCAACTGGAAAAAATATGTGCATAAATATTTGACAGGTGGAAAAAATTTGAAGAAATATTTGACAACTGTAAGAAATATTTGACAAGTAGAAAAAATTTGAAGAAATATTTGACAACTGTAAGAAATATTTGACAAGTGGGAAGAAATTAGAAGACATATTTGACACACGCAAGAAACATTTGCATAAATATTTGACAGGTGGAAAAAAATTTGAAGAAATATTTGACATGTGGAAGAAACATTTGCATACATATTTGACAACTGTAAGAAATATTTGACAAGCGGGAAGAATTTGAAATATTCGACAACTGTAAGAAAAATTTGACAAGCGGAAAAAATTTGAAGAAACATTTGACAACTGTAAGAAATATTTGACAAGTGGCAAAAAAATTTGACACATGCAAGAAACATTTGCATAATTATTTGGCAGGTGGAAAAGAATTTGAAGAAATATTTGACTACTGGAAAAAAATATTTGGATAAATATTCGACAGGTGGAAAAAATTTGAAGAAATATTTGACAACTGTAAGAAATATTTGACAAGTGGAAAAAAAGCTGAAGAAATATTTGACAAGGTGAAAAAACATTTGCCTAAATATTTGACCACTCGCAAAACATTTGCCAAGAAGAACAAATTTGAAGAAATATTTGACATGTGGAAGAAACATTTGCATAAATGTTTTACAACTTTAAGAAATATTTGACAAGCGGGAAAAATTTGAAGAAATATTTGACAACTGTAAGAATAAATTTACCAGCTACAAGAATTATTTGCTTTGTCAAGTATTGACTACAGGAAAAAATATTTAATGAAAAGATATTAGTTACATGTAAAACAAAAATTGGCAACTGGCAAAACGTTTGCATAAATATTTGACAAGTGGGAAAAAATTGACAAGTGGAAGGAAATTTGAAGAAATATTTGACAATTGTAAGAAATATTTGACAAATGACAAAAAATTTGAAGAAATATTTAAAGAAATATTTAAAGAAGTATTTGCCAGCTGATCTATTTATCTACTGATTGGAACCTTTGATCAGGACTGGGAAAATTTTTAGGACCCTCTTTTTGGTGCTTGGAAGAAAAATTTTCACTAAAGTTTGAAACTTGCAGGACAAAAAAGAAGATAACCGTTTGATAACTGGAACAAATACTTAGTTATATTTATTTAATGTACTAAATTTCCGTGGTCGCCGCATGTTTGAACCACTTGGGAGACAATATAAAACCTATCACCAGATGTCGCTCGTGTGAAAAAAGGGAAACCTTAAGTCACGGGAATTCGAACACACGAACGAAGGAATGTTTCTTTTATAAATTTCTACTATTGATCTCTTGTGCTTTGAGCTTGTCTGCAATGAAGTGACCAAAAATAAGTAGCAGGGTTAGTGTTACAAAAGTAAAATGTTAGTCTTACAAAAGTAAATCCCGTTGCCGATAGGATTTTTGGTCTACCAATACGTAAAACTCTGCCTGTTAGAATTTTATTACACTTTTCTAGATAGCTATATTTAGCTCTGACGTTACCGTATATGCTAACGGAATTTTATAAAGTATACGCTCAATGGTTCCTATCCGCCGTGTTGTGCGGGGTATCGATCCGAGTTTCATAACTATCGGTAAAACCCGACAATGGCAGACACTCACGATCATACCTCACTGAAGATGAGTACCCCCGGCACCGTCCCCACAGAGTGGGTGTACATGCGTAGAAGTGATGACATGCTTATACCGTTGGTTAGTGGGCTGAAGGTCGCGTCTGTACGTTTTTACAGAAGTCAGCCTTTACTACACGTGCGAAAATGCTTTGGTAAATCACATCTAACGTTTCCTACCAAAATCGGCATTACGTTGACTCGACCTGAATTTGAACATCTGCTGGCTTTACAGGGCGAAATCCTCGCCGAATTTGACCGACTACAGTTACCAAACACAGATACCTGTCCTACTACTTGCCCCAGTAACACATTTGACCACTACATCAACTCCAGTTGTTATCAACCAGTATTCCCAGAACCGAGTTGGTGTCCCAACACCAACCCTTGTCCCCCTACAGCAACCATAGACACTCACCCGGACGATGTCTATAAACAACCACCACCGAAGAAGCAAAGAGCTACAAAGCGTCTGAAACTAGCGTTTTGTTGTGTTCTATAAAACTGTCTATTTGGAATTGTCCAGCCTGGCCTTTTACAGTATTTTTTATGTTGGAGAATACGGCTGTGTGCGGGGTCACTTACATACCACTAGATGGACATTGGCCTGAGTAGACTTATTGCTCATGATATAATATAAATAATAAGAAAACTACCCCGTGGACCAGCGCTCGTATCAATATGTAATTACATTCACCCAACAACGGAAATTCCCTGTCATAATTTTACATAAAGAGACCGGTACAAAACGATAACGTCACATCTTCAAAATAATAATACAATAAAAATTTATATATAAACACTTATTAAGTCTCTGTGCTTATACATTGTCTTACGCTTGTGACAATACACCCATACATCATCCCCCCCCCCCCCCCCCCCCCCCCCCCCCACCAGTCAGCATCAATACACCCTCCCTTAAAAACGCCAATAATTAGCCTTTGCTCCTCCATTTTATCGGGTTTTTTGCCGTCATATTTTCTCACGCTAAAACACCCATGATCCACCCCCCCCCCCCCCCCCCCCCGCCTGCCAAAAGCAATACACCCGCGCACTCAAAAATTAACACCACACCGCGCCCATTAGCCATCTTCCGCTATAAAATTCATAATACGCGCTTTTATCGATTTTTTATATTTTCCTCTTTAACTCATGTCTACTTTTAAAAGTGAGATCATTAAATATATACTTCTATTTATAACCCTTTGTTATCACTGCTGTAAAATATATATATATTGCAAACAACACAATACCAGTACAATACAACAATACACAAAAATCCACCCTAACCACACCCGCCAGCTACACCCAAAAAACTCATGCGTCATTGCTCCCGACAGTCAGCATCAATGCGCACTCAAAAATCAGCACCACCCCTCTATACAATTTATACTAAGCGAATTTATCGATTTTTATATTTTCCTCTTTATCTCAAGTATTCTTTTAAAAGAGCTCATTAAATATATACTTCTATTTATAAACCTTTGATATTTATTATGTATAAATATATGTATAACTATTGTTTGTAAAAATATATATATGTATGTATATATATATGTTGTATGAATAAACAATACACTACCAGCACAATACAACAGCACACAAAAATCCCCCCTAACCTACACCCCCAGCTACACCCCAAATCGTACACCATGCGTCATCACCCCCGCCAGTCAGCATCAATGCGCACTAAAAAATCAGCACCACTCCTCTATAAAATTTATACTAAGCGAATTTATCGATTTTTCTTATATTTTCCTCTTTGTCTCAAGAGTACAGGCTTTTATCGATTTTTATGTCCGTTGTCTACCTGTATATATATATATATATATATATATATATATATATATATATATATATATAAATATATATATATATATATATATATATATATATATATATATATATATATATATATATATATATATTATGGTGTATATATATATATATATATATTATGAAGAAACAACATAATACCAGCACAATACAACAGTACACAACAATTAAAATACCTATACACAAAAATACCAGACAAGACGAAAACCAATACCACCTACACCACATCGCTTTTACATTGTCTTACTCCAGCGCTACACCTCAACACACCCATGAGTCATCACCCCCGCCAGTCAAAATCAATAACCCCCACACTCTCACTTAAAAAATCCCCTTAGTAGCCTACTAACCCCCCATTATCGATTTTTTAAATATTTTCCGCCAGTATCGATTTTTTATATTTTTATATATATTGTATGCATATGTATAAACAAACACACCAACACACTACCGGCACAATACAACAACACACAAACCCCCCCCCCCCCTAACCTACACCCGCCAACTACATCCCAAATTGTACACACCCATGCGTCGTCACCCACGCCTGCACAAAAAGACTCCACTCGTTTCAAAAACCCCCTTTGTAACCTTCTAACCCACCATTATCGATTTTTTATATTTTCCGCCATCATCGATTTTTTATATTTTTTATATATATATTATGTAAATATGTATAAACAAACACACCAACACACTACCGGTACAATACAACAGCACACAACACCAAGCAAACCAAAAGCAATACCACCCTGAGAGCTCCTAGCCGTATGGCCGGCACGACCGTAGTAGTGAGGTTAGACGTCATCCTACATCAACCATAGACCAGCTAACGCGGTGTTTCTCTTTGTCAATAAATATATAAAATGTATTTAGGGTTGTTTCTTTATCGTTTATATGTATATATATTGTGTGTATAAATATGTATGTATATAAATATCGTATGTATAAATATAGTCTACCTGTTGTAACACCTGCTGTAAACATGACTAAGAAACAACAACACACTACAACCTACACAATGTTGTATAAACAACAACACGCTCTCCATTATTGAGCGGGGTATTTTACTATATAAATGTCACGCTCATCCTGCACAATCGATCGGAGTATTTTCTTATATAAAAGTCACGATCATCCTGCATAATCCTAATCGTTTCCACCCTACTATACCTCTTGCAGGCCGGAATTTTTTCATCAGTTTTGCCAGAATTATTTTTGTACCTTAAAGCAGTACCTTTATAAATTCTAAAGTTACTGAGTTATTACACAACAAAGACACACATATTATACATCACAGTAAAGATAAATGAATTTAGAAATAGAATATGAAAGATTTTTAGTGATATTCTACATATAGTATTCAGTTATGAGTCATAATATAGACCACTTTCAAGAAAAGACTCATTTTAGTGAATGAAAAATGTACTCACCAACCCATGCATAAACACTGAAATATTATGCAGAGAGCTACTGCATCTTTTAAAATATCACTAATCCATATATGAATATTATTTACAAGTGTCAGCTTCCTGTGATATTTTGTTAATGTTTTACATACCATCCAGCGAACCATATAAACATTATAGACATTTGGAAAGAAAAAGGACATTAGAGGCCGCGTGAAGCTTTTAAATTAAATCATACATTGTATTGTTATTATACAACAAAGACACACATATTATACATCTCAGTAAAGATAAATGAATGTAGAGTTAGTATATTAAATACTTTTAGTGATATTCTACATATAGTAATCAGTGATGAGTAATAATATAGACCACTTTCAAGAAAAAAATAATTTTAATCTATTAAAAATGTATTTACCAACCCATGCAATAGACTGAAATATTATCCAGAGTGCTCTAGGGTCTTTTAAAATATCACTAATCCATATATAATATTATTTACAAGTGTCAGCTTCCTGTGATATTTTGTTAATGTTTTACAGACCATCCAGCGACCCATACAAACATTATAGACATTTGGAAAGAAAAAGGACATTATAGGCCGCGTGAAGCTTTTAAATTAAATCATATATTGTGTTGATATTACACAACAAAAGACACACAAATTATGTTTCACAGTAAAGATAAATATATTTAGAATTATAATATTGGGGCTTTTAAGTGCTATTCTTCATATTATATTCAATTATCAGTAATAATGTAAACAATTTTTATTTTTAATTCATTTTAGTGAATGAAAAATGTACCCACCAACCCATGCATAAAGACTGAAATATTATCCAAAGTGCTCCATGGATTTTTTTTAAATAACACTAATTCATATATGAATATTAATTATAAGTTTCAGCTTTCTGTGATGTTTTGTTAATGTTTTACAGACCATCCAGCAGACCGTACCATCATCATTAAAATAAAAAAGAAGATATTCAAGGCCGCGTGAACTTTTAAATTAAATCATATATTGTGTTGATATTACACAACAAAAGACACACAAATTATGTTTCACAGTAAAGATAAATATATTTAGAATTATAATATTGGGGCTTTTAAGTGCTATTCTTCATATTATATTCAATTATCAGTAATAATGTAAACAATTTTTATTTTTAATTCATTTTAGTGAATGAAAAATGTACCCACCAACCCATGCATAAAGACTGAAATATTATCCAAAGTGCTCCATGGTTTTTTTTTAAATAACACTAATCCATATATGAATATTAATTACAAGTGTCAGCTTTCTGTGATGTTTTGTTAATGTCATCAGTAAACAATGTATATAGCAGTCAAAAGGAGTTGATGCCTCACTAAGACCTAAGTCATCGTGTACTCCTGGTTTGCGACCATATTTGGGAAGAAATGTGGGTTCTTGTGTGTTTATTCACCGGGAAATTTAAATTGTTGACATTTATAGGCCAAACCGAGCACCGTACTCTTTCTTACATTTTTTTTCTTACATTTTTTTTCTCTTAAATTCGAGCGAAAAATCTAACACCGTCTCCGCGCGGCAGATCTCTCTCTCAGTCCGCCAAGATTGTGCGCTCTCTCCTTCACTACGGCAATGTACTTGTGCGCTATCTCTTTCTCCACGGCAATGTACTAGTGCGCTCTCTCTTTCACTACGGCAATGTACTTGTGCGCTATCTCTTTCTCCACCGCAATGTACTTGTGCGCTCTCTCTTTCACTACGGCAATTTATCCATCCGGTTGTGTGGCAGGACATCAAAGGGATTATTCGTCTGGTTGGGTGATGGTGGTGGTAAGAGTCTCTCTTCTGTGGATTGAAGTAATTTATATGGTCCTGTGTAGGGAATGAAACAGCTCGATCGTTCTGTGATCTACATCGATTCGAAGTGTATGGGATTTTGCGAAGGTTGCTTACTCTACATCTTTGCAACCTGGGTTGATCTTGTATAACTAGGTTTACAGTGTTACTCGTGGGGCTACGTTTTTCCTTAGGAGACTGTGTATTCCGATAGGCTTCTAAAATGATCTCTTGATCAACCATATCTGGGTATTTAAACTGATAATCGATTTCTGGTTGTCTTCGTGTTCGATATTTGCGGGTGTTCTGATAATATTCTGTGCCATCCGTGTATACCATTTCTCTTTTCGATGCTTCCATGTATCCTCCAGTCAATTGTTTAGCTTGTTTTGAACTCTCCGTATTTCTCCATGGGGGTGTTACGGTAGTTCCATTGCAGTCATCTGCTAGAGGTTGGCAGCGTGCAATTTTAGGGGTTACAGCATTTAATATAATCTAAGGTAAATAATTCTTGGTCTATTGAACGCTATACACTCGAGTGAATTATGACGTAGTAGCGTTGATAGGTCACGCTCCGTGACTAAGATACGGGAACCCTTTTGTGTTGACCGTCAAGCTGTAAAGACGTGTCCTTTCTCCTTCCAGTGTTGGGTATAGTATTGCCGCACAGTTATATTTTATTCAAGTATGGACATGGGTCAGTCCATGGTTATGGTGAAGAGATAATATGAGTAAGGTTAGTACGTAATTGAATTCAGGGAAGGATAAATTAACAGTCCATAATAATGTGTATTGTCAGGCGCATAATCTCACTGTCGGCCGTTGGAAGCCCCAACCGCACGTACATATAGTTATGACGTTCTGCCTACAGTAAGTCGTTTTATTGGACAAGGACTGATATACAGGTATATCTATTCAATCTATTGAAATATTTACTTTTTATGACCAACATGTGTGGATTGTCTTTGACGTGTAAAACTGTACATTAAAATGTGTGGACTCAATGAATTGACTTATCGAGTCAATCGAATTGCAAAGTTCAAGTATTGTTTGAAATCTTCCACCCCGCATTCGCTAATTTCCATCGAAAGGCACGATGCACTAGAACTGAATGAAAGACTAACATATCAAAAGCAATACAATGGCCAGAAACTTATAATTGCTGTAGTCATATTACATGGAACATTCTTCAATAAATAATGACCCAAATTAATAGAGCAAAACCACCCCTTCAACAGAGGGTATCAGTAAAAAATATGTTGGCCTTGTAAAAAGACACAGTACCTTACTAAAGACCATAATACGAGTAGAAGGCGGAGTTAAAGGCAAACGTGCAAGAGGAAGACAGGCTATTAGTGGAAATGTAACATCAAGAGATGGACAAGAAAGAGTCCATCACAATATCAAGAGTAAAAACAGAACACGCCTGAGATCCATTTCAGCCGATCTAAGATATTGATATGTCTGATGATGATGAATAGTCTTGTTGTCCCTTTCCCCTCCCCCCTCCACCCCCCAACCCCCAAAAAATGTATTGACAATCATCTTAACAAGACAATTTCGAGAACTACACATTAAATCGTTGAAAGTATTCAAAAAGAGACATGAAAATAGGTCGTATATCTTTATCATCACTGCCCTACAAATCGCAAAGGAGCATGATGATGATGATGATGAAAAAAAAGGTAAAGGTAGTCGCATAGCAGATACTGCCGTAAGGGAGTGAAGTGTTAGAGACTTCACTATACTAGGTCCAGCATCGAGAGGTGGGGTGACTAGTTCCTTTTATCGCTGCCTTTTCCTTCCCCAACTGAAGGGCAAAGTCAGGTACCCATTCACAGCTGGGACGACTGGAGCACGATGATACCGTGAATCGAACCCGGTACCTTAGCCGCAAGAGACCAGCGCTCTAACCACTCTGTCAATCCGACACTCATTAAAAAAACATGATAACGGATACAAACAGAATGTTAAAAATATGAAGGGGAAAGGGGAGAGAAAGAGATTTGTGACGTCGAGTAAGGGGGTGGCAAAAGTCTTTTTGTTGCGTAAAAAGTACGATGCACCGTTTACCCTCAACATTTCAAAAATTTTCATCGCCGGTGAATTATCACACAAGAACACACAAGAACCGAAATGTGAATGCGTTTTGGGTCTCTGTAATACTGATGTTTGGTACTGAAATCCATTCATTACTAATTGACCCTTGGTACTAATGCTTTTCCCCCTTTTTGTCGATGATTTGGTCAAAACGTTTTGTCGTTTTGTAGCACTAGGGCCTGGCTGTGACCACGCCCCCTCCTCATTAGAACTAGCTTCTTCGTTAAGTTCAAATTCGAAATCATCATTTTCATTTTAGAAATCATCGTTCTCGATAAACTCGTCAAAGATACACAGTTCCTTAGCTTTTTCTACAGATAAAAAAGACCTACGTTTTGATAAACATGATGTGGTTGGTTCGCTAGACATTGTCTGTGTAAACAACAATAATCGCTGATCGAAAGCTGACAGATTTACCGTTTTTTCACAGTGAAATTAGCTAGAACAAGCGTGTTTCCGAATCACAACTCAAAGATAGCGCTCTTCTGAATAAAAAAATAGTAACTTCCGTTATGTTAAAATACCAAATTACGAAAATACGGAACACATTTCACGGAACACAAAAGTGACGTTGCCATCGTCGATTTGGCTTCTAGGGGTTTTGCGGTTGTACGCTACCAGCGTCGTTTCGGCCTTTAAATACTACTCCTATTGGTCCAACCAGAGATCGCACCATGACAAAAAACATTTTTTCTCATACTCATGAACACTATATCTCAGACGTCAAATTGAATATGTTCAAAGAAAGCAGTGGTCAACTTGATGCTATTTGTATCTCGATACACCGGTAGCTATGGTGTAAATAATAATAAATTCTTTAAGCACCAAACACGGCGCATAAGGCAGAAATCAGTGCTCTCCAGGCTGTTCGTTGTGACGCCACTCCTCTTAGCTCTTGCACATTGTTTAATCCCAACGCTTCCTTCTCTTATTATTGTTCTTCTGAGTGTTTCTTTTGGTCTTCCTTTTTTCCTCTTACCCTCAGGAACCCAAGTGAGCACCTGCAATGGTATTCTGTTGTTTTGCATTCGTAGGACATGACCGATATGTGACCATCGTCTTTTCCTTATATAGTCGGAGACATATTTCTGCCTAGAGTCTTCTGTTATTTGTCGATTAGTCTTGAATTCTTTCCAACTGATGTTCATGAGTTTTCTAAGACATTTGTTCTCGAATGTATTCAGCTTGTTCTCCAATGATTTTGTTATTTTCCAACTCTCACAGCCGTATGTTAACACTGAGATAACATTTGAATTAAACAGACGAAGCTTGGTATGTATATTCAATGATCGTAATTTCCAAATGTTAGATAATCTATTGAAGGCGCTAGCTGCCAAAGCAATTCTAGTATGCGTTTCTCTTGTTGTGTCACCATCCTGAGTCATTTTACTGCCTAAATAATTGAAACTTTCAACTTTCTGTAGTTTTTCCCCGTTCAGGATGATATTAAAGGTCTCGTTAGAAAAGTTCATAACTTTAGTTTTAGAGGCATTTATTTGGAGACCTATTTTAACCTAGAGATGACACAAATTATTTACTGCTTCTTGGGATTGTCTGGGTGTTGAACTTAAGAATGCTAAATCATCTGCGAAATCCAGGTCCCCCAGGAATTTTCCATTTGTCCATTTTATACCTAATTGTTCTTTGTGGGTATAGTTTCTCATAACCCAATCAATAGCTATTCCAAAAAGTAGTAGTGACATAATACAGCCTTGTTTCACCCCTGTTTCTACTGTAAACCATTCTGTATTCCCTTTATTTGTTCTAACACAACATCTTGCTTTGTCATATAGCGCTTTGATTATATTCACATATTTTGTTGGAAAACCATAGATTGTAAGTATCTTCCACAATGATGGGCGGTGTAGACTATCAAAGGCTTTTTGAAAATCGACGAAGGTGATAATAAGTGGCGATTGCATTTCCACTGATTCTTCTATAATTGTTCTTAGTGTGAATATTTGATCAATATGGTGTAAATGCGACCACTTTTCTGACATCTTAACAAGAATATTGCGTCTGTTCTTCAGGTCCTTTCTGAATGAGAAACTGAAGCTGGAAGCTCCAGTAGAAAAACAATGAAACGCAGTATAAAGATTTTTAATGCAATAAAGATCACCTGGACAGTCAATTTCAGGACCAATTTTTAATTGAAAGCTTTAATGTTTCTTCTTCTTCTTCTTTGTACAATCTCAGACGTTAAATTGAATATGTCCAAAGATAGCAGTGGCCAATTTGATGCTATTTGTATCTCGATGGAGCTTTTCCAGTAATGGAACTGGTGATGGCCACATATGCTTTCTCTGTTCCACATACGCTGAGCATCTTTAACACAGATCTTTAACATCTTTAACACAGATCTTTAACATCTTTAACACAGATGCTCAGCAGTCATTTTATCGGTGCCATAGTCATATGCATCGGTAGTTCCTATTTTTAGCTTGTTGAATAAGTATTATCCCAATCTGTTGTGGCCCGTGCCGAGTTTGAGGATTATCACTTGTTCTCTGTTGAGCTGATAATATGCATCATTTTTTGTGTGGCCTTGATGTTCTGCTTCCAATTTGTTCCTCTATCTGCTTCTGATAAAACTCTTTACCTGTTCAAATGTTATACCTGTATCAGGCTGAGGTAGCTTTCTACCTTCCTTTGCCAATCTGTCTGCTTCTTTATTGCCGGAGATGTTGCAATGAGATGTTTAATGTCTAAAAATGTGTAATTATTATTTTTGTGTGTGTATAGGAAATGTTTTTTTTTCTTTTCTTGGGGGGAGGGGAGAATGGATGAGGGCCGGGGAGGGGGTTGGCTGACTCTAATTAATTTATCTTAAATTTCGATTTTCTCAACAAATTTTGTCACAAATTTATTAGGATATTCCAAATTGTACCGTATTCATTTTATTCTGATATTTAATTGTAATTGTAATTTTTAAAATTATTATTTTTTTTTTGTTCTTCTTGTTAAATACGATATTCGTATCGTGTATTTCTTAAGGTTAATTGAATATTTGCATTCGTAAACAGTTATGGGTAAATTGTAGGTTTGCACTTATTTTATCAAATGACATTATTGTTGTTAGCACATTTACACAATATTAGAAAATGCACAATGCATCGTCTTGCAGACACTTCGTACTTCTGTAATACAATAGCAGGTTCGTAGTTACAGTCTAAGCAGTTGTGAGCCGTTGGTCCTAATTGTCCCGTCAGGCCTATTAGTTTCAGTAGGTCATACAGTGAGGCAGTTAGAAGATCTCTTACGTCTACTTCTACAGCTACGACTTGTGCTACGAATCCATCATATCTCCATTCAGTGACTTGGTCATTTCATTTTTATCATTTTGAAAGCATACTTTTCATCTAAACTGTAGTCAAAGGGCACTGACTGCCAGCTCACTCATTGCAATCGGGTGTGATCACACGGAGTGCATCACTATCTCTGGTTTTCTTTTTGACTTTCTAATGACATCAGTTTATATCCCTTGCCCAGTTAAGGTTACTGTCATTTCCAACTAAATTTAATTTATCTTGTAGTCTGTCACGTTCCAGTTATGGATAACAGTTTTATTTTCAAAAGAAATTAACAATGTTTATCCAGAACTATTTTCCCACACTGCTAGTGACATCGTAGAATGGGAAAAAAAACAAACACAAATAGTAATACGTCTTACAAGGAGAAAGGACAGGAAAAACCTACGTTGCGGCCACAAGGCCTTCGTCAGGGACAGACAAACAAGACAGGAGGGAAAGAAAGAAAATGAGAATTAAGTAGAGAACATGAAACTATAAAAATAAGAGAAAAACAACTCCCTTATGTCCAGTCACATGTCCAGTCACAGAAGCAAGATGGCTGCCACTAAACCGGAAAACGGAAGTCGATAGTACATAAAAAAAAAAGAAATAATGAAAATAAGGACCGGAAAAGAGTGAGGAAAAAAAAATAAAATAAAATAATAATAATATATAATAGTGAGGGAAAAGGGATTAAAAAAAAAAAAAAAATTTAAATAAATAAATAAATAAATAAATTAAAAAAAAATATATATATATATATAAAATAAATAGAGATAAATAAAAAAATAAAAATAAAAATTAACTAAAAAAAAAAAAATAAAAACATTTATAAAAAGAAAAAACAACAAATAAAAGAAAAATAAATAAATAAATAAAACATTAAATATATATATAAATATACATATATATATATATATATATATATATATATATATATATATATATATATATATATATATATATATATATATATATATATATATAAATAAGAAAATAAAAATTGTTTAAAAAATAAAACAATTTAAAAAAAAAAAAAAATGGGTGATCACATCAAAGTAGACAGTCATAATACAATAGGGACTAGATAGAGAAAGGCGTCTCAGACAAAAGAATGTTGGGTATTCAAGCCGTGTTAATGGTAACTTGTATATTTTAAAACTTAAAAAATGCTAATTTCACGGTAAGAGCACTGCTCTTAATGCCATGTCAAATTTTATTTAATGTAACATGGTACGAAAGGAGCCGTATCAAAAGGTAATGTAGCAGGGAGTCTTGAGAATGGGCATGTGATAAAGTCTACCCGTTGATAAAGAGCTATGTTGATATGGTCTAATCTTCGGTCACCAGTGTTGCTTGCATGATTGCAATCGTGTTCGAAGAGTGTTGTCAAACATGAAGACAACAAAAGGTCAACTCGACCTACGCAGTGGTGTATTGACTTGGAGTGAGGATACAACAGTACGCGAATGCTGGAAAATGTTCTGAGAGTTGACAATAGGGCAATCTCACTCACTCGTGGCAGGAAGTGTAAGACGAACTACTGTTTACGTTTTCTTGTATTTAATGGACACGCACTTCGGCGACACAGGAACAGGAAACAGGTTGGCCTAAATCATAATAATGTGGATCAATGAAATACCCTATCACATGGGCATTCATGTTGCATAACAGTACAAATGGAATGCCAGTAGACAAGCACTCCGTAATACCAATATATATCGTCTGACTTTACTGACAGCACGTCAGTTCATAAACAAGGTTCAAGATGGTTCCTAGACCTAACCTCGTCTAGCGAAGATTCATTTAGATAAAGTACAGCACATATTTTTTTGATAATAATATTGAACCACTAGTAGTGGGTTCTCTTCTGTAGCAGTGATCTCTGGACTCATCAGGTGATAGTAAGGGGCCATCCCTGTTCTCTCCTCGATGATTGGAAAATATAGAATTCAAAATGGCTTCTCCTTCCAGTGAGTTGTCGCTCACCCAGGATACAAACTATGAAGCGCAATCAAAGCGGATCATACATCAAATGTCCTCATTGCTTTGTAGATTCTACCATAGATACTATTGACTTCATCACATAATATGGTGCTGCTAGGTATGAATGCCATCTTCATCTGGTTAACATTCATCTAAACGTACAACCGCACGACTGTTCATCGAATACAATGCCTCAGTAGAAGTTCATAAGAAATGCGTCTTTACCTTGGTATCCGAAATACACTAGAATATGATTCTTAAGAATAAACACTGGGGTGAATCATACATGATATGTCTAAAGAGACTACCTCTTTCCCCATTAATATAGAGATCACTTTTCGGCGACAGGCCGCTACAATAACTCAGCAACCATCATAGGGCGGAACCTTCTCACACTCTTTTAGCAACACATCCGCCGAACAACCTTTGACCTCAAGTTAGACACCGAAGATATAGTTCGACTTAGACATACAAAGATATTAAGATATAAGACAGACTCGTCCTACATAGACAAGAAATACACATAGATTCGGGTCATAAATATCCCTGCCTAAACCTAAGCAAGAATAATATGTTTCTGGCCATACCAGACACAAAATATGACATAAGCCTAGATTCATACGCCAAGTTCGATATTCAGGAAAGATACAAGAACAGATAACTCACAGAATGAATACACATCGACTAATCTGAGTTCTGAAAATCGTGAATTCAAAGATAAATATATTTTTATCAGACAAATAAATACATTTTTCATTTGTATGCGTACTTACAGTAATCTGTGCGCCACACAAAAGAATATGTGCGCAACACATGACATCAATCAACTAAGATTCTCAGCAATGGTTACAATTCTCATCATGTCCGTTGTATGTGATCGTGTAGTTTTATATCTTTTTTTTCAGTAGTCAGTTTGTGAACTGTGTAGTATTCTTCGGTTCCCTCAGTTGCAAGAAGAAAATAAGGCCTTGCAATCTTGTAAAATAGTTTAATGCAGTGTTTCTCATATCTTATTTCACGAACACTTATTCATTTGGAATGAACTGACGGAACGGTGATCTTAAAAATTGGAATTGAGATAGTCTTTTGCAAGTTTATATTATATTTTACGATTAATTAAAATTTAGTTTAAGCTGTGGAAATAAAGAAAATAATTAATACAACTAAAATAATAATAATTAGAACCATCAGTAGCTTAATTATTTTAATTTTATTATTACTAAGAAAAGTAAGGTACATGCACAAGTAATTGCACATTTAACATCAATGAGAAGAATGTTTTTTTTCACCATCTTAATATTAAATATAATGTTTGAAAGTTGAGTTTTTATGTCTGGGCAGCGTCAAGTCTGTTCCTATATTTTATCTTCGTAGCTGCATAATAAGAAAATCCTGTTTCACATAGGTATGTAGTGGATAATGGAAAAAGCATTCGAATTGGATTTTTTGCAATGTTAGGGCATTCTTGCAAGACACTGCTCCAAAAATATGTTACGGAAAGTTCATTAAATCTTTGTTTCATTGTATGGAGGCAAATGTGGAATCATCCTTATATGACCACCAGCTATGCACAGTGCTACAATATTCCAATGTTGGAAGTGAAACTGTCGCTAAAGGTTAATTTTATATATATATATATATATATATATATATATATATATATATATATCTATATATATCTATATATATATCTATATAAATATATATATATATATATATATATATATATATAGTTCAGGGTATTAGTACAATTTTAGGAATCAGTAACATTGATACTTTCAAATATTTTTTGAAGTTGGCGTAATATTCGTGTAGCAGTTAGATCATAACTACGCTTATTTGTGTGATAAGAGGTTTAGATGTTATTAATTATAAGATATCCTGGACAAATAGATGTATCAGAGGATACCAGGATAGTGCCAGATGTGGTGAAGTGGGATGTTATAAATATTTATAGGGGACTTAGTGTACTGACTGAGATCAGCTGTGAAGGTATCTATATCTAATAAGAGTAGTGTATTATAGATAACCTTACTTGCTGCCACATATATATATATCTCAGTCAGAATTATTCTGGACTAGTGTGATGACTACGTTGTATGTCTAGGGTATGTGTATGATGAAGTGTAAGTCATAACAACAACAGACAGATAAACAATTTAATTTATTCCACCACACTTGACAACACTGTGACACTCACATACATAAAACACTCTACAAGGATATCTTAAAGGAGTCACTGATAACTTTTCAAATAACAATATGTATTCATTGCTGTCATGAATGAATATGTGTCCTGATTCAAATACAAAGGGAACCAGGAATCACAATCAATTTAATTACAAGTTATATGTACAGAATTTCTCAATATGAATATTGTAGTGACATATATTATTAAAAGTATCCTATGTGTGTCAGTTGTGTAGTAGTAATATGAGGTAATACTGGTTTTGTTTTGTTCAAGCTCTGTTGGTATTTGTCATCATGACTTCAATGGTTTGTCTTTATTGGAACTAGTATTGGAGATGTTCTCAGTTCCTGATATGAAAACAATTTACTTCCCCTCTTAAGTTTATGTTACAATGTTATTTTAAGATGGGGGTACATAATTTTGAGCTCAGCTGGCCACATCAGCTTATCTTGCGTGATGGCGGCAGGAAAAGACTCCTCTGCTCGATTTCTCCCCTGTGCTCTGGAGACACCTCACTGATAGCTAAATGGACCAAGGAGTATGCTGTCCGACTCTGGATTCAGCAAAGCTCTGACCAGGTGCTGCTCAATACCATCAAGACCACGGTCCCTGAAAACAAGAAGGATGTACCTTCTACTTCATAACTAATTGATACTCTAGTTCTACACTGAGCACAATACACCACAAACATTGAGTTCAGAGCGTTAGGCCAACTGTCAGCTTCATCTGAAATACTTTATACCAGTATTAACCTCCTTAATGGTTACTACGCCTCTGCACTTCCAGCATTATTTCTTTCTAGTCAATCATCTAGGTGTCAGTGTACTGTTTGGCCATTCCATGCCGTTTTACTTTCCTCCGACACCTTCTGTTCAGGCTGGAGCATTATAGGCTTTACATCATGTTTGCTACTGAACTACACATATATACAGGCATAAATTAACAATTTTACATTCAATTTTCATTAAAAGATATTGAATATTTCAAACCTACCACAATTCATGGAAATACACAGATACGTTGACTAGCAATGAATTCTGGCACAAACACTGGCACAAATTCCCATCTGCTTATGTTCCAGGCTTTTATTTTAGCAAAAATATGAGCTGGCTTCAACGCACTGTTGCTTTATCAAGCTTATTTGAACTAGTGGTCTCGAACTAACGCTCCTAAGTGATTATATCAGCGAGTCTGGCCAATGGAGCCACGTTTAGACAAGTGTTTGAAAAAATTTTACCTTCCTACGTCTCCCCTAACAACCAAAGATAGTATTTATAGTCCGACCAATCGTGTTTAGTCTTATATTTGTTGCGCTCCAATCAATTTGGAGTTTACATGGTAGGCTATTTCCGTACGCAAGGTTTTTTCAAACACGTTATAAAAAAATTTTATGAGCAGAAATGATTTCATGCTGTCAGGCATCCCCACTATTTTATTTTGGTTATAACTTGTTAATTCCTAGACTATTTGCGTAACGTTTTACATATTCTTTGTCAGCAAGCCCTAAGGAACCCAAATATACAAATTTAAAAGAGCTAAGTGGCTGCGTTCAAAATATGCAATTTCTTCTACCTCCTGTTTCGAAGATGTGCTGTCTGGGTACTGTAATGTTTTCAAACGTAAACCCATCTAATGTTATCTTTTCTAATAAGCGTTTTTCGTGATTTTAAAACCTAACTCTGGGAAGGTTAGTGTTTTTATCACTGTCCGTCCGAAAAAGTTAGTGCATGTGGCCTTACACGCGTGATAGTAGTAATTGTGTATCGCGTTACGCTTGTTGGGGTGGCATTAATAGCGAGACGCGTGTTTAATTTTGCATGTTTTCCTGATTTTCATTCGCCCCTCTCTCTTTCTATCCTTTAGTCCATCTGTTCGTTCGTTTTGGTAACGTAATATAATTAATGTTAGGATTAATTTAGGTCATTACGCAGTGCCTCTCAATGTTTTTCTTAGAAATGCAATACCCGTTTTAATGTGTTGTGGAAACGCTTGTATTTATGCAGTGGCTTATATTTAACGTGGAAACGTTACAATTTGCAGACGAAGCATAAAACAAAGGGGATTTCGAGTACATTCTTTGTGACAGCACTGTTATTTTACCATTGCTCTTTTCTTTATTAGAATTTATTTGTTAGGCTTTGCATCTACCTTTTAATTTATATATGTGGATTAGAATATTTCACGACACCAGATAAGAGACTGGTCTTACAAGAAATACCCCCTTCTCTGAAAAAGAGCAAGGGTGTATCGACAATCAAGGTGAGGTCCAGCTATGTAAGTTCCCAGAGTAAGGTATGATGATGATGAATTTCTCTGGGTCCCTATCTGCTACCTCTTGGGATCTTACCAAAAGTATGTTATCTGTTTTGTTATTTGGCAAAGTGTCAAGGGTAATGTATTTTAATAGTATGATTTCAAAACAGAACTTTAACTTTAATGAAAATTAAGCAAGCCTGTTTTCAATTCATATTTACAATTTAATGGTCCTGAACGTCAATCTTTTTGTCAGGACTTTCAAACTCAAGAAAATGTTTATTACAGAATAGAAATAAATATGTTGGACACTATGTCCATGTCTTTTAAACAAAAGAGGTCACTGAAAAGTCTACACTCAGTTCTTGTTTCTATGCTTGATAATACCACTATTCTGTAATTGGAAGGTCTGTTGTTTTCATCCCTCCAAGGTAAAGTTTATTTTGTGGAATTTGATTTGAATGAACTGTCATGTGCCGGCTGTAAGGCACTTATCTGGAACTTTGTTGATACAGTGTGCTCATAAGTATTTCAGGTTCACCAAAACGTTGTGCTTCCTGGACTAAGATGTGGAGTTTAGCTGCAGATTATAGTATGAGCATTCAACTCCCACATGTTCTTCTTCCCCAGGTTTCTGCAACAACTAGGTCTTTGTAATTCAACCTGGAATAAGAAGGAAAATGTCCTCCCATATACAGCTTGTCTATATTAATTCCACACCTAATCACTATGAAAACTTACCTTGGTCAGTCATGTGTGCTGACCATTCGCACCAGACCTTACATACAATCAGTTTTGTGTAATTATTCTTCTTTAGTGGTAATTCAAGACCACTGTCCATCATACAGTGTGTGTCTTCCATACAATAGGCAGGGGTGTACAATACATATCTTGTGACCTGTTGATTATTTCTTTCTAGCATTCTATACATGGTTTCACATGTTATTTGAACAATGTGTCACTCCCAATGGCAATATCAATTTGTTTCTACTGCCCTTACAGTCGCAAAATTTTGTAAGGCCAATTGGCAAATATTTTACACATTTTTTTCACTCCGAATAGCCTGCCCTATACACATTCCTACTTAGGTCGTCGTGACATCACATCCCTTTCGGCAGTATCGAAATTGAATATGGCACACAATCGCCTGTTACTTATAGGTTAATATAATATGCAAATAAAATTATCTGTCTTACCCTCAAGTAAAGAATAATCACATACACAAGCTTGACTAGCAGTAAAAATGTTTTAACACTGCTTTCTAGTCCAGACGGCAAAGGCTTGGTCACAAAGTCTTCCCGCTGATGTCAGCTTGGCATGGCTTTCCAAAATACAATGGCCTGATTTTACAAGGAGGTTTTAATTTTTATCACCCTACCCTCAACCAATCAGAAGACGAGTCAAAAAAGTTAACTATTTTTGGGGGACTATAAACTTGAGCGATTTTAAGTGTGTTTCTTAATTTGACCGAATTTGTTTATTTTATATCTTAGGTATAAATAGACTGATTTTAATTATCAAAAGTGATAATCAAACGGCAAATTGTTCTCTATCTTTCTATATAGTTTTCCTTTAGTTATTCCTTTGCATTCAATGAACAATTGGGTATAAAATGGACAAATGGAAAATTCCTGGGGGACCTGGATTTCGCAGATGATGTAGCATTCTTAAGTTCAACACCAAGACAATCCCAAGAAGCAATAAATAATTTGTGTCATCTCTCGGTTAAAATTGGTCTCCAAATAAATGCCTCTAAAACTAAAGCTATGAACTTTTCTAACGAGACCTTTGATATCATCTTGAACGGGGAAAAACTACAGAAAGTTGAAAGTTTCAATTATTTAGGCAGTAAAATGACTCAGGATGGTGACACAACAAGAGAAATCCATACTAGAATTGCTTTGGCAGCTAGCGCCTTCAATAGATTATCTAACATTTGGAAATTACGATCATTGAATATACATACCAAGCTTCGTCTGTTTAATTCAAATGTTATCTCAGTGTTAACATACGGCTGTGAGAGTTGGAAAATAACAAAATCATTGGAGAACAAGCTGAATACATTCGAGAACAAATGTCTTAGAAAACTCATGAACATCAGTTGGAAAGAATTCAAGACTAATCGACAAATAAGAGAAGACTCTAGGCAGAAATATGTCTCCGACTATATAAGGAAAAGACGATGGTCATATATCGGTCATGTCCTACGAATGCAAAACAACAGAATACCACTACAGGCGCTCATTTGGGTTCCTGAGGGTAAGCGGAAAAAAGGAAGACCAAAAGAAACACTCAGAAGAACAATAATAAGAGAAGGAAGAACGTTGGGCCTAAATAATGTGCAAGAGCTAAGAGGAGTGGCGTCACAACGAACAATCTGGAGAGCACTGGTTTCTGCCTTATGCGCCGTGTTTGGCGCTTAAAGAATTTATTATTATTATTATTATTATTCAAATGGGGTAAATTTTTTTGTAATTAAATGTGCCTTTACCCTGATATAAAAATATCACTAAATTAAATTTTACTAAGTTAAGATAATATTATTATGAGGGAACCTTTATGTTTATATGTTTAGCAATATCAGCGCTATAATTCAAGATATCCCTTTTCTTTTTATTATCTGTAGTTAGGAAGAAATAAATTATGTAAGTTTATTCAAAAACCCAAAATGGGCATTATTTCACTACAACCAAAATTTTCTTGTGCCTACAAAAAGGAGGTAACGATTTGATTGGTTGTTAAATTTTACTACGTCCATCGATAAATATTGGGGTGGGTGTGTGAAAAAAAGGGGGGGGGGTGGTAACTTTTAAGTTGTTTTCTTAGAAAAATTCAAATACTCTTAGTTAAATGTTGGCGGTAAATTTGACTAGACCCTCAGACAAATTTCAAATACTGTAGTTATTTATAGATTTAAAATTACGATAGCCAGTTCGTTTTAAGCGGGCAATTTGAGCGCGTTGTCATACGGATTCACTTTACTACAATTTGTATTCTGAAGAAAGTTATTGAAATGGGAGGAAGATATAAAAAGTGATACTCTATTTGAGTGGGCAAAGGCCGAACTCAAATAGCATGAGTTATAGAAAAAAAAACAAGAGGATGGTAGACGATAACACTACAAAGAGCATGCATTAGAAAAAACATGAAGATCGAGACAGATAGGGCGCTGAAACAGATTGAAGTAGATAAAGAACTGATACATATTGAAGTAGATATGGAGCTGAAACAGATAGAATCAGATAAGGGACTGAAACAGGTAGAATCAGATAAGGTGCTGAAAAAGAAGCGGATAAGGAGTTGAAAAGAAGAAGGAATAGAAAAAATTGAGGATGAAAAACATTATACCTTGATTCAAGTGATTCCAGTTCAACTTCTTGGCAGCCAGCACGCCCTTTTTGGCTACGATTACCCACTTTTATAGAGGAAATGGATAGCGTGGATATCTTCATGGAGAAATTTGTGTCCGCTCTCTTGCCTGGAGGACAAAGAGGAAAGAGTGGCCGTTGCTGTTGTCTCCATTGCTTTCGGCTCAGCGTTTAGCCCAGTGTTTAATTTGACTGTCGTTGACAGAGCTAATTATGATACTGTCGAGGCTACATTACTGAGTGAGCTTCAGTTGACAGCACAAAGTTATCGCTCGCGTTTCCGACACGCGATGTATAGTGTTGAATAAAATTTAAGCTCTTTCGTCACCAAGGTTTAACTTCTGCTTAATAGACTGACCTCTACACCTCACGGTAGAAGGGGAACTACTAAGTAAGTAAGTAAGTTAATAGACTGACGAAGGAATCAACAATGATTGTTTATGGCCTGTTCGATCTCATGTTGCGAGACAAGTGTTGTCGTCGTGTTTTTCTAATATGGTGGCGATCTTTCAAGAACACACCACAATTTGGAGCGGCAATAGGTTATTGCCTTTCGGGTAAGGCCATCCAGATGTCCTTTATCTCTTTGTGGACATCGTTTCCCGTGCTTGTAGGCTGTCCACGAGACAACGAAATTGGTGCTACACCAAGGCTTGGCGGAGCTCAAACCAGTCTCGCTGTTACGGTATATCAAGTATACAATAATCGGGGTCCGTCGATCATTTATCGACGAGTCTTGTTTGACTGAAAGTACCGTGAGATGTATAACGGGTGGGGGAGGGGGGTGCAAAGTAGAAACCTACCCCTTGGCCATCATCAAAGTTGATTTTCCATTCTTTGTAGGTAGAGTGTGCGCCTCTGTCCTTGATATTACGATAGCCGATTTGATAATGGGACATATAAATAGGTACATGATTGTACACAAGATGATGCTGCACGGTGGCAGAGGCAACATTCTGTGACTGACACATCAACGGTCACTCTGCCACAAGCAGACCATGTTGGCCTGGTGCAGTCTCATCTGGACTCATACGCTTGCGTGCTATAGCAATCAGGAACATACCTAAGAGAGATCCGCCCAAGTGTTGTATGATGAGTGGTCGCGCAGTGCTAATGCGCAATGTTTCTTTCTGTGCCAGTTGGAGGACACTCAAAAATGGTTTTCCAATGTTGGGTATGTAAACCTTTTTGAGATTATTATGTTGCATGGGAAATCGACAAAGCTAGCAAGCATCAACTTTAGGAACACTTCTAATGCGCAGAAAGATGTCAAAATATATCAGGTGATTTACAATCACCGTCTCTATATTTAGCAGTAGCCATAGAGGCAGAAAACGATCATCCAGGTTTTGTACAGGTCGCAATTTATCAAAACGTCATAACTGATGCTCTGTCTAGGCTGTCATTTTTTGAAACATGAGCTATGTTTGTTTTAATGCATGACGTATGAGGTAAACATTATAGTGTTTTAATATTGGCATATATTTTCTTGGATATTGTAATATTTGCTATTCTAAAAGAGAAGAAAACTCTGTTTTCTCCTCTAGGAAGTAGTTAGATGTGTTACGTTTCTTTGCGCACCGGTGCTTTACAGTAAGTACGCATCAAATATCGAATGTGAGTTGAACTAAAGATGGATAGTCATACGACTGGAAGCTGTAGAAATGTGTGCGTAAAATTTGTTGAACAATGAGTGTTCAAGAAGGAAGATGTCAGTTGGCAAGAAAAGTCGTAGGAAATTCACCATCATCATCATAATCATCACTTTTCATCTAGCCAAGCAGCATAGTTATTCAACAAACATATGCGAAGTCTTCTTGTCCCATGTCGTCTGCTCCAAATCTTTCCATCTCTCCTTCATTACCTTCATGGCTGTCTCCAGCTTTCTTCTCCGTGTGTTCTTACTCCCCCTAAACCTCTGTTATCTTGGAGATTCTAGAACGATGACTGCCTTGTAATGCTGTCAACAAGTTTCCTCAGTGTTGCCTATCTACCTGTAGCGGTTTCTTATCTCTTCTTGCACTGGCGCTTGTAAGGTTCTTGCCACCAGTTATAATTAATCATCTCGTCATACCACTTCTATCATTCTGTTCTACTCAAGAATCCATTTATTTATTAAAGTTTGTAGCTTTCGTTGTTGTTGTTTTTGTTGCTCTCCATGTTTCACAGCCATACAATAGGAATGACTTAGTATTTGAACTGGAGACTTCAATAATGGTTGTGTTGATGTTAGTTTTTGCTTCAGAATTTCTCCAGAATGCGGTAGCAGACCCATTTTCAACCCTCCTTAGTTGCTTCTTTCGACGAGCGTGATTGGTTACAATGTCACTATTCTTGTCTCTCCTTTCGGACGATGGTAACATACGTGTATGTTTAATTTGATTTCATGTATTTAGTTGTTTGGGAGAAGATCGGATATCACGACAAGCATGGGAAACTAAGAGCCAGGGATCAAGACTTCCGGGACGACCCACAGTCCGCTGGGAGGACAACATTAGATAATCTCTGAAGGACCGAGGACTATGATAGGAAACTCTTTACAGAGCGATACAACAGGAAGCAATCTGATCATCAGAAGAAGTCCCCCCGTCCGACAAGTGTTTCGGCCCTATATACTAGAAAGAACCAGGCCAGGAGGAAGACAGCCGTTAGGATTATCTGGCTCTCTCTCTTCCAAACCTCCACACCTGACGGTAGAAGAGGAACGACCAAGTAAGTAAGTATTTAGTTGTTGCCGTTGTCTTACTCACAACTTCATACCTCATTATTTATTACAAATTGTGTACCAGGGTAAATGAAAATTGATAATTTGCATGTTTTTTATAATCTAAAATAATCACTTATTTTACGAAACAAAAAATACGAAAAATTTGTTATTTGTTCTAGTTTTTTTTTTTTTTTTAAATACGGGAGGGATAAAGTAGTTATATGTGGATTTATATTAATTTCGTTTTGTTCAAAACTGCATGTGATATAAACTAAGTTTTTGTTTTGTTTGTGATTCCGTTATTTTATTTAATATTTGCTTGTTTGAATTTTTCATGATCTATTTCACTACAGATAGTTGCTAGTTTTACAAGAATATTGTAATACATTAATGTGTGTTCTTGTTAAATATTATTTTTAAAATTGTGTATGGGTATGTCGAATCTTTATGTCTATATACAGTTATCGGTGAGTTATAGGTAAAATGACAGGATCCCGTTACACGCCCATTGAGGCATATTGAGAATATGGTGTAAGTGAGTTATAGGCTTGCAAATATTATAATAAAGCCATCCTTTGTTCGTTCACACATTTAACACATTATAAGAAATACACTGGACAGGGTCTTGCAGACTTTATGATAAAAACGTTTTTTTTTTTTTTACATATCCCATCCCAACTAACATAATTACCGATGTATTACGTCGGTCGGTTTCACTCAAAATAGTAATTCGTGCCAGAAAAAAAGCGCGCAACGCACGGTGTGCAACTTGCGTGGTGTGGGTGTTATATAATATAATCCTTAGACGAATTCTTGGACAAGCTACCTCAGTGTTCTATTCCAAGCATCTACGGATCTAGCTAAGTGACCTTTTACTTGTTCCGAAGTTTTGTTCATTCTTTTTTTCGTTTCGTTGATTATTTACTTTCTTGTTTCGGTATTTCTTTCAGGTTTTACGATTTTCTTGTATTATTATTGTTCTTTTTTCGCTCATCACTGTGGGTGTTTACTTTTTCCATCTGCTTGTATTGCTCATTTGGTGTATGTTTCTCATCATCGTATGTTTTTGTAGTACCTATATGTAATTCTTTGTCTTTGTCACCTGTTTGTGGCTGACGAAGGGTAAAACCCGAAATGTCCCTTGTTTCATGTGAACCGTTATTTGTAAAACTGATTCAATACCGTTTTATTGGTTTATATACTTATGTTATATAAAACAAATACTTTGGTTTTTTTTAAATTCTTTCACGAAATTAGTAGCGCTCGACAAAGAAAAAGTGCGTAAAAATTGGTGTGCATGAGCCCTCACACGATGTACAAATCATGAAAACTTGAAAGTTTTTGTTAAAACCACTTATTATCAGGGAACACTCTTTGAAAACAATCCACGCATTTTCACACGAAATGTTGTCATCAAATAACTTTTAAATTGAATCTAAAATAACATAATTCTACGTACGTTGGTCACAGCTGAGGAATGCAACCGTGTTGAAAAATTGTATTGTTTCCATTATATATACTCTCCCGAAAATAGTTACAATCAACAAAGAAAAGCGTTCAAATGACGGTGTTCTACCAACCCATCATTTCTCAGTTCCGTGAATAAATTATTTTATACTGCGTTTTTAAAAGCTGGTTTCTCATCTAATTTTTATACTAATGGCACTGTCAGTTCAGTCATTACAATCTGCTGCGGTGACTTGTAGTGTTGCTCTATTTCTGGTCGCTTTCGATACCTTCTAATGACTTACGAGCGTGTCCCTCCATCAGATTAGTCTGCTGCCAATTCCCAATGAATACAATTTATTCTGGAGTCTGTAATGTCACAGTTATGGATACACATTTTCTGGGTTTTTTCCCACATTGCTAACCGCCTCTAGTTAATGGTACATTGCTTATTTTTAAATAAAAATAACGCAGATCCTTCTCGGCAAGGGCATCACTCTTAATGTAAGGTAGTCCCATAGCAGATATTGCCGTAGGGGAGTGAAGTGTTAGAGACCTCACCATACTAGGTCCAGGATTTTTATGAGTTGAAAGAACTGCCTTGTAGCCTTCCCTAATTTAAGAGCAGAGTCAGTTACCCATTTACAGCTAGGTAGACTGGAGCATTCGATCCAGGAACCCGGTAATTCTTAACGCCATGTTAAGTAGTTAGCTATACGCGTTATTATATTTTTTAAATTTGAAAATAAGTAAATCAAGACAAGGGGGCATGTGTGTGAAAGCGAAGAATTTATTACTGTCTGTGACACAAGCTAAGAAAAGTGTTAACAAATGTTAAGTTATACGTTAAACCATAAGATTAGTGTTGCCTCTTGTAGTTTCTGTGAGTCTCTGGAGTAACAAAAAAAGCACATGCCAACTGCACCCTCAAGCATATCGTACAAGGGGAATAATATGAGGTTGTGTGTAGGGTAGGCAACATCGTCATGTGAAACAAATTGCCACATAAACTACCACGGTAAGAGCTAGTGGGTTCTTCATGGCAGGTTTTCTGCAAGGCGACCAGTTGTAGTCGTGTTTCCATGCTCCATAAGAAGCATAAAGGAAACATGGAACTAAACACATTTTTATTAGGAAGGAAGAAAAATGAGTTGTCAGAACAAAAACAGAACTTGAAATCAAGACACGCTGCACATTTCTGTAACCAAACGAAATAGTTATTCCCCCAGTTGTTTCCTTTTTGTTGTCATTCAAGTTCTGTGCTCACTGTCGAGATAGTGAAAGTTCTGGGCCTGTTCGTCAAAAAGCGCTTTGTGAATCTGATTTGGATAGATCAATCTGGTTTATTGTTTGCTTTCCTTGATACCAAACTTCTCCTCTGCCATTCTGGTCAAGGCTTGCTTGTCTGGCTTCCCGGTAACTGTTTTGGGGAACTCGTTTAGAATCTGAAATACAAAGATAATAAAATACAAACTAGCTATTGTCCCTGATTCTGGTAGTGATGTTTGCTTTAGTTGTAGCAGTAATGGTAGTGACAGTATTAATTGTGGTAAGATTAGCAGCTGTTGTTTTAACGTTACAGTACTGGTTTTTTAAAGCGCTTGTTCTCAGGACAAAGTTATCTGGTTCGAAACCGTGTACTGTTACGCTTAAGTCTGCCCACCTGTAAAAAAATGAGTATAGTACTCAGCTCGTGAGTTAAGGAAGGCAAGGTAGCGGCGAATAGAACCAATAACCCAACGTAAAAATCCTCCAGCCTAGTGTGATGAAGTCTCTAACACTTCACTCCTACAGAAGTATCTACTGTGAGACTACCTTTGTCCTTTTTGGAAGGAGCAGCAGAAATACTAACACATATAAATTGTATACGCGTGTGGTGATTTACATTGATACACCGATCAAATAGTAATAATACCATTTGTTTATAACGATAAAATAATGTAGAAATAAAAATAGTGGAGTTGTGACGCCACGCCACCATCGTGTTGATTTTAGCAGACAGTATTGTAGAGTAATAGTACTATCGTTTCTAATGTCCTTGAAAAACTATTTATAACCTTGTGAGACGAAAGGCTTATTCGTCTAGAAGGAGTGAGAGAGGAGCGACAGAAAAATGATACACTGTAACGCGTTGGTTTGAAACACAAATTGGCAGCGAATGCGTCGGGTAGTGATAACGTAGGGTAAAATTAAATAGAACATGTTTGAAACAAATCAAGACGTAACCCTTTTCCGCATAACATGTTTGAAGCAAAAATCTATGTAAGGCCAATATTTGTTCGTTCTATAGTCACACAGTGGAAATGTATACACACACAGACAGCGCATTGCCTGCCAAGTAGTACATTTTATGACGTAACGGACTAGTGGTTTCAGTTTGAACAACGAGAGAGAGGGGAAAAGATGGAGTATTTATAGAAAAGTAGAAATTGACAACTAATATGGAAAATATATGGAAATCATAATTACAGGGACCATGGCCATAAAATTTAGTTAGTTTAATAGCATATCTTCTCCTGAGCAATAATATGTTTTAATATACAAAATCCTCCATGTAATAATCAAGATATTGACATAATACTAGATGTTCACGAACGGACTGACGAACAGACCCTCATGTTTGCATTCACTATTCATAACATTTTGGGGACGCGGTTTTGAAAAAGAGGCATGAGAGGGGAAAGTGAAATTTGATTGGTTAGTAATAGGAGGATAGGAGAGATATTATTGGGTGGTCCAAACTAAGTATATTTGTAGAGTGATATCCAAGACAGAATTACTAACAGACTGTGAAACACGCAGTTTGTTTGGAGTTTGGTTTTTTTTTAAATTTCAATTCAAAACGGGGGAACGCTGGATTTCATTGGCCAGCCTCTTTTATAATATCCCAAGCTTCCAAGGCTTGTCGCCATTTGTATAGAATCATTTCCAGACTCAGGACGTTGAGAATAGAAGTGTGACTTTGTTGTTAAAACTAAAACTAATAAAATAAAAAATAGTCACAGTCTAGCCAGCGGCAGAACTGAATGTGTGCCAGTCATCGTACCTGTGTTTTATTTCATTGAATTGTGGTAAGGGGAATTGAATTATTATTATGTATTATTTGAAAAGGCAAAAGTTTGATACTGCCAATTGGGAAAGTGTATGACATGCCTAAAGAGACAGTTTGGGTATTCTCATTTGATTTATGTTTGAATATTGCATTGTTGTAATTAATAAGTATTGTAAGACCAAGATAGAATAGCAAGCCTCAGTGTTCGAGGAACACTTATTAACATGCCTAGAGCGTTTATATATAGAGAGAAATAGAAGAAAAATCATATAGAAGGAGATGTACATACTCCTATTAAATTGTGTTGAAGAGAACTATGGAAAAATGACAGTGGCGTATCTGCCATATGGACCTGAGGTGTGGTCATAGTAGGATGTGAGTTCATATAATTTAGGGGCTGGTGCACTTTGTTTGCACACGAGGCTGACCCCAAAATCATACCATGTAGAGAGTAAGTGAAATATACACCAGATATGAAAAGGCCAGGGTGTCTTTTATGTTGCAGGGTTTTATTTCCTGTTACCAGCCGGTGACAGAAAACCTGAAGTACTATAAGAAGACAGCCGACAGTAACGTCTCCAGTACAGCGTATTCTGTATATTATTATCAAGTGAATCTCTGAGAGCAGCAGTTCTTTGCAGAGGCATATCATCAAGTTGAATCTTCACGTGGGAAATTAAAGGTGATGTGCCACAGTCTGGGCACTCTGACAATTTATCGGGAGTAAAATTGATTCCCTACAAATAAACTATAACTCTCAGGGGGATGATGACAACCACAGCTCCTCCAATAACTGACTCACATCAATACTTAGTAAATAATAGTCTGTGAAAACACTTGAAGGAACATTTTAAGATTAATATTATTATTGTTGGACCCAGAGTCCTTGTTTTTAGTTCACTATTAGTGTAACATATATTTTCTTCAGTTTTAAAGACCTGTCCAAAGAAAGAGAAGGACAGGCACAATAAAATTGTACAAAAAATATTCTAAATTCAAACTTAAACCACAGACTTATTAAGTTCCTTATAGTGAGTTATATTGTGTTGTTTTGATGTACCATCATTTCATTGCATACCCTAGACACTAGCCACATCAAACACCACACATTAGAAATAACATACAGCACCGTGTGAGATCTAGAGAGGTAGCGTTAGGTCCCTTGAGAATTCATCAACATCATCTATTAGACTCAAGGTCTTACATAGCTTGACCTCACACGGTTGACACATACATAACAACATTCATTATCTTTTACCATCATAACCTCTCCAGCAAAATTAAACTTTGCTACAACGCGCAGCATAAATAATTTGAGAAAATTAGCTTTAATAATTATGATAACAATAATTTGTATAGCGGCTGAGAGTAGCAGTCATAGATATATGTGTGGTAATCTGTTGTGAAGGATATCGAGGGACGCTATTTCACTTTTTTATTACTGTCGTTCACTATTTCTTCTTCTTCCTCGTTCGTCCTGAAAAGGACGTTGGTTGCGTTGTGTCTGTTTACACAGGAGCTGCGATATCTGCGCCTTTCGGCCGACACATCCAACTTCAGCACGGCATTTGTTGGGACCGGGTTTGCCTTCCCTCTTCGATCCCTACTCTATCAGCCAGCCTGCAGTGATGCAGCCTGTTTCCAGGACCACCAAGTGGAGGTGGAGTAGGGTCTTTGTCAGCTCTGGTTCGCTGACCCTGACGCAAGCAGTCAAGCTATGGGTCGCTGACTGCATTCTCTATTGCTGCATCTTTGGGTCCCGTTCACTATTTAAACATGACTCCAAAGTTTCCATATCCGCCGTTCCCACTAGAGCATCTTTGTTTTTCTTTATATCTGTCTGTCTGTAATTTGCCTACTTGCCAGCCTGTCGTGTCTTTCTGTCTTTCTCGTAACGTATTGTTCCTTAACTCTATTGTTTCAAGTTGTTTTTATTTCTCTGCCGGTACTAAATGTTCATATTCCACTTATCGTATTATTACCAGAAAATACTTTGGCATGGGTGTAGTCTCATGCTCCAGCTCAGAGAGAAATAGTTTCTCACAAAACAGCTTCAGGTTTTCCACCGTCAGATCACTTCCTTCCGCTGGTTTCACACATGCACACATATGGTGGTACAAGACCGGGTCAGAAACCTGCAAGGATTGGCATTTTCCTGTATTTTATATAATTTTTGTTTAAAATATTACAATAAACAAACTTGTACAACGGCTTTCTGAGCAAGAAATCAAGCTATAATAAGTTATTTCTCAGTGCAGTACAATTAATGAACATTCCATCCCAGTTAATGGTAAATAAGCCTTCTTAGTGTGCTTGAAAGCTATATCACATTTCTTATAAGTATTTAACTCTTTTTGCCCCATAAGCTTTTTTTTTAAGGCTATCACGAGGTACTTTAGTCTATAAAAGGCCCTTTGATACGTGCGCTTGGTTACTAGTGTTGTCAGGTTTCTTCATGGCTGCACTGTACATGATATAAAGTCTGGTTCCATATAAGACTTAACATGTAACACTCTCTAGAATTTTCTATTCAATTTACACCGAGTTTCTAAATGCCTTATGAAATATTTTCCGGTAACATTTATATGTCTGTTACTTTAAAATTATTTCCTGCTTGAGAAACCAAATGAGCAATACAGTTTATACCTGCTTAGATCCTTAACACTATAATAATAAAATTGTTAGTGGCATTACAAACCTTGTGACACATGATATTGAAAGATTATTGTTGAGGTATCGCCAGTAATAGTGTGACACATCACAGTTGAAGAAGATTATTGATGTGATATCGCCAGTAATAGTGTGACAGACGACAGTGGAAGTAGATTATTGATGTGATATCGCCAGTAATAGTGTGACACACGACAGTAGAAGTAGATTATTAATGTGATATCGCAAGTAATAGTGTGACACACGACAGTGGAAGTAGATTATTGATGTGATATCGCATGTAATTGTGTGACACCCATGTCGTAATATCTGAGATTACACCGATCAATATATATATATATATATATATATATATATATATATATATATATATATATATATATATATATATATATAGGTTTTTATAAGGAAAAAAAAATATATAGATAAAATAAGTAAGTTGCGAGACACGTTGTCTCCTACGCCAGCAATCGTATTAGTCTGGGCAAAGCCTTCACGCAACGAGAATGTAACGTCTCGCTTTCACTAGTGCTGGCTTTTGCTTCCGACCTTGGAAAATAAAAATAACATCTTGACAAAACTTAGGCCTAGTTTTCGAGCAAGAGTGTAAGAAAAAAACTGGGAACGAATACGCGAAGGCATAAAAATTGAGAGAGAAAATGCTACCATTTGACACGCGTTTGAATTTTTTTCTGGCCTCGCGAACCAGAGGAAAACGATAGTGCAAGTCAATGCAGTAGCATGTTGGAAGAAAAACGTTGTCGCCCGCCTTACAGACCCCTCTTCGCTCGACGCGCAGATGCGAATGTATAACCACGCTGTTAGACGCGACTCATACCAAAACACACACACAAGTCGTATTACGGGCTAAAAAGTAGTGCTATTGTAATGCACGGTAAAGCGTTGTCGTTTTTTGTGTGTGACGTACTACAAATACGGTGTTTCGTTTGAATGAGAACGTTAGACAGGCCTATAATACGATTAACGTGGAACAATTTTGAAAAAATTATGGTAAGAGAGAGGGTGGAATGGAGCATTGGTGGTCGTGTATTTAGTTCGTTGTTTACAGAAATTTGAATTTGAACCAAAAGCAAAGCATATAAGGTTAGATAGTAGGAAAACGATAATAGTAACTATAATGAATAAACGTATAATAATATAACCACTGTGTGACAGACAGCAACAGGATCAATAATTAGTTATCAGAATTTGAAACACTCAATAAATAAAGGAAATATTGACAGAAGACAGATGGACGAACAGACTACTTCTTTTTCAGCTTGACAGATACTGAGGAATGGTAGGGTGGTCCAAGATTTGAAAATTGAGTGCAGTTTTGAAAATACGGACGCTAGAAGACAAACAGTCCCGATTGGTTGGAATCTAATATACTAACGAAGGAATAAAACTAGTTCGAAGGTAGTGATAGACGCCACTTGAGAAATAAATTTTCATCACTACAGTTGTTTTACAAGCAAGATAATAGTGCTGTCTTGACTTTGCTGATCTGCACCAGCAAGCGATCTGGAATTGACCATATTATCGCAAATCAAACTTATTAGTGTTAATATTTCTCTGATGCGGTAAGAAAGCAAACATTTATATTATCATTATTATGTATGCATTATTGAATGTGTATGAAAATTATGTGAGTAGAAGTTTATCTAGAGGGAAGTCAATATCAAACTTTGTGTTGTTTCACAGAGTTGTTAGGAAATATATTAATAGGTTGAAGAAAAGCCCGACAGGCTTTCTGACATTTTGGGAGAAAATAAAAGTAAATATTAATGGGGAAAGTGTTGTACAGTATTATGACATAAGTCCAGGAAAACCACTGGCCGTCTTCTTCAGCAAGTCACCGTGATTGTACATGACTTGATAGTATTAACTTAAAATGTTTCCTTTGTCAAGGAAAGTGTCAAACTGTAGTTTGAAGTTTATTTGACCATGAATGGGGTAACAAAACAAATTAAGAACGTCAACTAATTGTGTAGTTACCATGCTGAGTCTGAATATGATTGAAAATGTTTAGTTAGGGAAAGAGAGAGTATATCAGAGGGTGATGTAGGCCGCATTTATATTGTTCCAGGGTTTCATATATTTCTGCACATAAAGAGGTGAGGCAGTATCAACTGTGTGCCTCCCTGTATATTTCAAGACCAGAACCCTGACTTGGTAGTGGACGGTGGTGGTGTGATTATACTTCATCCTGTACCCCAGACGACACAAAGTTAAGAAATTGTCTGCAGGCACATGATAGATCAAACCCAACTACTCTCATTTCCCAAGTGTTTAATAAATCATTCAGATTATGATGAACAAAAACGTTCTTCCTAACCTTACCCATTCATAGCAGCCAGAGTAAATTGACACTGTTCCAGATTGACATATTTAATTAATGTGTGAAGAAAATAATATACTCAGTTATAAATTGAATCAATTTTATGTAAATACTTTGCATTATCATTTGAGTTTCAATATTCCAGTATACACAAAATTGTGATACTGGAACAATAAAGTGTAAAAAAATTTCTCAATTTAAACTTAACTCTGGGTGTTGTTAAATACTTTTCATAGACTTCTTAGTTGTATTTGTTGTCATTTTATTACAACACACTTTACATTACCCTAGATATTAGACGTAGCTATCAGAATACTAGTCAAGAATAAGTCTGAATGAGATCATAAAGTTGTAGCAGAAAGGCACCCTGAAAACTCACCCTAATAATTTTTATACTCAGGGGCCTTCACAGCTGACCTCATTCAGTGCAATATGAATACATAACAACAACAAGTCATAACATCTAAATCCACCACAACCCACAGTGGAAGTAGATTATAGATGTGATATCCCCAGTAATAGTGTGACATACGACAGTAATAGAAGATTATTGACGTGATATCGCCAGAAAAAGTGTGACACGCGAAAGTGGAAGTAGATTATTGATGTGATATCGCAAATAATAGTGTGACACACGATAGTGGACGTAGATTACACTGTCTAACAAAAAAAAATTTGTTTTCCTTTTGTTACGTGCAGTCTTTGATATCTTACAATATTATACATAGGTAATTTTATAGTGCTTAAGGGAAAGTCATTATTGAGTTACTTCCCTTGAAAGTTGTGCCGTCTCTTCGATCGAACTCCGCGGGTGAGTCCAGTTTTCTGCGATTTATTCTTCGTTTGGGTAATAATAGATTGTTCTTGCTTCAGAATATCTATGGCCTGAATTTATGTGTATTGTTTGTCTGAGTAGGACGAGTCTGTCTTATATCTGTATATCTTTACATATCTAAGTCGAACTATATGTTCTGTTGTCTCTAGAGAGGTCAAAGGCTATTCGGCGGATGTGACGCTAGAGTGTGGTGTGATTTGGCTTCGTCCCGATAGGGACTGTGTTTTCTATTTCGGCCTGTCGCCGGGAAAAAGTGATCTCAGTATTTGTGGGGAAAGTGATAGTCGTCTAGACCTATCGTGTATGCTTTACCCCAGTGTTTATTCGTATTGCCAAGGAATGGCAGTTTCATATTTCCTATACCAAGGTAATCAAAGATACTCTTATGAACTCTCGATCGAAGCCACCATTTTCGATAGTTACGATTTGAATGTCTAAGAGAATATATTTGACTCGATGAAAACGACTTCGATTCCTAGCAGCACTATATCCTGTAGATTGTTGGTGGATATCATTTACGGGAATAAAATAACAACTTTATCAACCTTATCACCTTTCTCTAACATTTCTATGTTTTTCTGGTCAATTTTAATGCGCTGTTTTTAAATCTGCAAACCGTTTTTTTTCTATCAGGTCGGGATCTCTAGAAATACGCAATTGAAGTTTTTTAACAACGCATACAGTATTACAACATCATTCGTACAAGAAGTATAACAGTTATGTAGGCTTGAATTTCTTTGCAGTTGACTTTCGTCGATGAATGGCATGTGGTACATCGCGATGAAGCATCCAACAATAATCGGCAAGCATGGTCACACTCCACCATCCTTGATAACGTGACTCCATTACGGCGATATCTTGATGGAATCTTTCTCCATGTTCATCGCTGACTTCGCCAAGGTTGTCAGGGAAAAAGTCAAGATGCGAATCGAGCAAATGGATTTTGAGGGACATGTTACAGCCCATAATTCTGTATGCATCTATGCACTGCTTAACAATATGCACATAATCGGCAGATTTGTGATTTCCCAGAAAGTTATCGACGATCGATTTGAATGCCATCCATGCGAGAAGTTCACTACCATGTAACAAGTTCTCGAATTGTTTGTCTGCAATAACTTTCCTAATCTGAGGTCCTACAAAGATACCTTCCTTATCTTTGCATCGCTAACTTGCGGAAACTTTTCTCGAAGATAAGTGAAAGCTTTGCTTGTTTTATCTAACGCTTTTACGAAATTCTTAATGAGCCCCAACTTTATATGTAACGGTAGTAAAATGATGCTGTCTTTGTTAACTAATGGCTCGTGTATTACATTTTTATGCCCGAGCTGCATACGATCCCTAATAGGCCACACCTTTCTTGCATAATGTTCCTGACTGTTGGGGCTGTCCCATTCACATAGGAAGCAACAAAATTTAGAATACCCAGTCTGCATGCCCATGAGAATTGCAATGACCTTTAGGTCTCCCCAAATCCGCCTTTGGTAGTCATTGTACTTTATTTTTGCCAAAAGTATAGCCATATTGTCATAAGTTTCTTTCATATGAACAGAGTAGGCGACTGGAATTGATGAAAATAAATTTCTGTTATGCAATAACACAGCTTTTAGACTAGTCTTGGAAGAGTCAATGAAAAGTCGCCATTCGTTGACTATGTGCTCATGACCGAGGTGCACCATTAGACCGTTTACATCTTTGCAATAGCAAATGTCATCATCCATCTCAAAGTATTGAACAAGTTCTCTATGTCTGTGACGAAATTTAGATTTCGGAGTATTGGGCGCTAAAAGATTCCATTCTTTGAGTCGTGAACCGAGTAATTCCGCTTGTCCTTTGGTAAGAGCGAGATCACATATTAGATCTGAAAGTTCTGAATGGTTAATTAAGTGAACACCATCATTCACCGGTATATAATCCGAGTCAGAATTCGTTTCTAAAGCAGGTAAACTATCACTTTCTGGTGGTTCATTCACGTCCAACGGATATTGTTCTGGTGGAACTGGGATCGGCCACGTGATTGGATCATGAGGCATTGGTTTCAAAACCGATTCAATATTTGGATAAACCACAGACTTTCTTGTTTTAAAAGTGAAACCATGGATATTTGTCAAGCAGAAGTAACAGTCAGTAGCGTGATTTGTCGGTTCACGCCATATTACTGGCACTCCAAAAGGCATCGACTTATGCTTTGGCGATTTTCGTAACCAACCTGCCAATGTATTTGCACAAGTCGAACAAACTGCATTTGGCTTCCAAGATTTATTTGCATCATCAACTTTCGAATCGAAATAAAGTTCATATGCTTTCTTTAGTAATGGTATAAAGTTTTTCTGGTGAACACGATCGGTAAAATATCTGCACACGTAACAGAACAGATCAGCCGAATTTCGCTCAGAATTATTTCAAAATACAGTAACAATTTGAAAAATAGCGTAACATATGTCATGCATCTTTTAGCAGTATAAAAAGTTGAATTATTTTGCATTTTATTAATTTTTAGTAAATTATATAGTAAAAATGAAACGGAGCAAATAACGGTTTCCCAAAAATATATTTATTCACAAATATCTTAAGAACGCGATGTGATAGAGATAAACGGATTTCAAATTTGAAATCAGCGCAAGAAACTGACCTAAGAACACTTATTCTTATATAAGAAAGAAAAATGTTGTTTGTCAGTGTTATTGATGTGATATTCCCAGTAATAGTGTGGCACATGACAGTGGACGTAGATTATTGATGTGATATCGCCAGTAATAGTGTGGCACATGACAGTAGAAGTAGATTATTGATGTGATAATACCAGAACATAAATTAACCATCACACATACAGGGATAATTTACTCTAATTACCCCTCTCCCCCTCTCCCAACACACAAAACAACAAAAACAAAACAAAGATATTTTTCAAAAACTCTGTAATGAAAAGAAACCATTAGTGTACTGGAGTACTGCTACCAGCATTTATGAAGGATAGAATGGCGTGCATCAAGTCCTTTTTTGATTACGTGCTCAGATGGTTTCATCACACTTCCTCCCAACTGGTATTACAGAAAGCTTCAAAACCTTATCATAATCAGTTGTCTGATAATGAAGGCAGCTGACCGCGATAATTGTAGCCACAAGCGACGGAAGTAGCAAAGATTAAGGCCCAACAACAGTTTTATATGCACAGTACAAGCATCCCATTTCGTTGTGTTGAATATGTTTGATAACTGTATGTAGTTAATAAATGTTGTTAAGTATTTTGCTTTTTTTTTTTATCACTTACACTTCATTGTCAAATTGCTTTCTGGACATTGGGAACGAATTAATTTGATTTCTATTAATTATTCTAGTAAATACATTTTCGTTTAGCGCTTTTATTTAAACAGATCTCGCAAGATTACACCAAAAAAAAAAAAAAAAAAAAACACGCACATAACTGTCTTCCAAGTCATCAGGAAATGCGGTTATGAGCCTGTCAAAGTAACATCTCGCAAGAAAACACACACACAAACTGTCTTCTCCTTGCGGCATGCCACGATATATGTGAAACGATTAATCTAAAGTATGGTGTAACCAGGTCTTTGACATTTTACAATTCAGAAATACATCTGTAAGACATTTACTATTTAAGCAGTCATCGGTCAATAATCTGCATCGACTTACTTTTAATGAAAACTGTCCCCATCTCCCTGGGCTTGCAGTCCTCATCGTTGTCATTAACAATCTTTAAAGACATTCCAGTTATTGGTTTGCCACAAAAAAAGTCCTCGATATCTGCGTCTGTTTGAGTGTTAAACTAGTTAAGTACTGGTTTTCAATATTATTACATGGAAATGTAATAAAGCAAATGGTTTTACCAAGGACAAGAATGGACAAATGCTTAGAAATATTCAAAAGCCAATGAAGAGATGGAAAGACAATGTAGTGGAAATTCTCAATATACAAGGTTCACAAAATCCCCCAGACATTCAGCCAGCAGAAGTAGAGTTACAAGTCAGCTGTGACAGATCAAATAAGGAAGAAAGAAAGAAAGCCTGTGAGCTTCTAAGCGAAAAGCGGCTGGTCCAGAAGGCATCCCTGTAGAGGCAAATAAAACATACATTGACACATATACAAAGATACTATACAAATTATCTGATACAGTCTGGGAGAGAGAAGAAATACCAGCGGAATGGAAGGAAAGATATCTGGTCAAGTTGCCTAAGAAGGGAAATTTACAAGAGTGCTCAAATTACGGAAAAATAATGTCATTGTCAGAACCAGGAACAAAATATTAAACAGGATCTTCCTGGAGAAAGAGTCCATTGATAGAACACTCAGAGATGAACAAGCAGGCTATAGATTGGGTTATGAAAACATCGACTTCAGAGAACAGAAATGGAATCCAGTGGACAATGACTTAATAGCTGGACGATCTAGATTTTGCTGCCGACATAGCTTTCAGGTCCCACAACCGTAATCAGATGCAAGACAAAATGAAAGTGCGTGATGACATATCATAGCAAATGAGTCCGAACATTCATAGGGAGACATGACAGACAATGGGAATAAATGCAGGAAACGAAAGCAAGTTCAGCACTTGAAGAAAATAACATTACAACATGTATACTCATACATATACCTTGGCAGCAATATAGACACTGTTGGAAGGCAGAAACTGATATCAAAATAAGAAGGCTGGGTGAATTTTCACTGCATTGGGAAGTATATGGAGATCACAAGAAATCAATTACAACATACAAATCAGAATTTTAAATTCAAATATCAAGTCGGTCATATTGTATGTCTCTCAAACATGAAGTACAATAAAAACAACAACCAAAAAGCTACAGACTTTGATAAATGGGGGGTGTGACGATTCGGCTCGTTTGCTTTTTCTTAATTTCATCTCATTGCATTTATTATCTATTATTTCGGCATATTTAAAGCATATAATTTCTGGCCTGCCCTCTACTCAGAATTGTTACCCTTTTTCCTACTGTCATTGTTCACTTTTCATGCTTCGATGCATGACAGTGCGAGATAATCGCCCATCCCTGAGAGATTAATTGTATCACTAAACGTGGTAATACGACACTTACTCCAGGTTAATGCGAGCATAAAGTGTTTGTTCAAGATTGCGTAAGCACTTCCGACTCGACAGCAGAATTGACGGACAATACAGGTTTAATTGCAAAGACCACGATTTTTCTAGACAGGCAGTCAGAATTGTGACAGTCATGTGATACAAGAGTTCGGCAGAGTCTGATAAACTATGTAATCAGACTTCCGAATTACTTGGGATAAGTGATTATAGAAAAACGCTATCTTGGAAGACATTTTGATAAGGGAGCAGGAAGTGTGATGTAAGTAAAATTTGACAACATTTTACGGATATCACAACTCCATATATGGACGATGACTGTTTGAATTTTTCAAACGCATAAGTCGTGGAAAATATTACATGAAGAAAAGTTGTCATAAAATGAACTTTTGAATGTGCTGGCTGGCATATGAGGGTGTGAATAAACAATCGCATTGATTGGGAGTTTGTCGAAAACGTCTGGTGGAAACGTGGGCCTGGGACCTACGATATAACGTAGAAAACGTCTTACATACTACACTGCATTCCATAAATCTCCATCGTAGACAGCTCGGATCTTTGTGATGAATTTACCGTGATACAACGTTAAAATATCTCCAATTATAAAGAGAACATTGTAGGGATAAAAATAATGCGTAAGATACTAGGAGACATGCTCGCCCATGCCCGCATTTCCTACCGCCATTTAAACTAACTAGTTAGACATGCAGATGAAACGGTACCCTTGTAGACGGGAGGGAAACGGAGATATAAAAAAGGAAAAATATGACTGAACACGTGTTTGAACCTAAAGGGCAAAAAGACGCAAGTGTCGTTTAAGAAAGGAAAAAAATTCACGCCACTAGTTGACACAATGTAAGGAAATGGACAGAAAAGACCTTAGCTCTTATTCGAAACAGTCATTTCTTGGACGTTTTACGATACTTGGTTGTTTTATTTGAATATAGCGGCAACCGCGTGAACGAACGTTCAACAACAAATTTCAAAACATAGCCTTGAGAAAAAATATGTTTTTTTTTAATAATAAAGTTATGAAAATAAAATCTAGCTAGTTTGATAGCCCATCTTAAGCAGAGAAATAATATACTTTCCTTTATACAGACGGACAGATAACATGGAAGATATTGACGAAAGACTGTATTGTTCACATCAGACTGGCGGACAGTATTGTTGTGCACACTTTCACTAAAGCCTCAAATTTGCGTCCTTGAGACACGGAAATGCAAAAATCTAGCTGTAATGAACGAGAGGGGGAAGGTTGGAGAATTGTGGCTAAAAATAACTTAGGAGGCAGATTTGTGTAGGTTTTGCGTATAGTTGGTCCAAGAAACACGTGTGTTTTGTGAAAAACCAAGTAGAGACAGACGGACCAACAGACAATAATACATACTTGACTGAGATCTGACTGAAATTTGACTTTTGGTTTGAAGATTTGAAAAAAGTTAGGGGGGAAGTCTGTGATTGGACAAATGTATTCATATTAGCGGGATAGAGACGCGCATTTTTGCCATTTGATATAAGTCTGTCCAGGGACACAGTCAGTAATTTCCAGTGGTGTTTTCCCAGAAGATATTATATACAATTTACTGGGACGCCATACTATAGCCAGCAGCTCAGCTGAGTTTTGCTAGTATTAACTGTGTTCTCAATTCTGAATTCTGGTAAGAATGAAAGCATTTATCTTGTATATTTTAATATTTTGAGTGATTGATACTGCCATATCATATAGAATGATTACGACAAGTAAGTGCTCGCTCTAGGTCCCCAGCCCAAGTTCAGGGTCTAGAGACAAACAAAAAAATATATGGACGCCTAACTAATACTATGGAAGGCGGATCTATTATTGAGATCAGTGGGAACATATCACCTATCTTATTGAAGGAAAGAGGAAACTATTGAACATATCTCAGATGCAATGCAGTCTTGGGGAACTGGTACTATATGAAAACAACTGGGTAAGATGTGCTACGTTGGTCAGAGAGATCTGACCCATTCTGTGTAATGTTGATGTGTTGTGCTGTGTGTAAGAGTGGTGCAGTGGATAGAGTACTGACACATGGCACAAATTTTGTTTCAGAATTGTGAGTTTCTGTTGTGGCACTAAGGTAGTGCCAAATACTTAAGCAAGAATACACAAGCAGATGTGTGTGCCGCCTAACATTTGTGTCGGTGCAGCCTAGCATTGTATTCCAGCTACCGAGAGGAGTGGGCCACAGGAATCTTATATCAGATCTTCACAGACAAGATAAGTGAATACGTGGCCTGCTGAAGATTCACCAGTATTTAAAACCACCACAAATATTTCCCCATCAAATATAGACTGAATTCTTGGGAAATATAACATTTAACTACAGTCTATAAGTCAATGGACAAAGCTTGTTGTAGTCACAGAGTGGGAGTGATGACACCACCCCAACAGCACATCCAGTAATAGTTCTCCCAGAGACAGTATAGATATTATTAATATTAACCAGTCTTATAAAATACCTATGTACACAAATTCCATTTTATTATGCCATATATTTATGCATTCTATTTATAACTCCATAACATTTCATATGTTCTGACCAAAATAAAACATTGGTTCAGAACTAATAAATTTAGAAAAAATTGTTAAAATCAAAACTAAAACAGTCTGAGTTAGTTCAGTGTGTTATAGATTTTATTAATATTATTAGACTTACCTGTGTGTGTCTGTACATTATATTACAACACATTACATTTCAGTACCCTAGACTTTTTAACGTAGCTAACATTCATGATAGTAGAATAGTCTGTTTGAGGTCGTAGTGGTAGTAAGAAGGGCCTTCTGTAATTCACATAAACTTTTATCTCAGGAGCCTTCACAACTGACCTCATAAAGTACCCTAGGTAACATAACAACCATACAATACCATCAAAACCACTACAAATATTGGGGTCTTGTCCAGGATATTAAGTTTATTAAAGATATTAGAATTTCGTGGTGGGAGAATTAACCCAGTTAGGACAGATTGTATAAATTTAAAAAAGTGTCCCTTAAAAAAAAGGGGGGAAATAAAAGTTGGTGAATCTTCACAGCCAGTGGTAACTAGTTAATTAATTAATTAAAATATTACCTTGGCCAATTTATATAATTAGAATTACCTTAGTCATTATATAATTATAATTACCTTAGTCATTATATAATTAGATTTACCTTGGTCATTGTTATTTTGTATGATGGCTGACCTAGCAAAATTTAGATCGGCTGCTGTGCTAACGGCGAAGTAGATGAATATGGAGGGTCAGGTTTTAATTCAGTATGTAACTTCTGAATGTGACAAGTATATTGAAAGGGAAGATAGGAGATTAGCTGAAGAGAAGAGGTTACAAATTGAGGCTGATAAAGAACTTAAGAGGTTGCAGATTGAAGCTGACAAAGAGGCAAAGGCATTGGAGGCAGATAGGGAGAGTAAAAGGCTCCAATTAGAGGCAGAAGAAAAACGACAGCAAAGGGAGGCAGAAGAAAAAAGATTGACTGCCGAAAGGGAGGCAGAAGATAGAAGATTGCAAAGGGAGCACGAATTACGACTAAGGGAGCTGGAATTACATGGCCATGCTCCTGAAAATGGTGCCAGCCCTTTTGCTTCAGATGCTACGCCTAGTCAGGGAGCCTCAATCACAGCTATGGGGTTTAATTTAGACCATTTTGTTGAGAAAGACGATGACATAGAGGGGTACCTAGGACGTTTTGAGTTATTAGCTACTACATATGGGTTAGAGAGAGAAAGAGAGGTGGAGTCTAAAGTTATCCCAGGGACTGAGAGGTACTTCTTATGAAGTATTTGCTAAAATGAATAGAGAAGACCAAGACAATTATGACATGCTAAAGCAGGCTTTGTTATTGAGATATGAAAAGAATGGTGAATTCTATCGTAAGAAGTTTAGAAATGCCAAACTGTTGTCTGGGGAGACATACCACCAATTCTCTGCCAGACTGGAAACCTATTTGGAGAAATGGACTGCTCTGGGGAAGACCCAAGATCTTAAAGAGATGATCATGATAGAGCAATTAAGAGAGTCCATGGCTCCAGACTTGAGAAAATTTCTCATGGAACAAGGTGCAGAGAGGTTGGGGGAGGTTTTAAATGTCGCTGAGAGGTATCAGGCAGCCCAGGCAGAGGTAAGTGGCACAAAAAAGAAGCACATAGAAAATTTTAAAGCTCCACAGCAATTTAGTAGATTTGATAACAGAGAACAAGGTAATAAAGGCAGGACAAACTTTGATAGGCCACGAAATGACTATCGTGACAGAAACTCACAGTTCAATGACCAAAAATATAATGAAAGAAAACCGTTTAACCAAGGAAAAAGATGGTGCAAATGGTGTAAGAAAGACAACCATAACACCGAATTTTGTAAAAGGAAACCTTCAAACATGCTGCAATGAAGTCGGGGACTCAAAGATTAAAGGTTAATCCTAATGGACAGCAGGAACCTTATCACCCCCCAGTTTGTGAGGATGTTATTTGTAATGGGGTCACCATAAGGTGCCTATATGATACAGGTTTGGATTATGATTCAGTTGTGAAGTCTAGCCTAGTGGACCCAAGTCAGTATACCACAGAAACAGTGGAAATACAAGGGGCGACTAAGGACATACCACTCATGACACTTCCCATTGCAAGGATAACGGTGAAAACTCGCTATGTGGAAGGAGAAATCAGAGCAGCAGTGATAGATGAACCAATCTACCCTCTGATATTGGGGTGTAGGTACGTCTTCTTGGGGAATCCCGAGAGACCTGTGATCATGGCGACAGTGCAGACCAGGTCACAGAAAAAGGAGGAAGAAGGTGAACCTATAAATGCTCATCCAGAGGAGATGAGGAAGGCGCAGGCTGAGGATAGGACACTCAAGCCATGTTTTAAAAAATTGCCCAAATGCCACACACCTCCAAGCAAGGGAGAGTACTTTATGAAGAACAAACTATTATACAGGAAGGCGGAAACTGGAAGAAATGGTCACAACCAGCTGGTTCTTCCCACTTCATATAGGGATAAAGTGATGGAACTCGGGCATGCGATTCCCTTCAGTGGTCACATGGGGATCAGCGCCACAGGACAGCGTATAGCTTGTCATTACTTCTGGCCAGGGATAACGGAGGATATAAAAAGATATGTCAAATCCTGTCCAGAATGTCAAAGGGTAGCTCCAAAGCATTGGACTGCTCCTGCAACTCTAGGGGAAATGCCCATAGTGGGAACACCTTTTGAGAGGGTTGCAGTGGATATTGTGGGACCTCTCACTCGGACCAAGAGGAGGAACAGTTACATCCTTACTCTGGTGGACACTTGTTCTATGTGGGGAGAGGCGGTAGCCCTACCATCAATTGATTCAAAACATGTAGCAGAGGCACTACTTACAATATTCACAAGATTAGGATTCCCGCATCAAATCTTGACTGATAATGGCTCACAGTTCAAGGGGAAACTAACGGAAGAAGTTTTTAAGCTATTTCAAGCCAGACACTTTCATTGTAGTCCGTACCATCCACAAGGGAACGGCCAGGTAGAGAGGTTCAATGGGACTCTCATTTCTATCCTGAGGAAGCTGGCACACGAAAAACCGGATATGTGGGATAAATTCCTGCCCGCCGCGTTGTTTGCGTATCGGGAGGTACCACATAGTTCAACCGGGATGGCTCCCGCAACTCTGCTATTTGGGAGGCCAATAAAAGGTCCATTGGAAGCTTTATTAAGGACCTGGACAGATGAGAAGGCAGAAGAGACTGTTACCTCATCGTATCAATATGTGAACGAACTGACCACTCGTCTGAAAGCTGGATGGAAACTGGCAAATGATAATTTGAGACAAGCCAGGAAGAAACATGCAGCGTATTTTAATAGGAAGGCAAAGGACAGAGAATTAGCTGTGGGAGAGAAAGTGCTTCTTCTACTACCCGGCAGCCAGAATAAATTACAAATTGGATGGAAAGGTCCATATACGGTTCTAGAGAAGGTGTCTAGAACAAATTATAAAATTGACAAAAAGGGGAAGGAGAAAGTTTATCATGTAAACCTTTTAAAGAAGTATCTGGACAGACCACTCCAGGAAAGCACCCCCTTACTGACCTTGGCTATCGCAACTCAAATGCAAAAGGAACCACTCACCTCACATGAATACCCATTACATCCCTGTGAGACAGCTGCACAAGTAAAAGTCAGTAAGCACCTGACTAAAAATCAGAGGGAGAGAGTTCAACAGGTTCTGGAGGAACATACAGATGTATTAACAGATAAACCAGGACATACACATTTGCTACAGTATGACATGAAGCTGGTAGATTCAAACCCAATCTGTATGAGAGCCTATTCCGTGCCGTTCGCGAAGGAGAAGGCATTGAAAGAAGAAATAGATTATTTGTTGAAGGAGGGGATTATTCCACCCGTGTGGTCAAAATTAGAGTAGTTGGTAGGCGTTAGGAGTAATTTTATCTATGTGTATCACTGGTTTTGGAACTTGCCGTAGTGCATGTTCTCAAGTGGGGAGATGTGTGATGAATTTACCGTGATACAACGTTAAAATATCTCCAATTATAAAGAGAACATTGTAGGAATAAAAATAATGCGTAAGATACTAGGAGACATGCTCGCCCATGCCCGCATTTCCTACCGCCCTTCAAACTAACTAGTTAGACGTGCAGATGAAACGGTACCTTGTAGACGGGAGGGAAACGGAGATATAAAAAAGGAAAAATATGACTGAACACGTGTTTGAACCTAAAGGGCAAAAAGACGCAAGTGTAGTTTAAGAAAGGAAAAAAATTCACGCCACTAGTTAACACAATGTAAGGAAATGGACAGAAAAGACCTTAGCTCTTATTCGAAACAGTCATTTCTTGGACGTTTTACGATACTTGGTTGTTTTATTTGAATTCAGCGGCAAACGCCGTGGAGAACGTTCAACAACAAATTTCAAAAAATAGCCTTGAGAAAAAATATATATTTTTTTTTAATAATAAAGTTATGAAAATAAAACCTAGCTAGTTTGATAGCCCATCTTAAGCAGAGAAATAATATACTTTCATTTATACAGACGGACAGATAACATGGAAGATATTGACGAAAGACTGTATTGTTCACATCAGACTGGCGGACAGTATTGTTGTGCACACTTTCACTAAAGCCTCAAATTTGCGTCCTTGAGACACGGAAATGCAAAAATCTAGCTGTAATGAACGGGAGGGGGAAGGTTGGAGAATTGTGGCACGCGCATTTTTGCCATTTGATATAAGTCTGTCCAGGGACACAGTCAGTAATTTCCAGTGGTGTTTTCCCAGAAGATATTATATACAATTTAGTGGGACGCCATACTATAGCCAGCAGCTCAGCTGAGTTTTGCTAGTATTAACTGTGTTCTCAATTCTGAATTCTGGTAAGAATGAAAGCATTTATCTTGTATATTTTAATATTTTGAGTGATTGATACTGCCATATCATATAGAATGATTACGACAAGTAAGTGCTCGCTCTAGGTCCCCAGCCCAAGTTCAGGGTCTAGAGACAAACAAAAAAATATATGGACGCCTAACTAAGACTATGGAAGGCGGATCTATTATTGAGATCAGTGGGAACATATCACCTATCTTATTGAAGGAAAGAGGAAACTATTGAACATATCTCAGATGCAATGTAGTCTTGGGGAACTGGTACTATATGAAAACAACTGGGTAAGATGTGCTACGTTGGTCAGAGAGATCTGACCCATTCTGTGTAATGTTGATGTGTTGTGCTGTGTGTAAGAGTGGTGCAGTGGATAGAGTACTGACACATGGCACAAATTTTGTTTCAGAATTGTGAGTTTCTGTTGTGGCACTAAGGTAGTGCCAAATACTTAAGCAAGAATACACAAGCAGATGTGTGTGCCGCCTAACATTTGTGTCGGTGCAGCCTAGCATTGTATTCCAGCTACCGAGAGGAGTGGGCCACAGGAATCCTGTATCAGATCTTCACAGACAAGATGAGTGAATACGTGGCCTGCTGAAGATTCACCAGTAATTAAAACCACCACAAATATTTCCCCATCAAATATAGACTGAATTCTTGGGAAATATAACATTTAACTACAGTCTATAAGTCAATGGACAAAGCTTGTTGTAGTCACAGAGTGGGAGTGATGACACCACCCCAACAGCACATCCAGTAATAGTTCTCCCAGAGACAGTATAGATATTATTAATATTAACCAGTCTTATAAAATACCTATGTACACAAATTCTATTTTATTATGCCATATATTTATGCATTCTATTTATAACTCCATAACATTTCACATGTTCTGACCAAAATAAAACATTGGTTCAGAACTAATAAATTTAGAAAAAATTGTTAAAATCAAAACTAAAACAGTCTGAGTTAGTTCAGTGTGTTATAGATTTTATTAATATTATTAGACTTATTAATTACCTGTGTGTGTCTGTACATTATATTACAACACATTACATTTCAGTACCCTAGACTTTTTAACGTAGCTAACATTCATGTTAGTAGAATAGTCTGTTTGAGGTCGTAGTGGTAGTAAGAAGGGCCTTCTGTAATTCACATAAACTTTTATCTCAGGAGCCTTCACAACTGACCTCATACAGTACCCTAGGTAACATAACAACCATACAATACCATCAAAACCACTACAATCTTGCCAAAGAAAAGAATAGAATTGCATTCTGAATTTATAGGACTGGACAAAACGTATTAAGAGCATTTCTGTACATAAGTAGAAATTTCGCCAATAGTCATACGAACCCGGAATTCTACAGAACCACTCACAAGTCACAGAGGGATTCTGAAATAGAAATAATACGCCAGACGTGTGTTCGAGGCATCCGTGTTAAGTTGCAAAGACTGTTTTACTGAGCCAGAAGTCTAGGATATCCTATTATTGCGGTAAGTTGTAAGAATAAATTTTATGCCGTGAATTTAGCATGTTTATACTTGCTAGTGGTGTTAAAGATTCATACTTTGCTGCAACCTCAGCATGGGAATATAATACATTCATGAACCACAACAGCAAGCGCTGGTGATTACTTCATGCTAGTTCTCACGGAAGAACCAAAAGCAGAGGTAACCCCAGACTCCGAATGAAGCGGGAAGTGAATGATGATTGCATCAAACTGTGCATACTTGTATATTATCATTTTGTAAATGTATGTAAACTTAATATGTTCTTTCAGGCACAAGCCACTGCCACGTCATAAATGTTTCCTTAAATTAACTGACAAACTGGTGATTTTTCATCACATGTCTTGAATGATCTGATATACGCTCAGGGAGATTACAACATCTGAGAAAACAAACGGCTGACGGACAGCAGGAAAAGGCGCCTGATTAATATCAGGCAAACATATATTTAGCAACGGAATTTGTTTTTTTATTCCCTATAAAGTTTGTGGCACCTGTACGAGGCGACCCGACTATTTGTGGTACGCCCCGGAGAGACCATTTGCTGTACCACTAGACTGCGGTTCAAAGCTTGAGAACGACAATTGAAGATTCTTGCCTTCACCAGAAGAGGTTACTTCCTGAAATGATCTGGAAACGTGCCCCTCAGTACAGAGACGAATGTACGGAAAAGCAGCATCGGCACTTCAGCATTTTGGCAAGTCCCATTTTGTACAGGCCAAACACAACCGAACTCTATTTTGCTAGATTCATCAAGCCTAAAGACTTTTCGGTGAAGAAACCTAATTACACTGACAAACAACATTTTTCTTTCTTATATAAGAATAAGTGTTCTTAGGTCAGTTTCTTGCGCTGATTTCAAATTTGAAATCCGTTTATCTCTATCACGTCGGGTTCTTAAGATATTTGTGAATAAATATATTTTTGGGAAACCGTTATTTGCTCCATTTCATTTTTACTATATAACTTTTTAAAAATTAATAAAATGCAAAATAATTCTACTTTTTATACTGCTAAAAGATGCATGACATATGTTACGTTATATTTCAAATAGTTACTGTATTTTGAAATAATTCTGAGTGAAATATGGCTTCTAGAAGTTGTAGAAATTCGGCTGATCTGTTCTGTTACGTGTGCGGATATTTTACCGATCGTGTTCACTAGAAAAACTTTACACCATTGCTAAAGAAAGCATATGAACTTTATTTCGATTCGAAAGTTGATGATGCAAATAAATCTTGGATGCCAAATGCAGTTTGTTCGACTTGTGCAAATACATTGGCAGGTTGGTTACGAAAATCGCCGAAGCATAAGTCGATGCCTTTTGGAGTGCCAGTAATATGGCGTGAACCGACAAATCACGCTACTGATTGTTACTTCTGCTTGACAAATATCTATGGTTTCACTTTTAAAACTAGAAAGTCTGTGGTTTATCCAAATATTGAATCGGTTTCGAAACCAGTGCCTCATGATCCAATCACGTGTCCGATCCCAGTTCCACCAGAACAATATCCGTTGGACGTGAATGAACCATCAGAAAGCGATAGTTTACCTGCTTTAGAAACTAATTCTGACTCGGATTATATACCGGTGAATGATGGTGTTCACTTAATTAACCATTCAGAACTTTCAGATCTAATACGTGATCTCGCTCTCACCAAAGGACAAGCGGAATTACTCGGTTCGCGACTCAAAGAATGGAATCTTTTAGCGCCCAATACTCCGATATCTAAATTTCGTCATAGACACAGAGAACTTGTTCAATACTTTGAGATGGATGATGACATTTGCTATTGCAAAGATGTAAAAGGTCTAATGGTGCACCTCGGTCATGAGCACATAGTCAACGAATGGCGACTTTTCATCGACTCTTCCAAGACTAGTCTAAAAGCCGTGTTATTGCATAATGGAAATTTATTTTCATCAATTCCAGTCGCCTACTCTGTTCATATGAAAGAAACTTATGACAATATGGCTATACTTTTGGCAAAAATAAAGTGCAATGACAACCAATGGCGGATTTGTGGAGACCTAAAGGTCATTGCAATTCTCACGGGCATGCAGACTGGGTATACTAAATTTTGTTGCTTCCTATATGAATGGGACAGCCGCAACAGACAGGAACATTATGCAAGAAAGGTGTGGCCTATCAGGGATCGTATGCAGCTCGGGCATAAAAATGTAATAAACGAGCCATAGTTAGTTAACAAAGACAGCATCATTTTACCACCGTTACATATAAAGTTGGGGCTCATGAAGAATTTCGTAAAAGCGTTAGATAAAACGAGCAAAGCTTTCACTTATCTTCGAGAAAAGTTTCCGCAAATTAGCGATGCAAAGATAAAGGAAGGTATCTTTGTAGGACCTCAGATTAGGAAAGTTATTGCAGACAAACAATTCGAGAGCTTGTTACATGGTAGTGAACTTCGCGCATGGATGGCATTCGAATCGATCGTCGATAACTTTCTGGGAAATCACAAATCTGTCGACTATGTGCATATTGTTAAGCAGTGCATAGATGCATACAGAATTATGGGCTGTAACATGTCCCTCAAAATCCATTTGCTCGATTCGCATCTTGACTTTTTCCCTGACAACCTTGGCGAAGTTAGCGATGAACATGGAGAACGATTCCATCAAGATATCGCCGTAATGGAGTCACGTTATCAAGGACGGTGGAGTGTGACCATGCTTGCCGATTATTGTTGGATGCTTCATCGCGATGTACCACATGCCATTCACCGACGAAAGTCGACTGCAAAGAAATTCAAGCCTACATAACTGTTATACTTCTTGTACAAATGATGTTGTAATACTGTATGCGTTGTTAAAAAAATTCAATTGCGTATTTCTAGAGATTCCGACCTGATAGAGAAAAACGGTTTGCAGATTTAAAAACAGCGCATTAAAATTGACCAGAAAAACATAGAAATGTTAGAGAAAGAAAAAAAAAATTTTTTTTGTTAGCCAGTGTTATTTGTCATAATCACCAGTTATATTTATTTACAAGTGTTAAAGTAATTGATAATTAAATTTGTATATTTTGATTTTGACAAATTCATAGTTAAATTAACATTTATAGAGAGAAATGCCTACGTACTCGTATATATATATATATATATATATATATATATATATATATATATATATATATATATATATATATATATATATATATATATATATATTGTTGACTGTTGAGAGTCTTTTTGCGAACCATATAGATCGATATCTTTTGGAGATTATACGCTGCACAATAAGATACGACTAATTGGAATTGTATGCGTTTCCGTGCAAATGACATGAGCATGTTTGTATTAGTTACTGGAGCATTGTGTTTACAAAGTGTCTACAAGACGGCCGTGACTATATTAGTGGATCGTGTCTTTATGATAGTGTATCATGTCTTAATGTATTTACAGGAGTATGTTAAGGAACCAGGAGCAATTAGAGGAATGAATTATTATATGGAAAACTATGAATATTAAGTGTACAAGAATTATACATTTTTGAAATGTCGTTGGGATTTTATAATAATGGATGTCTGCTCATGGACGTTGATAATATTATATAAATTGGCTTATGCTTAACACAATGGAATTATGAATGATATTATTATGTCATGGAGAATTGGTCTACAGTTAATAAAGTGTCTGTCGATAAATGTTACCCACGTGCCTGAGGATTATACTATTCGTTAAGTATTCGAGTTGGCCATTTATATGTTGATATTTAAGATTTACACCCCTAGCTCAGGGTGTGGTAGGTATCAACAATAAAAGAGAAGGTCTGTAACATATATATATATATATATATATATATATATATATATATATATATATATATATATATATATATATATATATATATATATATATATATATATATATATATATATATATATATATATATATATATATATATATATATATATATATAAAATCGAGCTAATAAGAGAAATTTCGCTGAATTAAATCACCTGTGGTTTGAACGAGCTAAATCATACAATATTCATCTCCACAAAATGCGGCGAGTCAGATACAAAGTTAGCGTGCTAAGACTCATGCAGCATTGTTCTTGACTTCTGAAACATCTTGTGAATACTCCCTCTAGGTAAAAGCATCATTATCCTTCTATCTACAACTCTATTAAGAGTAATCCGGTGCGAAGGTAGACACCTTTGAAAACAAACATTATTTACTCTAGGTTTTTGCCACTGTTGGACCACTACTGCAGAGAAAAGGGGAAGCAACCCGTGACAGGGGGCTTGCATAAAATACAAGGATTCAAGTGGTATGACAAGACCACTAATGTGGAACTGATGACAGGAATCAGACAAGTACCAGTAGAACAAGAGATGAGAAGGAAACGCTGGCGATGGATGTGACGGAGAATGATGAAGCCTGCTCTAGCATTTACAGGCAGCATGTGTTCTGAAAACCCCAGAAGTAAGAGAGGTCAAGGACGTAAATTAATACACGGAGAAAAGAACTGGAGACAGACATGAAGAGGACACAGAAGACATGGAAAATCCTTGAGCTGATGGCATGGGCGGGAAGACTTGCTATAAGTTCTATATGCTCCATAGGGAGCTGGAAGGTGCTGATGATGATATGATCTCTAATGTGGAACTGTTGATGATATGATCTCTAATGTGGAACTGTTGATGATATGATCTCTAATGTGGAACTGTTGATGATATGATCTCTAATGTGGAACTGTTGATGATATGATCTCTAATGTGGAACTGTTGATGATATGATCTCTAAAGTGGAACTGTTGATGATATGATCTCTAATGTGGAACTGTTGATAATATGATCTCTAAAGTGGAACTGTTGATGATATGATCTCTAATGTGGAACTGTTGATGATATGATCTCTAATGTGGAACTGTTGATGATATGATCTCTAATGTGGAACTGTTGATGATATGATCTCTAATGTGGAACTGTTAATGATATGATCTCTAAAAGGGAACTGTTTATGAAATGATCTCTAATGTGGAACTGTTGATGATATGATCTCTAATGTGGAACTGTTGATGATATGATCTCTAATGTGGAACTGTTGATGATATGATCTCTAATGTGGAACTGTTGATGGTATGATATCTTATGTGGAACTGTTGATGATATGATCTCTAATGTGGAACTGTTGATGATGTGATCTCTAATGTGGAACTGTTGATGATATGGTCTCTAATGTGGAACTGTTGATTATATGATCTCTAATGTGGAACTGTTGATGATATGATCTCTAATGTGGAACTGTTGATGATATGATCTCTAATGTAAAACTGTTCATGATATGATCTCTAATGTGTAACTGTTGATGACATGATCTCTAATGTGGAACTGTTGATGACATGATCTCTAATGTGGAACTGTTGATGATATTTTCTCTAATGTGGAACTGTTGATGACATGATCTCTAATGTGGAACTGTTGGTGGTATGATCTCTAATGTGGAACTGTTGATGACATGATCTCTAATGTGGAACTGTTGATGATATGATCTCTAATGTGGAACTGTTGATGATATGATCTCTAATGTGGAACTGTTGATGATATGATCTCTAATGTGGAACTGTTGATGATATGATCTCTAATCTGGAACTGTTGATGATATGATCTCTAATGTGCAACTGTTGATAATATGATCTCTAATGTGGAACTGTTGATGATATGATCTCTAATGTGGAACTGTTGATGATATGATCTCTAATGTAAAACTGTTGATGATATGATCTCTAATGTGGAACTGTTGATGATATGATCTCTAATGTGGAACTGTTGATGATATGATCTCTAATGTGGAACTGTTGATGATATGATCTCTAATATGGAACTGTTAATGATATGATCTCTGAATTGGAACTGTTGATGATATTATCTCTAATGTGAAACTGTTGACGATATGATCTCTAAAGTGGAACTGTTGATAATATGATCTATAAAATGGAACTGTTGATGATATGATCTCTAATGTGAAACTGTTGATGATATGATCTCTAATGTAGAACTGTTAATGATACGATCTCTAATGTGGAACTGTTGATGATATGATCTCTAATGTGGAACTGTTGACGATATGATCTCTAATGTGGAACTGCTGATGATATGATCTCTAATGTGGAACTGTTCATGATATGATCTCTAATGTAGAACTGTTGATGATATGATCTCTAATGTGGAACTGATGAGGATATGATCTCTAATGTGGAACTGTTGATGATATGATCTCTAAAATGGAACTGTTGATGATATGATCCCTAATGTGGAACTGTTGATGATATGATCTCTAATGTAAAACTGTTCATGACATGATCTCTAATGTGTAACTGTTGATGACATGATCTCTAATGTGGAACTGTTGATGATATTATCTCTAATGTGAAACTGTTGACGATATGATCTCTAAAGTGGAACTGTTGATGTTATGATCTCTAAAATGGAACTGTTGATAATATGATCTCTAATGTGAAACTGTTGAAGATATGATCTCTAATGTGGAACTATGGATGATACGATCTCTAATGTGGAACTGTTGATGATATGATCTCTGATATGGAACTGTTGATGATATGATCTCTAATGTAGAACTGTTGATGATATGATCTCTAATGTGGAACTGTTGATGATATGATTTCTAATGTGGAACTGTTAATGATATGATCTCTAAAGTGGAACTGTTGATGATATGATCTCTAATGTAGAACTGTTGATGATATGATCTCTAATGAAGAACTGTTGATGATATGATCTCTAATGTGGAACTGTTAATGATATGATCTCTAAAATGGAACTGTTGATGATATGATCTCTAATGTGGAACTGTTGATGATATAATCTCTAATGTAAAACTGTTCATGATATGATCTTTAATGTGCAACTGTTGATGACATGATCTCTAATGTGGAACTGTTGATGACATGATCTCTAATGTGGAACTGTTGATATTTTCTCTAATGTGGAACTGTTGATGACATGATCTCTAATGTGGAACGGTTGGTGGTATGATCTCTAATGTGGAACTGTTGATGACATGATCTCTAATGTGGAACTGTTGATGATATGATCTCTAATGTGGAACCATTGATGATATGATCTCTAATGTTGAACTGTTGATGATATGATCTCTAATGTGGAACTGTTGATGATATGATCTCTAATGTGGAACTGCTAATGATATGATCTCTAAAAGGGAACTGTTTATGAAATGATCTCTAATGTGGAACTGTTGATAATATGATCTCTAAGGTAGAACTGTTGATGATATGATCTCTAATGTGGAACTGTTGATGATATGATCTCTAATGTGGAACTGTTGATGGTATGATATCTCATGTGGAACTGTTGATGATATGATCTCTAATGTGGAACTGTTGATGATGTGATCTCTAATGTGGAACTGTTGATGATATGGTCTCTAATGTGGAACTGTTCATTATATGATCTCTAATGTGGAACTGTTGATAATATGATCTCTAATGTGGAACTGTTGATGATATGATCTCTAATGAAAAACTGTTCATGATCTCTAATGTGGAACTGTTGATGACAAGATCTCTAATTTGGAACTGCTGATGATATGATGTCTAATGTGGAACTGTTGATGATATTTTCTTTAATGTGGAACTGTTGACGATATGATCTCTAATGTGGAACTGATGAGGATATGATCTCTAATGTGGAACTGTTGATGATATGATCTCTAAAATGGAACTGTTGATGATATGATCCCTAATGTGGAACTGTTGATGATATGATCTCTAATGTAAAACTGTTCATGATATGATCTTTAATGTGGAACTGTTGATGATATGATCTATAATGTGGAACTGTTGATGATATGATCTCTAATGTGCAAATGTTGATGATATGATCTCTAATGTGGAACTGTTGATGATATGATCTCTAATGTAAAACTGTTGATGATATGATCTCTAATGTAAAACTGTTGATGATATGATCTCTAATGTGGAATTGTTGATGATATGATCTCTGAATTGGAACTGTTGATGATATTATCTCTAATGTGAAACTGTTGACGATATGATCTCTAATGTGGAACTGTTGATGATATGATCTCTAATGTAGAACTGTTGATGATATGATCTCTAATGTGGAACTGATGATGATATGATTTCTAATGTAGAACTGTTGATGATATGATCTCTAAAATGGAACTGTTGATGATATGATCTCTAATGTGGAACTGTTAATGATATGATCTCTAAAATGGAACTGTTGATGATATGATCTCTAATGTAGAACTGTTGATGATATGATCTCTAATGTAGAACTGTTAATGATATGATCTCTAATGTGGAACTGTTAATGATATGATCTCTAATGTAGGGCTGTTGATGGTATGATATCTTATGTGGAACTGTTGATGATATGATCTCTAATGTGGAACTGTTGATGATGTGATTTCTACTGTGGAACTGTTGATGATATGATCTCTAATGTGGAACTGTTGATGATGTCATCTCTAATGTGGAACTGTTGATGATGTGATCTCTAATGTGGAACTGTTGATTATATGATCTCTAATGTGGAACTGTTGATGATATGATCTCTAATGTGGAACTGTTGATGATATGATCTGTAATGTAAAACTGTTCATGATATGATCTCTAATGTGTAACTGTTGATGACATGATCTCTAATGTGTAACTGTTGATGACATGATCTCTAATGTGGAACTGTTGATGACATGATCTCTAATGTGGAACTATTGATGACATGATCTCTAATGTGGAACTATTGATGACATGATCTCTAATGTGGAACTGTTGGTGGTATGATCTCTAATGTGGAACTGTTGATGACATGATCTCGAATGTGGAACTGTTGATGATATGATCTCTAATGTGGAACTGTTGATGATATGATCTCTAATGTTGAACTGTTTATGATATGATCTCTAATGTAAAACTGTTGATGATATGATCTCTAATGTGGAACTGTTGATGATATGATCTCTAATGTGGAACTGTTGATGATATGATCTCTGAATTAGAACTGTTGATGATATTATCTCTAATGTGAAACTGTTGACGATATGATCTATAAAGTTTAACTGTTGATGATAAGATCTCTAAAATGGAACTGTTGATGATATGATCTCTAATGTGAAACTGTTGATGATATGATCTCTAATGTAGAACTGTTAATGATACGATCTCTAATGTGGAACTGTTGATGATATGATCTCTAATGTGGAACTGTTGATGATGTGATCTCTAATGTGGAACTGTTGATGATATGATCTCTAATGTTGAACTGTTGATGATATGATCTTTAATGTGGAACTGTTGATGATATGATCTATAATGTGGAACTGTTGATGATATGATCTCTAATGTGGAACTGTTGATGATATGATCTCTAAAATGGAACTGTTGATGATATGATCTCTAATGTAAAACTGTTGATGATATGATCTCTAATGTAAAACTGTTGATGATATGATCTCTAATGTGTAACTGTTGATGACATGATCTCTAATGTGGAACTGTTGATGATAGGATCTCTGAATTGGAACTGTTGACGATATGATCTCTAATGTGGAACTGTTGATGATATGATCTCTAATGTAGAACTGTTGATGATATGATCTCTAATGTGGAACTGATGATGATATGATCTCTAATGTGGAACTGTTGATGATATGATCTCTAAAATGGAACTGTTGATGATATGATCTCTAATGTGGAACTGTTGATGATATGATCTCTAATGTGGAACTTCTGATGATTTGATCTCTAATGTGGAACTGTTGATGATATGATCTCTAAAGTGGAACTGTTGATGATATGATCTCTAATGTGGAACTGTTGATAATATGATCTCTAATGTGGAACTGTTGATCATATGATCTCCAATGTGGAACTGTTGATGATATGATCTCTAATGTGGAACTGATGATGATATGATCTCTAATGTGGAACTGTTGATGATATGATCTCTAATGTGGAACTGTTGATGATATGATCTCTAATGTGGAACTGTTGATGGTATGATATCTTATGTGGAACTGTTGATGATATGATCTCTAATGTGGAACTGTTGATGATGTGATCTCTACTGTGGAACTGTTGATGATATGATCTCTAATGTGGAACTGTTGATGATGTGATCTCTAATGTGGAACTGTTGATGATATGATCTCTAATGTGGAACTGTTGATTATATGATCTCTAATGTGGAACTGTTGATGATATGATCTCTAATGTGGAACTGTTGATGATATGATCTGTAATGTAAAACTGTTCATGATATGATCTCTAATGTGTAACTGTTGATGACATGATCTCTAATGTGTAACTGTTGATGACATAATCTCTAATGTGGAACTGTTAATGACATGATCTCTAATGTGGAACTATTGATGACATGATCTCTAATGTGGAACTATTGATGACATGATCTCTAATGTGGAACTGTTGGTGGTATGATCTCTAATGTGGAACTGTTGATGACATGATCTCTAATGTGGAACTGTTGATGATATGATCTCTAATGTGGAACTGTTGATGATATGATCTCTAATGTTGAACTGTTTATGATATGATCTCTAATGTGGAACTGTTGATGATATGATCTCTAATGTGGAACTGTTGATGATATGATCTCTAATGTGCAACTGTTGATGATACGATCTCTAATGTGGAACTGTTGATGATATGATCTCTAATGTGGAACTGTTTATGATATGATCTCTAATGGAAAACTGTTGATGATATGATCTCTAATGTGGAACTGTTGATGAAATGATCTCTAATGTAAAACTGTTGATGATATGATCTCTAATGTGGAACTGTTGATGATATGATCTCTAATGTGGAACTGTTGATGATATGATCTCTGAATTAGAACTGTTGATGATATTATCTCTAATGGGAAACTGTTGACGATATGATCTCTAAAGTGGAACTGTTGATGATATGATCTCTAAAATGGAACTGTTGATGATATGATCTCTAATGTGAAACTGTTAATGATATGATCTCTAATGTAGAACTGTTAATGATACGATCTCTAATGTGGAACTGTTGATGATATGATCTCTAATGTGGAACTGTTGACGATATGATCTATAATGTGGAACTGCTGATGATATGTTCTCTAATGTGGAACTGTTGATGATATGATCTCTAATGTAGAACTGTTGATGATATGATCTCTAATGTGGAACTGATGATAATATGATCTCTAATGTGGAACTGTTGATGATATGATCTCTAAAATGGAACTGTTGATGATATGATCTCTAATGTGGAACTGTTGATGATATGATCTCTAATGTAAAACTGTTCATGATATGATCTCTAATGTGTAACTGTTGATGACATGATCTCTAATGTGGAACTGTTGATGATATGATCTCTGAATTGGAACTGTTGATGATATTATCTCTAATGTGGGAGCCGCGCTAGCGTAGTGGTCACAACACCGCTCTGGCGACCGGGTGATACAGGATCAAACCCGGGCGACGGCATTTGAATATTTTTCGTCGACCATGATTTGGAGCCGCGGTAGCATAGTGGTTAGTGCACTGGCTTCCTAGCGCAGTGGTCTATGGTTCAATCCCCAGATGAAGCGGAAAATTTTTAGGCCACAAACGGCTCCTGGGTCGACCCAGCCCCAAATGGGTACCAGAGCTACTCTGGGAAGGTTAAGGCGGCCGGCGTGATGCCGACCACATCACCCCTCGTGTGCCGACGGTCAAGATAATATGGGCCTAACACCATATTCCCAATATGCCTCAATGGGCGTGTAACGGGTTCCTTTACCTTTTTAACTCGAGACCTGGCGAGGACATTTGAAGGAGTGTCGTCGACCAGGGACTGGCGGCTCCTGAGCCGACCCAGCTGTAATGGGTACCTCCGAAATCGGCGAGTATTTGCCTGAATGGCGAGGGACACCTGTCTCTGTACCAGAAATAAAGGGATACTCACGTAAAATCAATGTCAGGTTAGACATAAATAATAACCTGAGATTTCGCCTCGAGTATTAGCGGGCGTACGAAAAAAAAAAAAAATCTCTAATGTGAAACTGTTGACGATATGATCTCTAAAGTGGAACTGTGGATGATATGATCTCTAAAATGGAACTGTTGATGATAAGATCTCTAATGTGAAACTGTTGATGATATGATCTGTAATGTAGAACTGTTGATGATATGATCTCTAATGTGAAACTGTTGATGATATGATCTCTAATGTAGAACTGTTAATGATACGATCTCTAATGTGGAACTGTTGATGATATGATCTCTAATGTGGAACTGTTGACGATATGATCTATAATGTGGAACTGCTGATGATATGTTCTCTAATGTGGAACTGTTGATGATATGATCTGTAATGTAGAACTGTTGATGATATGATCTTTAATGTGGAACTGATGATGATATGATCTCTAATGTGGAACTGTTGATGATATGATCTCTAAAATGGAACTGTTGATGATATGATCTCTAATGTGGATCTGTTGATGATATGATCTCTAATGTAAAACTGTTCATGATATGATCTCTAATGTGTAACTGTTGATGACATGATCTCTAATGTGGAACTGTTGATGATAGGATCTCTGAATTGGAACTGTTGATGATATTATCTCTAATGTGGAACTGTTGATGATATGATCTCTAATTTGGAACTGTTAATGATATGATCTCTAATGTGGAACTGTTGATGATATGATCTCTAATGTAAAACTGTTCATGATATGATCTCTAATGTAAAACTGTTCATGATATGATCTCTAATGTGGAACTGTTGATGATATGATCTCTAATGTGGAACTGTTGATGATATGATCTCTAATGTGCAACTGTTGATGATATGATCTCTAATGTGGAACTGTTGATGATATGATCTCTAATGTGGAACTGTTGATGATATGATCTCCAATGTGGAAAAGTTGATGATATGATTTCTAATGTGGAACTGTTGATGATATGATCTCCAATGTGTAACTGTTGATGATATGATCTTTAATGTGGAACTGTTGATGATATGATCTCTAATGTGGAACTGTTGATGATATGATCTCTAATGTGGAACTGTTGATTATATGATCTCTAATGTAGAACTGTTAATGATACGATCTCTAATGTGGAACTGTTGATGATATGATCTCTAATTTGGAACTGCTGATGATATGATCTCTAATGTGGAACTGTTGATGATATGATCTCTAATGTAGAACTGTTGACGATATGATCTCTAATGTGGAACTGATGAGGATATGATCTCTAATGTGGAACTGTTGATGATATGATCTCTAATGTGCAACTGTTGATGATATGATCTCTAATGTGGAACTGTTGATGATATGATCTCTAATGTGGAACTGTTGATGATATGATCTCCAATGTGGAAAAGTTGATGATATGATCTCTAATGTGGAACTGTTGATGATATGATCTCCAATGTGTAACTGTTGATGATATGATCTTTAATGTGGAACTGTTGATGATATGATCTCTAATGTTGAACTGTTGATGATATGAGCTCTAATGTGGAACTGTTGATGATATGATCTCTAATGTGGAACTGTTAATGATATGATCTCTAAAAGGGAACTGTTTATGAAATGATCTCTAATGTGGAACTGTTGATGATATGATCTCTAATGTGAAACTGTTGATAGTATGATATCTCACGTGGAACTGTTGATGATATGATCTCTAATGTGGAACTGTTGATGATGTGATCTCTAATGTGGAACTGTTGATGATATGATCTCTAATGTGGAACTGTTCATTATATGATCTCTAATGTGGAACTGTTGATGATATGATCTCTAATGTGGAACTGTTGATGATATGATCTCTAATGAAAAACTGTTCATGATCTCTAATGTGTAACTGTTGATGACAAGATCTGTAATGCGGAACTGTTGATGACATGATGTCTAATGTGGAACTGTTTATGATATTTTCTCTAATGTGGAACTGTTGATGACATGATCCCTAATGTGGAACTTTTGGTGGTATGATCTCTAATGTGGAACTGTTGATGACATGATCTCTAATGAAGAACTGTTGATGATATGATCTCTAATGTGGAACTGTTGATGATATGATCTCTAATGTTGAACTGTTGATGATATGATCTTTAATGTGGAACTGTTGATGATATGATCTATAATGTGGAACTGTTGATGATATGATCTCTAATGTGGAACTGTTGATGATATGATCTCTAATGTGGAACTGTTGATGATATGATCTCTAATGTGGAACTGTTGATGATATGATCTCTAATGTGGAACTGTTGATGATATGATCTCTAATGTGGAACTGTTGATGATATGATCTCTAATGTGGAACTGTTGATGATATGATCTCTAATGTGGAACTGTTGATGATATGATCTCTAAAATGGAACTGTTGATGATATGATCTCTAATGTGAAACTGTTGATGATATGATCTCTAATGTAGAACTGTTAATGATACGATCTCTAATGTGGAACTGTTGATGATATGATCTCTAATGTGGAACTGTTGACGATATGATCTCTAATGTGGAACTGCTGATGATATGATCTCTAATGTGGAACTGTTGATGATATGATCTCTAATGTAGAACTGTTGATGATATGATCTCTAATGTGGAACTGATGAGGATATGATCTCTAATGTGGAACTGTTGATGATATGATCTCTAATGTGGAACTGTTGATGATATGATCTCTAATGTGGAACTGTTGATGATATGATCTCTAATGTAAAACTGTTCATGATATGATCTCTAATGTGTAACTGTTGATGACATGATCTCTAATGTGGAACTGTTGATGATATGATCTCTAATGTGGAACTGTTGATGATATGATCTCTAATGTGGAACTGTTGATGATATGATCTCTAATGTGGAACTGTTGATGATATGATCTCTAATGTGAAACTGTTGAAGATATGATCTCTAATGTGGAACTATGGATGATACGATCTCTAATGTGGAACTGTTGATGATATGATCTCTGATATGGAACTGTTGATGATATGATCTCTAATGTAGAACTGTTGATGATATGATCTCTAATGTGGAACTGTTGATGATATGATTTCTAATGTGGAACTGTTAATGATATGATCTCTAAAGTGGAACTGTTGATGATATGATCTCTAATGTAGAACTGTTGATGATATGATCTCTAATGTGGAACTGTTGATGATATGATCTCTAATGTGGAACTGTTGATGATATGATCTCTAAAATGGAACTGTTGATGATATGATCTCTAATGTGGAACTGTTGATGATATGATCTCTAATGTAAAACTGTTCATGATATGATCTCTAATGTGGAACTGTTGATGACATGATCTCTAATGTGGAACTGTTGATGACATGATCTCTAATGTGGAACTGTTGATGATATGATCTCTAATGTGGAACTGTTGATGACATGATCTCTAATGTGGAACTGTTGGTGGTATGATCTCTAATGTGGAACTGTTGATGACATGATCTCTAATGTGGAACTGTTGATGATATGATCTCTAATGTGGAACCATTGATGATATGATCTCTAATGTTGAACTGTTGATGATATGATCTCTAATGTGGAACTGTTGATGATATGATCTCTAATGTGGAACTGTTGATGATATGATCTCTAATGAAAAACTGAAATGATCTCTAATGTGGAACTGTTGATAATATGATCTCTAAGGTAGAACTGTTGATGATATGATCTCTAATGTGGAACTGTTGATGATATGATCTCTAATGTGGAACTGTTGATGGTATGATATCTCATGTGGAACTGTTGATGATATGATCTCTAATGTGGAACTGTTGATGATATGATCTCTAATGTGGAACTGTTGATGATATGGTCTCTAATGTGGAACTGTTCATTATATGATCTCTAATGTGGAACTGTTGATAATATGATCTCTAATGTGGAACTGTTGATGACAAGATCTCTAATTTGGAACTGCTGATGATATGATGTCTAATGTGGAACTGTTGATGATATTTTCTTTAATGTGGAACTGTTGACGATATGATCTCTAATGTGGAACTGATGAGGATATGATCTCTAATGTGGAACTGTTGATGATATGATCTCTAAAATGGAACTGTTGATGATATGATCCCTAATGTGGAACTGTTGATGATATGATCTCTAATGTAAAACTGTTCATGATATGATCTTTAATGTGGAACTGTTGATGATATGATCTATAATGTGGAACTGTTGATGATATGATCTCTAATGTGCAAATGTTGATGATATGATCTCTAATGTGGAACTGTTGATGATATGATCTCTAATGTAAAACTGTTGATGATATGATCTCTAATGTAAAACTGTTGATGATATGATCTCTAATGTGGAAATGTTGATGATATCATCTCTGAATTGGAACTGTTGATGATATTATCTCTAATGTGAAACTGTTGACGATATGATCTCTAATGTGGAACTGTTGATGATATGATCTCTAATGTAGAACTGTTGATGATATGATCTCTAATGTGGAACTGATGATGATATGATTTCTAATGTAGAACTGTTGATGATATGATCTCTAAAATGGAACTGTTGATGATATGATCTCGAATGTGGAACTGTTAATGATATGATCTCTAAAATGGAACTGTTGATGATATGATCTCTAATGTAGAACTGTTGATGATATGATCTCTAATGTAGAACTGTTAATGATATGATCTCTAATGTGGAACTGTTAATGATATGATCTCTAATGTAGGGCTGTTGATGGTATGATATCTTATGTGGAACTGTTGATGATATGATCTCTAATGTGGAACTGTTGATGATGTGATTTCTACTGTGGAACTGTTGATGATATGATCTTTAATGTGGAACTGTTGATGATGTCATCTCTAATGTGGAACTGTTGATGATGTGATCTCTAATGTGGAACTGTTGATTATATGATCTCTAATGTGGAACTGTTGATGATATGATCTCTAATGTGGAACTGTTGATGATATGATCTGTAATGTAAAACTGTTCATGATATGATCTCTAATGTGTAACTGTTGATGACATGATCTCTAATGTGTAACTGTTGATGATATGATCTCTAATGTGGAACTGTTGATGACATGATCTCTAATGTGGAACTATTGATGACATGATCTCTAATGTGGAACTATTGATGACATGATCTCTAATGTGGAACTGTTGGTGGTATGATCTCTAATGTGGAACTGTTGATGACATGATCTCGAATGTGGAACTGTTGATGATATGATCTCTAATGTGGAACTGTTGATGATATGATCTCTAATGTTGAACTGTTTATGATATGATCTCTAATGTAAAACTGTTGATGATATGATCTCTAATGTGGAACTGTTGATGATATGATCTCTAATGTGGAACTGTTGATGATATGATCTCTGAATTAGAACTGTTGATGATATTATCTCTAATGTGAAACTGTTGACGATATGATCTATAAAGTTTAACTGTTGATGATAAGATCTCTAAAATGGAACTGTTGATGATATGATCTCTAATGTGAAACTGTTGATGATATGATCTCTAATGTAGAACTGTTAATGATACGATCTCTAATGTGGAACTGTTGATGATATGATCTCTAATGTGGAACTGTTGATGATGTGATCTCTAATGTGGAACTGTTGATGATATGATCTCTAATGTTGAACTGTTGATGATATGATCTTTAATGTGGAACTGTTGATGATATGATCTATAATGTGGAACTGTTGATGATATGATCTCTAATGTGGAACTGTTGATGATATGATCTCTAAAATGGAACTGTTGATGATATGATCTCTAATGTAAAACTGTTGATGATATGATCTCAAATGTAAAACTGTTGATGATATGATCTCTAATGTGTAACTGTTGATGACATGATCTCTAATGTGGAACTGTTGATGATAGGATCTCTGAATTGGAACTGTTGACGATATGATCTCTAATGTGGAACTGTTGATGATATGATCTCTAATGTAGAACTGTTGATGATATGATCTCTAATGTGGAACTGATGATGATATGATCTCTAATGTGGAACTGTTGATGATATGATCTCTAAAATGGAACTGTTGATGATATGATCTCTAATGTGGAACTGTTGATGATATGATCTCTAATGTGGAACTTCTGATGATTTGATCTCTAATGTGGAACTGTTGATGATATGATCTCTAAAGTGGAACTGTTGATGATATGATCTCTAATGTGGAACTGTTGATAATATGATCTCTAATGTGGAACTGTTGATCATATGATCTCCAATGTGGAACTGTTGATGATATGATCTCTAATGTGGAACTGATGATGATATGATCTCTAATGTGGAACTGTTGATGATATGATCTCTAATGTGGAACTGTTGATGATATGATCTCTAATGTGGAACTGTTGATGGTATGATATCTTATGTGGAACTGTTGATGATATGATCTCTAATGTGGAACTGTTGATGATGTGATCTCTACTGTGGAACTGTTGATGATATGATCTCTAATGTGGAACTGTTGATGATGTGATCTCTAATGTGGAACTGTTGATGATATGATCTCTAATGTGGAACTGTTGATTATGTGATCTCTAATGTGGAACTGTTGATGATATGATCTCTAATGTGGAACTGTTGATGATATGATCTGTAATGTAAAACTGTTCATGATATGATCTCTAATGTGTAACTGTTGATGACATGATCTCTAATGTGTAACTGTTGATGACATAATCTCTAATGTGGAACTGTTAATGACATGATCTCTAATGTGGAACTATTGATGACATGATCTCTAATGTGGAACTATTGATGACATGATCTCTAATGTGGAACTGTTGGTGGTATGATCTCTAATGTGGAACTGTTGATGACATGATCTCTAATGTGGAACTGTTGATGATATGATCTCTAATGTGGAACTGTTGATGATATGATCTCTAATGTTGAACTGTTTATGATATGATCTCTAATGTGGAACTGTTGATGATATGATCTCTAATGTGGAACTGTTGATGATATGATCTCTAATGTGCAACTGTTGATGATACGATCTCTAATGTGGAACTGTTGATGATATGATCTCTAATGTGGAACTGTTTATGATATGATCTCTAATGGAAAACTGTTGATGATATGATCTCTAATGTGGAACTGTTGATGAAATGATCTCTAATGTAAAACTGTTGATGATATGATCTCTAATGTGGAACTGTTGATGATATGATCTCTAATGTGGAACTGTTGATGATATGATCTCTGAATTAGAACTGTTGATGATATTATCTCTAATGGGAAACTGTTGACGATATGATCTCTAAAGTGGAACTGTTGATGATATGATCTCTAAAATGGAACTGTTGATGATATGATCTCTAATGTGAAACTGTTAATGATATGATCTCTAATGTAGAACTGTTAATGATACGATCTCTAATGTGGAACTGTTGATGATATGATCTCTAATGTGGAACTGTTGACGATATGATCTATAATGTGGAACTGCTGATGATATGTTCTCTAATGTGGAACTGTTGATGATATGATCTCTAATGTAGAACTGTTGATGATATGATCTCTAATGTGGAACTGATGATAATATGATCTCTAATGTGGAACTGTTGATGATATGATCTCTAAAATGGAACTGTTGATGATATGATCTCTAATGTGGAACTGTTGATGATATGATCTCTAATGTAAAACTGTTCATGATATGATCTCTAATGTGTAACTGTTGATGACATGATCTCTAATGTGGAACTGTTGATGATATGATCTCTGAATTGGAACTGTTGATGATATTATCTCTAATGTGGGAGCCGCGCTAGCGTAGTGGTCACAACACCGCTCTGGCGACCGGGTGATACAGGATCAAACCCGGGCGACGGCATTTGAATATTTTTCGTCGACCATGATTTGGAGCCGCGGTAGCATAGTGGTTAGTGCACTGGCTTCCTAGCGCAGTGGTCTATGGTTCAATCCCCAGATGAAGCGGAAAATTTTTAGGCCACAAACGGCTCCTGGGTCGACCCAGCCCCAAATGGGTACCAGAGCTACTCTGGGAAGGTTAAGGCGGCCGGCGTGATGCCGACCACATCACCCCTCGTGTGCCGACGGTCAAGATAATATGGGCCTAACACCATATTCCCAATATGCCTCAATGGGCGTGTAACGGGTTCCTTTACCTTTTTAACTCGAGACCTGGCGAGGACATTTGAAGGAGTGTCGTCGACCAGGGACTGGCGGCTCCTGAGCCGACCCAGCTGTAATGGGTACCTCCGAAATCGGCGAGTATTTGCCTGAATGGCGAGGGACACCTGTCTCTGTACCAGAAATAAAGGGATACTCACGTAAAATCAATGTCAGGTTAGACATAAATAATAACCTGAGATTTCGCCTCGAGTATTAGCGGGCGTACGAAAAAAAAAAAAATCTCTAATGTGAAACTGTTGACGATATGATCTCTAAAGTGGAACTGTGGATGATATGATCTCTAAAATGGAACTGTTGATGATAAGATCTCTAATGTGAAACTGTTGATGATATGATCTGTAATGTAGAACTGTTGATGATATGATCTCTAATGTGAAACTGTTGATGATATGATCTCTAATGTAGAACTGTTAATGATACGATCTCTAATGTGGAACTGTTGATGATATGATCTCTAATGTGGAACTGTTGACGATATGATCTATAATGTGGAACTGCTGATGATATGTTCTCTAATGTGGAACTGTTGATGATATGATCTGTAATGTAGAACTGTTGATGATATGATCTTTAATGTGGAACTGATGATGATATGATCTCTAATGTGGAACTGTTGATGATATGATCTCTAAAATGGAACTGTTGATGATATGATCTCTAATGTGGATCTGTTGATGATATGATCTCTAATGTAAAACTGTTCATGATATGATCTCTAATGTGTAACTGTTGATGACATGATCTCTAATGTGGAACTGTTGATGATAGGATCTCTGAATTGGAACTGTTGATGATATTATCTCTAATGTGGAACTGTTGATGATATGATCTCTAATTTGGAACTGTTAATGATATGATCTCTAATGTGGAACTGTTGATGATATGATCTCTAATGTAAAACTGTTCATGATATGATCTCTAATGTAAAACTGTTCATGATATGATCTCTAATGTGGAACTGTTGATGATATGATCTCTAATGTGGAACTGTTGATGATATGATCTCTAATGTGCAACTGTTGATGATATGATCTCTAATGTGGAACTGTTGATGATATGATCTCTAATGTGGAACTGTTGGTGATATGATCTCCAATGTGGAAAAGTTGATGATATGATTTCTAATGTGGAACTGTTGATGATATGATCTCTAATGTGTAACTGTTGATGATATGATCTTTAATGTGGAACTGTTGATGATATGATCTCTAATGTGGAACTGTTGATGATATGATCTCTAATGTGGAACTGTTGATTATATGATCTCTAATGTAGAACTGTTAATGATACGATCTCTAATGTGGAACTGTTGATGATATGATCTCTAATTTGGAACTGCTGATGATATGATCTCTAATGTGGAACTGTTGATGATATGATCTCTAATGTAGAACTGTTGACGATATGATCTCTAATGTGGAACTGATGAGGATATGATCTCTAATGTGGAACTGTTGATGATATGATCTCTAATGTGCAACTGTTGATGATATGATCTCTAATGTGGAACTGTTGATGATATGATCTCTAATGTGGAACTGTTGATGATATGATCTCCAATGTGGAAAAGTTGATGATATGATCTCTAATGTGGAACTGTTGATGATATGATCTCCAATGTGTAACTGTTGATGATATGATCTTTAATGTGGAACTGTTGATGATATGATCTCTAATGTTGAACTGTTGATGATATGAGCTCTAATGTGGAACTGTTGATGATATGATCTCTAATGTGGAACTGTTAATGATATGATCTCTAAAAGGGAACTGTTTATGAAATGATCTCTAATGTGGAACTGTTGATAATATCATCTCTAAGGTAGAACTGTTGATGATATGATCTCTAATGTGGAACTGTTGATGATATGATCTCTAATGTGAAACTGTTGATAGTATGATATCTCATGTGGAACTGTTGATGATATGATCTCTAATGTGGAACTGTTGATGATGTGATCTCTAATGTGGAACTGTTGATGATATGATCTCTAATGTGGAACTGTTCATTATATGATCTCTAATGTGGAACTGTTGATGATATGATCTCTAATGTGGAACTGTTGATGATATGATCTCTAATGAAAAACTGTTCATGATCTCTAATGTGTAACTGTTGATGACAAGATCTGTAATGCGGAACTGTTGATGACATGATGTCTAATGTGGAACTGTTTATGATATTTTCTCTAATGTGGAACTGTTGATGACATGATCTCTAATGTGGAACTTTTGGTGGTATGATCTCTAATGTGGAACTGTTGATGACATGATCTCTAATGAAGAACTGTTGATGATATGATCTCTAATGTGGAACTGTTGATGATATGATCTCTAATGTTGAACTGTTGATGATATGATCTTTAATGTGGAACTGTTGATGATATGATCTATAATGTGGAACTGTTGATGATATGATCTCTAATGTGCAAATGTTGATGATATGATCTCTAATGTGAAACTGTTGATGATATGATCTCTAATGTAAAACTGTTGATGATATGATCTCTAATGTAAAACTGTTGATGATATGATCTCTAATGTGGAATTGTTGATGATATGATCTCTAATGTGGAACTGTTGATGATATGATCTCTAATGTGGAACTGTTGATGATATGATCTCTAATGTGGAACTGTTGATGATATGATCTCTAATGTGGAACTGTTGATGATATGATCTCTAATGTGGAACTGTTGATGATATGATCTCTAATGTGGAACTGTTGATGATATGATCTCTAATGTGGAACTGTTGATGATATGATCTCTAATGTGGAACTTCTGATGATTTGATCTCTAATGTGGAACTGTTGATGATATGATCTCTAAAGTGGAACTGTTGATGATATGATCTCTAATGTGGAACTGTTGATAATATGATCTCTAATGTGGAACTGTTGATGATATGATCTCTAATGTGGAACTGTTGATGATATGATCTCTAATGTGGAACTGATGATGATATGATCTCTAATGTGGAACTGTTGATGATATGATCTCTAATGTGGAACTGTTGATGATATGATCTCTAATGTGGAACTGTTGATGATATGATCTCTAATGTGGAACTGTTGATGATATGATCTCTAATGTGGAACTGTTGATGATATGATCTCTAATGTGGAACTGTTGATGATATGATCTCTAATGTGGAACTGTTGATGATATGATCTCTAATGTGGAACTGTTGATGATATGATCTCTAATGTGGAACTGTTGATGATATGATCTCTAATGTGGAACTGTTGATGATATGATCTCTAATGTGGAACTGTTGACGATATGATCTCTAATGTGGAACTGATGATGATATGATCTCTAATGTGGAACTGTTGATGATATGATCTCTAATGTGGAACTGTTGATGATATGATCTCTAATGTGGAACTGTTGATGATATGATCTCTAATGTAGAACTGTTGATGATATGATCTCTAATGTGGAACTGTTGATGATATGATCTCTAATGTGGAACTGTTGATGATATGATCTCTAATGTGAAACTGTTGATGATATGATCTCTAATGTGGAACTGTTGATGATATGATCTCTAATGTGGAACTGTTGATGATATGATCTCTAATGTGGAACTGTTGATGATATGATCTCTAATGTGGAACTGTTGATGATATGATCTCTAATGTGGAACTGTTGATGATATGATCTCTAATGTGGAACTGTTGATGATATGATCTCTAATGTGGAACTGTTGATGATATGATCTCTAATGTGGAACTGTTGATGATATGATCTCTAATGTGGAACTGTTGATGATATGATCTCTAATGTGGAACTGTTGATGATATGATCTCTAATGTGGAACTGTTAATGATATGATCTCTAAAATGGAACTGTTGATGATATGATCTCTAATGTGGAACTGTTGATGATATGATCTCTAATGTAGAACTGTTGATGATATGATCTCTAATGTGGAACTGTTGATGATATGATCTCTAATGTGGAACTGTTGATGATATGATCTCTAATGTGGAACTGTTGATGATATGATCTCTAATGTGGAACTGTTGATGATGTGATCTCTAATGTGGAACTGTTGATGATATGATCTCTAATGTGGAACTGTTGATGATATGATCTCTAATGTGGAACTGTTGATGATATGATCTCTAATGTGGAACTGTTGATGATATGATCTCTAATGTGAAACTGTTGATGATATGATCTCTAATGTGGAACTGTTGATGATATGATCTCTAATGTGGAACTGTTGATGATATGATCTCTAATGTGGAACTGTTGATGATATGATCTCTAATGTGGAACTGTTGATGACATGATCTCTAATGTGGAACTGTTGGTGGTATGATCTCTAATGTGGAACTGTTGATGACATGATCTCTAATGTGGAACTGTTGATGATATGATCTCTAATGTGGAACTGTTGATGATATGATCTCCAATGTGGAACTGTTGATGATATTATGTTTAATGTGGAACTGTTGATGATATGATCTTTAATGTGGAACTGTTGATGATATGATCTCTAATGTGCAACTGTTGATGATATGATCTCTAATGTGGAACTGTTGATGATATGATCTCTAATGTGGAACTGTTGATGATATGATCTCTGAATTAGAACTGTTGATGATATGATCTCTAATGTGGAACTGTTGATGATATGATCTCTAATGTGGAACTGTTGATGATATGATCTCTAATGTGGAACTGTTGATGATATGATCTCTAATGTGGAACTGTTGATGATATGATCTCTAATGTGGAACTGTTGATGATATGATCTCTAATGTGGAACTGTTGATGATATGATCTCTAATGTAAAACTGTTGATGATATGATCTCTAATGTGGAACTGTTGATGATATGATCTCTAATGTGGAACTGTTGATGATATGATCTCTAATGTGGAACTGTTGATGATATGATCTCTAATGTGGAACTGTTGATGATATGATCTCTGAATTGGAACTGTTGATGATATGATCTCTAATGTGGAACTGTTGATGATATGATCTCTAATGTGGAACTGTTGATGATATGATCTCTAATGTGGAACTGTTGATGATATGATCTCTAATGTGGAACTGATGATGATATGATCTCTAATGTGGAACTGTTGATGATATGATCTCTAATGTGGAACTGTTGATGATATGATCTCTAATGTGGAACTGTTGATGATATGATCTCTAATGTGGAACTGTTGATGATATGATCTCTAATGTGGAACTGTTGATGATATGATCTCTAATGTGGAACTGTTGATGATATGATCTCTAATGTGGAACTGTTGATGATATGATCTCTAATGTGGAACTGTTGATGATATGATCTCTAATGTGGAACTGTTGATATGATATGATCTCTAATGTGGAACTGTTGATGATATGATCTCTAATGTGGAACTGTTGATGATATGATCTCTAATGTGGAACTGTTGACTGATGATGATATGATCTCTAATGTGGAACTGTTGATGATATGATCTCTAATGTGGAACTGTTGATGATGTGATCTCTAATGTGGAACTGTTGATGATGATATGATCTCTAATGTGGAACTGTGGATGATATGATCTCTAATGTGGAACTGTTGATGATATGATGTCTGAATTGGAACTGTTGATGATATTATCTCTAATGTGGAATGATCTCTACTGATGATGATATGATCTCTAATGTGGAACTGTTGACTGTTGATGATATGATCTCTAATGTGGAACTGTTGATGATATGATCTAATGTAATGTTGACGATATGATCTCTAATGTGGAACTGATGATGATATGATCTCTAATGTGGAACTGTTGATGATGATATAATCTCTAATGTGGAACTGTTGATGATATGATCTCTAATGTGGAACTGTTGATGATATGATCTCTAATGTAAAACTGTTGATGATAACTAATGTTGATGATGATATGATCTCTAATGTGGAACTGTTGATGATATGATCTCTAATGTGGAACTGTTGATGATATGATCTCTAATGTGGAAAAACTGTTGATGATATGATCTCTAATGTGGAACTGTTGATGATACATGATCTCTAATGATGAACTGATGATGTGATCTCTAATGGGAAACTGTTGATGATATGATCTCTAATGTGGAACTGTTGATAATATGATCTCTCATGTGGAACTGTTGATGATATGATCTCTAATGTGGAACTGTTGATGATATGATCTCTAATGTGGAACTGTTGATGATATGATCTCTAATGTGGAACTGTTGATATGATCTCTAATGTGAATAAATGTTGAATGATATGATCTCTAATGTGGAACTGTTGATGATATGATCTCTAATGTGGAACTGTTGATGATGATCTCTGATATGGAACTGTTGATGATATGATCTCTAATGTGGAACTGTTGATGATATGATCTCTAATGTGGAACTGTTGATGATATGATCTCTAATGTAATGTTGGATATGAACTGTTGATGATATGATCTCTAATGTGAAACTGTTGATGATATGATCTCTAATGTGGAACTGTTGATGATATGATCTCTAATGTGGAACTGTTGATGATATGATCTCTAATGTGGAACTGTTGATGATATGATCTCTGAATTAGAACTGTTGATGATATGATCTCTGATATGGAACTGTTGATGATATGATCTCTAATGTGGAACTGTTGATGATATGATCTCTAATGTGGAACTGTTGATGATATGATCTCTAATGTGGAACTGTTGATGATATGATCTCTAATGTGGAACTGTTGATGATATGATCTCTAATGTGGAACTGTTGATGATATGATCTCTAATGTGGAACTGTTGATAATATGATCTCTAATATGTTTAACTGTTGATGATATGATCTCTAATGTGGAACTGTTGATGATATGATCTCTAATGTGGAACTGTTGATGATATGATCTCTAATGTGGAACTGTTGATGATATGATCTCTAATGTGGAACTGTTGATGATATGATCTCTAATGTGGAACTGTTGATGATATGATCTCGAATGGAAAGCTGTTAATGTAATTATCGCTGGTGGGTGACTGATGATGAAATGATCTCTAATGTGGAACTGTTGATGATATGATCTGTGGAATGTGGAACTGTTGATTGATATGATCTCTAATGTGGAACTGTTGATGATATGATCTCTAATGTGGAGCTGTTGATGATATTATCTCTAATGGGAAACTGTTGACGATATTATCTCTAATGTGGAACTGTTGATGATATGATCTCTAATGTGGAACTGTTGATGATATGATCTCTAATGTGGAACTGTTGATGATATGATCTCTAATGTGGAACTGTTGATGATATGATCTCTAATGTGGAACTGTTGATGATATGATCTCTAATGTGGAACTGTTGATGATATGATCTCTAATGTGGAACTGTTGATGATATGATCTCTAATGTGGAACTGTTGATGATATGATCTCTAATGTGGAACTGATGATGATATGATCTCTAATGTGGAACTGTTGATGATATGATCTCTAATGTAGAACTGTTGATGATATGATCTCTAATGTGGAACTGTTGATGATATGATCTCTAATGTGGAACTGTTGATGATATGATCTCTAATGTGGAACTGTTGATGATATGATCTCTAATGTGGAACTGTTGATGATATGATCTCTAATGTGGAACTGTTGATAATATGATCTCTAATGTGGAACTGTTGATGATATGATCTCTAATGTGGAACTGTTGATGATATGATCTCTAATGTGGAACTGTTGATGATATGATCTCTAATGTGGAACTGTTGATGATATGATCTCTAATGTGAACTGTTGATGATATGATCTCTAATGTGGAACTGTTGATGATATGATCTCTAATGTGGAACTGTTGATGATATGATCTCTAATGTGGAACTGTTGATGATATGATCTCTAATGTGGAACTGTTGATGATATGATCTCTAATGTGGAACTGTTGATGATATGATCTCTAATGTGGAACTGTTGATGATATGATCTCTAATGTGGAACTGTTGATGATATGATCTCTAATGTGGAACTGTTGATGATATGATCTCTAATGTGGAACTGTTGATGATATGATCTCTGAATTAGAACTGTTGATGTGAAACTGTTTATGATATGATCTCTAATGTGGAACTGTTGATGATATGATCTCTAATGTGGAACTGTTGATGATATGATCTCTAATGTGGAACTGTTGATGATATGATCTCTAATGTGGAACTGTTGATGATATGATCTCTAATGTGGAACTGTTGATGATATGATCTCTAATGTGGAACTGTTGATGATATGATCTCTAATGTTGAACTGTTGATGATATGATCTCTAATGTGGAACTGTTGATGATATGATCTCTAATGTGGAACTGTTGATGATATGATCTCTAATGTGGAACTGTTGATGATATGATCTCTAATGTGGAACTGTTGATGATATGATCTCTAATGTGGAACTGTTGATGATATGATCTCTAATGTGGAACTGTTGATGATATGATCTCTAATGTGGAACTGTTGATGATATGATCTCTAATGTGGAACTGTTGATGATATGATCTCTAATGTGGAACTGTTGATGATATGATCTCTAATGTGGAACTGTTGATGATATGATCTCTAATGTGGAACTGTTGATGATATGATCTCTAATGTGGAACTGTTGATGATATGATCTCTAATGTGGAACTGTTGATGATATGATCTCTAATGTGGAACTGTTGATGATATGATCTCTAATGTGGAACTGTTGATGATATGATCTCTAATGTGGAACTGTTGATGATATGATCTCTAATGTGGAACTGTTGATGATATGATCTCTAATGTGGAACTGTTGATGATATGATCTCTAATGTGGAACTGTTGATGATATGATCTCTAATGTGGAACTGTTGATGATATGATCTCTAATGTGGAACTGTTGATGATATGATCTCTAATGTGGAACTGTTGATGATATGATCTCTAATGTGGAACTGTTGATGATATGATCTCTAATGTGGAACTGTTGATGATATGATCTCTAATGTGGAACTGTTGATGATATGATCTCTAATGTGGAACTGTTGATGATATGATCTCTAATGTGGAACTGTTGATGATATGATCTCTAATGTGGAACTGTTGATGATATGATCTCCAATGTGGAAAAGTTGATGATATGATCTCTAATGTGGAACTGTTGATGATATGATCTCTAATGTGGAACTGTTGATGATATGATCTCTAATGTGGAACTGTTGATGATATGATCTCTAATGTGGAACTGTTGATGATATGATCTCTAATGTGGAACTGTTGATGATATGATCTCTAATGTGGAACTGTTGATGATATGATCTCTAATGTGGAACTGTTGATGATATGATCTCTAATGTGGAACTGTTGATGATATGATCTCTAATGTGGAACTGTTGATGATATGATCTCTAATGTGGAACTGTTGATGATATGATCTCTAATGTGGAAAACTGTTGTGATATGAATGATCTCTAATGTGGAACTGTTGATGATATGATCTCTAATGTGGAACTGTTGATGATATGATCTCTAATGTGGAACTGTTGATGATATGATCTCTAATGTGGAACTGTTGATGATGGAACTGTTGATCTCTAATAGAACTGTTGGAACTGTTGATGATATGATCTCTAATGTGGAACTGTTGGTGATATGATCTCTAATGTGGAACTGTTGATGATATGATCTCTAATGTGGAACTGTTGATGATATGATCTCTAATGTGGAACTGTTGATGATATGATCTCTAATGTGGAACTGTTGATGATATGATCTCTAATGTGGAACTGTTGATGATATGATCTCTAATGTGGAACTGTTGATGATATGATCTCTAATGTGGAACTGTTTATGATATGATCTCTAATGGAAAACTGTTGATGATATGATCTCTAATGTGGAACTGTTGATGATATGATCTCTAATGTGGAACTGTTGATGATATGATCTCTAATGTGGAACTGTTGATGATATGATCTCTAATGTGGAACTGTTGATGATATGATCTCTAATGTGGAACTGTTGATGATATGATCTCTAATGTAAAACTGTTGATGATATGATCTCTAATGTGGAACTGTTGATGATATGATCTCTAATGTGGAACTGTTGATGATATGATCTCTAATGTGGAACTGTTGATGATATGATCTCTAATGTGGAACTGTTGATGATATGATCTCTAATGTGGAACTGTTGATGATATGATCTCTAAAATGGAACTGTTGATGATATGATCTCTAATGTGGAACTGTTGATGATATGATCTCTAATGTGGAACTGTTGATGATATGATCTCTAATGTGGAACTGTTGATGATATGATCTCTAATGTGGAACTGTTGATGATATGTTCTCTAATGTGGAACTGTTGATGATATGATCTCTAATGTGGAACTGTTGATGATATGATCTCTAATGTGGAACTGTTGATGATATGATCTCTAATGTGGAAAAACTGTTGATGATCTCTAAAATGATCTCTAATGATCTCTAATGTGGAACTGTTGATGATATGATCTCTAATGTGGAACTGTTGACAATATGGATGATGATATGATCTCTAATGTGGAACTGTTGATGATATGATCTCTAATGTGGAACTGTTGATGATATGATCTCTAATGTGGAACTGTTGATGATATGATCTCTAATGTGGAACTGTTGATGATATGATCTCTAATGTGGAACTGTTGATGATATGATCTCTAATGTGGAACTGTTGATGATATGATCTCTAATGTGGAACTGTTGATGATATGATCTCTAATGTGGAACTGTTGATGATATGATCTCTAATGTGGAACTGTTGATGATATGATCTCTAATGTGGAACTGTTGATGATATGATCTCTAATGTGGAACTGTTGATGATATTTTCTCTAATGTGGAACTGTTGATGACATGATCTCTAATGTGGAACTGTTGATGATATGATCTCTAATGTGGAACTGTTGATGATATGATCTCTAATGTGGAACTGTTGATGATATGATCTCTAATGTGGAACTGTTGATGATATGATCTCTAATGTGGAACTGTTGATGATATGATCTCTAATGTGGAACTGTTGATGATATGATCTCTAATGTGGAACTGTTGATGATATGATCTCTCTAATGTGGAACTGTTGATGATATGATCTCTAATGTGGAACTGTTGATGATATGATCTCTAATGTGGAACTGTTGATGATATGATCTCTAATGTGGAACTGTTGATGATATGATCTCTAATGTGGAACTGTTGATGATATGATCTCTAATGTGGAACTGTTGATGATATGATCTCTAATGTGGAACTGTTGATGATATGATCTCTAATGTGGAACTGTTGATGATATGATATCTCATGTGGAACTGTTGATGATATGATCTATAATGTGGAGCTGTTGATGATATGATCTCTAATGTGGAACTGTTGATGATATGATCTCTAATGTGGAACTGTTGATGATATGATCTCTAATGTGGAACTGTTGATGATATGATCTCTAATGTGGAACTGTTGATGATATGATCTCTAATGTGGAACTGTTGATGATATGATCTCTAATGTGGAACTGTTGATGATATGATCTCTAATGTGGAACTGTTGATGATATGATCTCTAATGTGGAACTGTTGATGATGTGGATCTGTTGATGATATGATCTCTAATGTGGAACTGTTGATGATATGATCTCTAATGTGGAACTGTTGATGATATGATCTCTAATGTGGAACTGTTGATGATATGATCTCTAATGTGGAACTGTTGATGATATGATCTCTAATGTGGAACTGTTGATGATATGATCTCTAATGTGGAACTGATGAGGATATGATCTCTAATGTGGAACTGTTGATGATATGATCTCTAATGTGGAACTGTTGATGATATGATCTCTAATGTGGAACTGTTGATGATATGATCTCTAATGTGGAACTGTTGATGATATGATCTCTAAAGTGGAACTGTGAATGATGATATGTTGGAACTGTTGATGATCTCTAATGTGGAACTGTTGATGATATGATCTCTAATGTGGAACTGTTATGATATGATCTCTAATGTGGAACTGTTGATGATATGATCTCTAATGTGGAACTGTTGATGATATGATCTCTAATGTCAAACTGTTGATGATATGATCTCTAATGTAACACTCTTCATGATATGATCTCTAATGTGGAACTGTTGATGATATGATCTCTAATGTGGAACTGTTGATGATATGTTCTGTAATGTGGAACTGTTGATGATATGATCTGTAATGTAAAACTGTTGATGATATGATCTCTAATGTGGAACTGTTGATGATATGATCTCTAATGTGGAACTGCTAATGATATGATCTCTGATATGATCTCTAATGTGGAACTGTTAATGATATGATCTCTAATGTGGAACTGTTGATGCTATGATCTCTAAAATGGAACTGTTGATGATATGATCTCTAATGTGGAACTGTTGATGATATGATCTCTAATGTGGAACTGTTGATGATATGATCTCTAATGTGGAACTGTTGATGATATGATCTCTAATGTGGAACTGTCGATGATATGATCTCTAATGAACTGTTGATGATAATCCTCTAATGATGATGATATGATCTCTGAATTGGAACTGTTGATGATATGATCTCTAATGTGGAACTGTTATGATATGATCTCTAATGTGGAACTGTTGATGATATGATCTCTAATGTGGAACTGTTGATGATATGATCTCTAATGTGCAACTGTTGATGATATGATCTCTAATGTGGAACTGTTGATGATATGATCTCTAATGTGGAACTGTTGATGATATGATCTCTAATGTGGAACTGTTGATGATATGATCTCTAATGTGAACTGTTGATGATATGATCTCTAATGTGGAACTGTTGATGATATGATCTCTAATGTGGAACTGTTGATGATATGATCTCTAATGTGGAACTGTTGATGATATGATCTCTAATGTGGAACTGTTGATGATATGATCTCTAATGTGGAACTGTTGATGATATGATCTCTAATGTGGAACTGTTGATGATATGATCTCTAATGTGGAACTGTTGATGATATGATCTCTAATGTGGAACTGTTGATGACATGATCTCTAATGTGGAACTGTTGGTGGTATGATCTCTAATGTGGAACTGTTGATGATATGATCTCTAATGTGGAACTGTTGATGATATGATCTCTAATGTGGAACTGTTGATGATATGATCTCTAATGTGGAACTGTTGATGATATGATCTCTAATGTGGAACTGTTGATGATATGATCTCTAATGTGGAACTGTTGATGATATGATCTCTAATGCTGAATATGATCTCTAATGTTGGAATGAATGATATGATCTCTAATGTGGAACTGTTGATGATATGATCTCTAATGTGGAACTGTTGATGATATGATCTCTAATGTCATGATATGACTGAAATGTGGAACTGTTGATGATATGATCTCTAATGTGGAACTGTTGATGATATGATCTCTAATGAGGAACTGTTGATGATATGATCTCTAATGTGGAACTGTTGATGATATGATCTCTAATGTGGAACTGTTGATGATATGATCTCTGAATTGGAACTGTTGATGATATTATCTCTAATGTGAAACTGTTGATGATATGATCTCTAATATGGAACTGTTGATGATATGATCTCTAAAATGGAACTGTTGATGATATGATCTCTAATGTGGAACTGTTGATGATATGATCTCTAATGTGGAACTGTTGATGATATGATCTCTAATGTGGAACTGTTGATGATATGATCTCTAATGTGGAACTGTTGATGATATGATCTCTAATGTGGAACTGTTGATGATATGATCTCTATAATGTGGAATCTATAATGTTGATGATATGATCTCTAATGTGGAACTGTTGATGATATGATCTCTAATGATATGATCTCTAATGTGGAACTGTTGATGATATGATCTCTAATGTGTTCATATATGATCAATCTAAATGCGAGTAACTGTTGATGAGTAGCATAAAACCATAGTGGTTAGAGCACTGTGCACTCCTAGCGCAGTGGGTAATCAGGTTCGATCAAACCATATGATGATAGCGGAAAATCAATATTTAGGCCACAAACGGGCTTCCTGGGTCGACCAGCCCCAAATGGGTACCAGAGCAACTCTGGGAAGGTTAAGGCGGCCGGCGTGATGCCGACCCACATTCAACCCATCGTTGAGCGAATCGGAATCAAGATACAATATGTGCCAAAACATACCAAACCATCATCCCATATATGCCTCAATGTGGTCGTGTAAACTGGTAAACCTTTACCTTATCAACACGGCGACCAGTCGATAGGACATTAGAAGGATCATACTTATACCCTTAATTCACATTAACTTACTCCCTTTTCCATTCTTTCACCCTCAGATACCATCTTTCAATTCAAACCTCAAATCAGTCCCACTTCTCAATATTCAAATCATCATTCATCTTTCCCCCATAACCATACCCCTACACACTTTTCAACACACTAAAACCCCCACTATACCTTAACATCCCACACCAACCCCATCTAATAACTCCACATCTAAAACTTTTTCTACTCCCTAAACCCCCCCACAACAACACACCATAATATCCCATAAACTCACATAACACACCAAAATCCATATTCATCACATCAAACAACATTCCATAATCATCAACATCACAACCATACCACCCATAATCATCAACATACAAACATACCAATCAACCTCAAACACAAAATCATTCCCACAACCAGTATTCCCACATCATCCTTCAACATCCAATTCCCCAATTCAAATCTCACATCAAACCATATTCCCCTAACCATACTCCCATATCACACTAAACCCCATTTCATATCATACAAAAACCCCATAATCATAACCACTCCTCAACCATAACCATACAATCTCAACCATAATCACTTATCACATAACACACACATATTCCCATTAATCATCAAATCACACACCATAATTCCTATAATTCTATCAAACCCACTTATACATAATCATCACTACTCACAATCATATTCTATAATAGATAGATAATCTCACAACCATATTCCCATAATCATCACATCACACCTCCATATATCACCCATATTCCATCTCAATCATCAAACCATTATTCCATAATCATCATAACATCACACTACCAATATTCTCACCATAATCATATACAATCACAATCATAAATCCCATACCATATCAACATAACCATAATCAATAATCACACATCACAACCATATTCCCCCTAATCATCACATCAACACACCATATTCCCTATAATCATCATCAATACATACCCCATAACCATCACATCACCCACCATATACCCATCAATCATCCCAATCACTACAATAATACCATAATCATTCCCATCACACACTATATTCCCCATAATCATCCATCCAACACCACCATATTCCCA
>JAMPIV010007556.1:0-149275 GCA_024509875.1 Oreohelix idahoensis
AAGAGACACAAAAGGACACACACAGGGGAGAGAAGACTTAAAGAGACACAAAAGGGCACACACAGGGGAGAGAAGACTTAAAGAGACACAAAAGGGCACACACAGGGGAGAGAAGACTTAAAGAGACACAAAATGATACACACAGGAGAGAGAAGACTTAAAGAGACACAAAAGGACACACACAGGGGAGAGAAGACTTAAAGAGACACAAAAGGGCACACACAGGAGAGAGAAGACTTAAAGAGACACAAAAGGGCACACACAGGAGAGAGAAGACTTAAAGAGACACAAAAGGACACACACAGGGGAGAGAAGACTTAAAGAGACACAAAAGGACAGACACAGGAGAGAGAAGACTTAAAGAGAGACCAAAGGGAACACACAGGGGAGAGAAAACTTAAAGAGACACAAAAGGGCACACACAGGGGAGAGAAGACTTAAAGAGACACAAAAGGGAACACACAGGGGAGAGAAGACTTAAAGAGACACAAAAGGGCACACACAGGGGAGAGAAGACTTAAAGAGACACAAAAGGACACACACAGGGGAGAGAAGACTTAAAGAGACACAAAATGACACACACAGGAGAGAGAAGACTTAAAGAGACACAAAAGGACACACACAGGAGAGACACAAAAGGGCACGCACAGGGGAGAGAAGACTTAAAGAGACACAAAAGGACAGACACAGGGGAGAGAAGACTTAAAGAGACACAAAAGGGAACACACAGGGGAGAGAAGACTTAAAGAGACACAAAAGGACAGACACAGGGGAGAGAAGACTTAAAGAGACACAAAAGGACAGACACAGGGGGAGAGAAGACTTAAAGAGACACAAAAGGACAGACACAGGGGAGAGAAGACTTAAAGAGACACAAAAGGACACACACAGGGGAGAGAAGACTTAAAGAGACACAAAAGGACACACACAGGGGAGAGAAGACTTAAAGAGACACAAAAGGACAGACAGGAGAGAGAAGACTTAAAGAGACACAAAAGGACACACACAGGGGAGAGAAGATTTAAAGAGACACAAAAGGACAGACAGGAGAGAGAAGACTTAAAGAGACACAAAAGGACAAACAGGAGAGAGAAAACTTAAAGAGACACAAAAGGACACACACAGGGGAGAGAAGACTTAAAGAGACACAAAAGGGCACACACAGGAGAGAGAAGACTTAAAGAGACACAAAAGGACACACACAGGAGAGAGAAGACTTAAAGAGACACAAAAGGACACACACAGGAGAGAGAAGACTTAAAGAGACACAAAAGGACACACACAGGAGAGAGAAGACTTAAAGAGAGACCAAAGGGAAAACACAGGAGAGAGAAAACTTAAAGAGACACAAAAGGGCACACACAGGGGAGAGAAGACTTAAAGAGACACAAAAGGGAACACACAGTGTTAAACTCTAAAGTTGTTGGCCACTACTGTAGAATACTATTTGTAGCCACTGTAGAATATATGTTGTTGTTGGTACCGGGCATGCTCCAGTCTACCCAGCTGTAAATGGGTAACTCACTCTAGTCCTGAGTTAGGGAAGGCAAAGACAGCAAGGCAGTGTCTGCTATGGGATTACTGTCAAGTAATCATTCCTCAGGTGGTACTGGTAGTCATCACCGTAAAGGGTAGAGTATTCTTCCTGCTCGTTACACATGAGACAGGCAAGTACAACAAAGGTCAATCCAACCGACGCAGGATTGTGTATGAATGGAGTGAGAGGGGAAACTACGCGAATGGTGTAGTAGTTCGGTGTAATAGACCTCTTAATGTTATCTCTCACACATTCTCATGTAATGCAATGACGACTTGAACTGCCGTTGACATTTCAATGGTTTAATACAGGCACGCACACTTGAACAGCACGGAAAACAGTCATGGGTACATGTTGACAAAAATTCATTGGTTATTTGCATCGTGGATCGTACATTCATGTAGTATGGGGACAAAAATATCATTCATGTAAAAGGTAGCATTTAATGTTCTGGACAATAACCGCCGTATCCTCTACTGACTGAACGCGTCAATGAGGATCGGTAAACATACACACTTCATTGGAGAAAAACCTCCATTTCATGGCTAAGTTCTTAAGCTGAGATATGTCCAATGTTTGTATAATAATTAAAAGACACGATAGGGACACACCCACATAATAAGATCTCAATACCACTGCCCGATAATAGGATACATAATCTGTTCTCTTGACAGTGATCAAAAAATATGATGACAGAATATAAAATGGCCGCCTTCCTGAGTTGTCGACTAAAGAGACACTCACTCACTCAGCAGAAGGGTGGAAAGAAGCCAAAGTTAATTTATAATGAGCATATAAATAGTTTCAGAAAGTTTCCCTTACAGCTCCACAGTAATCAAGTTGCTACATGTAGACATAACTGCTGTAGGGAAGCCTGTCATCTTCGTCGATACAAAAAACGACTCTAGAGATACGAAGCGCAATGTTCCGCCTAGGTCTAACCGACTCGAGATCATCAAAAATAGGGTCTGGCATTACCTGGAGTCCGAATCACACAATAAATTATACGAGGAGGATCTCTGACAAATAAACTCTTGTAGAGACATAAACTTCTCCTGGAAAAACATCTCCAAATCACTTTGAAACCTTAATCAGTGCCAGCCCTGGACAAACACATCAGCCATTCTTGGCGACAGTATCGGAACTCGTCACAACCCAGTAGGACTACGCAAACCTGCGCAGATTCCGGCAGAAAAGAATATAGTTCGACCTGAACATACAAAGGTATACAATATACGACTGAATCTTCTTGCACTAGACAAGTAGTACACATGAATTCAGGCCATAAACATAACAAGCAAAATTAATCTATTTTCTGGCCCGAACAAATAAGAACGGACATGAATACAATATCCATGCGCCGAATCAATATCAAGAACGATCACTCATATAATCAAAAGTGTAAATCAATCATGAATTATCTAGCTTTACCAGAGGAAGCATTTTCATACACAAATGAATGCAAATATATGTTTTCCATATTAAATAGCCATATCGTATTTTTTTACTATGTGCGTCAAAATATTCACGCAACACACAGGGGAGAGAAAACTTAAAGAGACACACAAGGGCACACACAGGGGACAGAAGACTTAAAGAGACACAAAAGGGAACACACAGGGGAGAGAAGACTTAAAGAGACACAAAAGGGCACACACAGGGGAGAGAAGACTTAAAGAGACACAAAAGGACACACACAGGGGAGAGAAGACTTAAAGAGACACAAAAGGGCACACACAGGGGAGAGAAGACTTAAAGAGACACAAAAGGGAACACACAGGGGAGAGAAGACTTAAAGAGACACAAAAGGGCACACACAGGGGAGAGAAGACTTAAAGAGACACAAAAGGACACACACAGGGGAGAGAAGACTTAAAGAGACACAAAAGGGCACACACAGGGGAGAGAAGACTTAAAGAGACACAAAAGGACACACACAGGGGAGAGAAGACTTAAAGAGACACAAAAGGACACACACAGGGGAGAGAAGACTTAAAGAGACACAAAAGGGCACACACAGGGGAGAGAAGACTTAAAGAGACACAAAAGGACACACACAGGGGAGAGAAGACTTAAAGAGACACAAAAGGACACACACAGGAGAGAGAAGACTTAAAGAGACACAAAAGGACACACACAGGGGAGAGAAGACTTAAAGAGACACAAAAGGGCACACACAGGAGAGAGAAGACTTAAAGAGACACAAAAGGACACACACAGGAGAGAGAAGACTTAAAGAGACACAAAAGGACACACACAGGGGAGAGAAGACTTAAAGAGACACAAAAGGACACACACAGGAGAGAGAAGACTTAAAGAGACACAAAAGGGAACACACAGGGGAGAGAAAACTTAAAGAGACACAAAAGGGCACACACAGGGGAGAGAAGACTTAAAGAGACACAAAAGGGCACACACAGGAGAGAGAAGACTTAAAGAGACACAAAAGGACACACACAGGGGAGAGAAGACTTAAAGAGACACAAAAGGACACACAGGGGAGAGAAGACTTAAAGAGACACAAAAGGACACACACAGGGGAGAGAAGACTTAAAGAGACACAAAAGGGCACACACAGGGGAGAGAAGACTTAAAGAGACACAAAAGGGCACACACAGGGGAGAGAAGACTTAAAGAGACACAAAAGGGAACACACAGGGGAGAGAAGACTTAAAGAGACACAAAAGGACACACACAGGAGAGAGAAGACTTAAAGAGACACAAAAGGACACACACAGGGGAGAGAAGACTTAAAGAGACACAAAAGGGCACACACAGGAGAGAGAAGACTTAAAGAGACACAAAAGGGAACACACAGGGGAGAGAGAAGACTTAAAGAGACACAAGAGGACACACACACAGGAGAGAGAAGACTTAAAGATACACAAAAGGACACACACAGGGGAGAGAAGACTTGAAGAGACACAAAAGGGCACACACAAAGAAGAGAAGACTTAAATAGACACAAAAGGACACACACAGGAGAGAGAAGACTTAAAGAGACACAAAAGGACACACAGGAGAGAGAAGACTTAAAGAGACACAAAAGGACAGACACAGGGGAGAGAAGACTTAAAGAGACACAAAAGGACACACACAGGGGAGAGAAGACTTAAAAAGACACAAACGGACACACACAGGGGAGAGAAGACTTAAAGAGACAACAAAGGGCACACACAGGGGAGAGAATACTTAAAGAGACACAAAAGGACAGACACAGGGGAGAGAAGACTTAAAAGACTTAAAGAGACACAAAAGGACACACACAGGGGAGAGAAGACTTAAAGAGACACAAAAGGACACACACAGGAGAGAGAAGACTTAAAGAGACACAAAAGGACACACACAGGGGAGAGAAGACTTAAAGAGACACAAAAGGGCACACACAGGGGAGAGAAGACTTAAAGAGACACAAAAGGACACACACACAGGGGAGAGAAGACTTAAAGAACAGAGACAGGGGAGAGAAGACTTAAAGAGACACAAAAGGACACACACAGGAGAGAGAAGACTTAAAGAGACACAAAAGGACACACACAGGGGAGAGAAGACTTAAAGAGACACAAAAGGACACACACAGGAGAGAGAAGACTTAAAGAGACACAAAAGGGCACACACAGGGGAGAGAAGACTTAAAGAGACACAAAAGGGAACACACAGGGGAGAGAAGACTTAAAGAGACACAAAAGGGAACACACAGGGGAGAGAAAACTTAGAGACACAAAAGGGAACACACAGGGGAGAGAAGACTTAAAGAGACACAAAAGGACACACACAGGGGAGAGAAGACTTAAAGAGACACAAAAGGACACACACAGGGGAGAGAAGACTTAAAGAGACACAAAAGGACACACACAGGGGAGAGAAGACTTAAAGAGACACAAAAGGACACACACAGGGGAGAGAAGACTTAAAGAGACACAAAAGGACAGACAGGGGAGAGAAGACTTAAAGAGACACAAAAGGGAACACACAGGAGAGAGAAGACTTAAAGAGACACAAAAGGACACACACAGGGGAGAGAAGACTTAAAGAGACACAAAAGGACACACACAGGGGAGAGAAGACTTAAAGAGACACAAAAGGACACACACAGGGGAGAGAAGACTTAAAGAGACACAAAAGGACACACACAGGGGAGAGAAGACTTAAAGAGACACAAAAGGACACACACAGGGGAGAGAAGACTTAAAGAGACACAAAAGGACACACACAGGAGAGAGAAGACTTAAAGAGACACAAAAGGACACACACAGGAGAGAGAAGACTTAAAGAGACACAAAAGGACACACACAGGGGAGAGAAGATTTAAAGAGACACAAAAGGACAGACAGGAGAGAGAAGACTTAAAGAGACACAAAAGGGCACACACACAGGAGAGAGAAGACTTAAAGAGACACCAAAGGGCAAAGACACACAGGGGAGAGAAAACTTAAAGAGACACAAAAGGACACACACAGGGGAGAGAAGATTTAAAGAGACACAAAAGGACAGACAGGAGAGAGAAGACTTAAAGAGACACAAAAGGACAGACAGGAGAGAGAAAACTTAAAGAGACACAAAAGGGCACACACAGGAGAGAAACCTTATAAGTGTGATGTTTGTGGAGCAGAATTTTCTTATACTGGGGCTTTAAAGAGACACAAAAGGACACACACAGGAGAGAAACCTTATAAGTGTGATGTTTGTGGAGCAGAATTTTCTTATACTGGGGCTTTAAAGAGACACAAAAGGACACACACAGGAGAGAAACCTTAAAAGTGTGATGTTTGTGGAGCAGAATTTTCTTATACTGGGGCTTTAAAAAGTCACAAAAGGACACACACAGGAGAGAAACCTTATAAGTGTGATGTTTGTGGAGCAGATTTTTCTGAGATTGGTAGTTTAAAGAGACACAAAAGGGCACACACAGGAGAGAGAAGACTTAAAGAGACGCAAAAGGACACACACAGGGGAGAGAAGATTTAAAGAGACACCAAAGGGCACACACAAAAAAGAGAAGATTTAAAGAGACACAAAAGGGCACACACAGGAGAGAGAAGATTTAAAGAGACACAAAAGGGCACACACAAAAGAGAGAAGATTTAAAGAGACACAAAAGGACACACACAGGAGAGAGAAGACTTAAAGAGACACAAAAGGGCACACACAGGAGAGAGAAGACTTAAAGAGACACAAAAGGGCACACACAGGGGAGAGAAGACTTAAAGAGACACAAAAGGGCACACACAGGGGAGAGAAGACTTAAAGAGACACAAAAGGACACACACAGGAGAGAGAAGACTTAAAGAGACACAAAAGGACACACACAGGGGAGAGAAGACTTAAAGAGACACAAAAGGGCACACACAAAAGAGAGAAGATTTAAAGAAGAGGGGGGGAAGACTTAAAGAGACACAAAAGGGCACACACAGGGGAGAGAAGACTTAAAGAGACACAAAAGGACACACACAGGAGAGAGAAGACTTAAAGAGACACAAAAGGACACACACAGGAGAGAGAAGACTTAAAGAGACACAAAAGGGCACACACAGGGGAGAGAAGACTTAAAGAGACAAAAGGGCACACACAGGAGAGAGAAGACTTAAAGAGACACAAAAGGACACACACAAGAGAGAGAAGACAAAGAGACACAAAAGGACACACACAGGGGAGAGAAGACTTAAAGAGACACAAAAGGGAACACACAGGGGAGAGAAGACTTAAAGAGACACAAAAGGACACACACAGGGGAGAGAAGACTTAAAGAGACACAAAAGGACACACACAGGGGAGAGAAGACTTAAAGAGACACAAAAGGACACACACAGGAGAGAGAAGACTTAAAGAGACACAAAAGGACACACACAGGGGAGAGAAGACTTAAAGAGACACAAAAGGACACACACAGGGGAGAGAAGACTTAAAGACAGGGGAGAGAAGACTTAAAGAGACACACACAGGGGAGAGAAGACTTAAAGAGACACAAAAGGGAACACACAGGGGAGAGAAGACTTAAAGAGACACAAAAGGACACACACAGGGGAGAGAAGACTTAAAGAGACACAAAAGGGCACACACAGGGGAGAGAAGACTTAAAGAGACACAAAAGGGAACACACAGGAGAGAGAAGACTTAAAGAGACACAAAAGGACACACACAGGGGAGAGAAGACTTAAAGAGACACAAAAGGACACACACAGGAGAGAGAAGACTTAAAGAGACACAAAAGGGCACACACAGGGGAGAGAAGACTTAAAGAGACACAAAAGGACACACACAGGAGAGAAGACTTAAAGAGACACAAGAACACACACAAGGGGAGAGAGACAGAACACACAGGAGAGAGAAGATTTAAAGAGACACAAAAGGACACACACAGGGGAGAGAAGACTTAAAGAGACACAAAAGGGCACACACAGGGGAGAGAAGACTTAAAGAGACACAAAAGGGCACACACAGGGGAGAGAAAACTTAAAGAGACACAAAAGGACACACACAGGAGAGAGAAGACTTAAAGACACAAAAGGGCACACACAGGGGAGAGAAGACTTAAAGAGACACAAAATGACACACACAGGAGAGAGAAGACTTAAAGAGACACAAAAGGGCACACACAGGGGAGAGAAGACTTAAAGAGACACAAAAGGACACACACAGGAGAGAGAAGACTTAAAGAGACACACAGGGAGAAAAGACTTAAAGAGACACACACAGGGAGAGAGAAGACTTAAAGAGACACAAAAGGACACACACAGGGGAGAGAAGACTTAAAGAGACACAAAAGGACACACACAGGGGAGAGAAGACTTAAAGAGACACAAAAGGACACACACAGGAGAGAGAAGACTTAAAGAGACACAAAAGGGCACACACAGGACACAAAAGGACACACACAGGAGAGAGAAGACTTAAAGAGACACAAAAGGACACACACAGGGGAGAGAAGACTTAAAGAGACACAAAAGGGCACACACAGGAGAGAGAAGACTTAAAGAGACACAAAAGGACACACACAGGAGAGAGAAGACTTAAAGAGACACAAAAGGACACACACAGGGGAGAGAAGACTTAAAGAGACACAAAAGGGCACACACGGGAGAGACAAAAAGGACACAAAAGAACACAAAAGGACACAAAACACACAGGGGAGAGAATACTTAAAGAGACACAAAAGGACACACACAGGGGAAAGACTTAAAGAGACGCAAAAGGACACACACAGGGGAGAGAAGATGTAAAGGGACACAAAAGCGCACACACAGGAGAGAGAAAAAAAAGAGACACAAAAGGTGACACACACGAGAGAGAAGACTTAAAGAGACACAAAAGCACACACACAGGGGAGAGAAGACTTAAAGAGACACAAAAGGAAACACACAGGAGAGAGAAGACTTAAAGAGACACAAAAGGACACACACAGGAGAGAGAAGACTTAAAGAGACACAAAAGGACACACACAGGGGAGAGAAAACTTAGAGACACAAAAGGGCACACACTGGAGAGAAGACTTAAAGAGACACAAAAGGACACACACGGGAGAGAAGACTTAAAGAGACCCAAAACTACACACACAGGAGAGAGAAGACAGAGACACAAAAGGGCACACACAAGGGAGAGAAGACTTAAACAGACACAAAAGAGCACACACAGGGGAGAGAAGACTTAAAGAGACACACAAAAGGACACACACAGGGGAGAGAAGACTTAAAGAGACACAAAAGGACAGAGACAGGGGAGAGAAGACTTAAAGAGACACAAAAGGACACACACAGGGGAGAGAAGACTTAAAGAGACACAAAAGGACACACACAGGGGAGAGAAGACTTAAAGAGAACACTTAAAGGACACACACAGGAGAGAACAAAAGAGACACAAAAGGGACACACAGGGAGAGAGAAGACTTAAAGAGACACGAAAGGACACACACAGGAGAGAAGACTTAAAAGACACAAAACAGAAAGAGAGAGAAGAAAGAGACACAAAAGGACACACAGGGGGGAGAAAACACTTAGAGACACAAAAGGACACACACAGGGGAGAGAAGACTTAAAGAGACACAAAAGGGAACACACAGGGGAGAGAAGACTTAAAGAGACACAAAAGAACACACACAGGAGAGAGAACACACAAAAGGGGAGAGAAGACTTAAGACACAAAAGGGACACACACTTAAAAAAAGGACACACACAGACTTAAAGGGAGAGAAGACTTAAAAGAGACACAAAAGGACACACACAGGGGAGAGAGAAGACTTAAAAAGAGACACAAAAGGGAACACACAGGGGAGAGAAGACTTAAAGAGACACAAAAGGACACACACAGGAGAGAGTCACAAAAGGACACACACAGGGGAGAGAAGACTTAAAGAGACACAAAAGGGAACACACAGGGGAGAGAAGACTTAAAGAGACACAAAAAAGCACACACGGGAGAGAAGAGTTGAAGAGACAAAAGGAGAGGACACACACAGGGAGAGAGAAGACTTAAAGAGACACAAAAGGACACACAGGGGAGAGAAGACTTAAAGAGACACAAACGGACACACACAGGGGAGAGAAGTCTTAAAGAGACACAAAAGGACACACACAGGGGAGAGAAGACTTAAAGAGACACAAAAGGACACACACAGGGGAGGAAGAGAGAAGACAGAGGAGAGAAGTCTTAAAGAGACACAAAAGGACACACACAGGGGAGAGAAGACTTAAAGAGACACAAACGGACACACACAGGGGAGAGAAGTCTTAAAGAGAGGGACACACAAAAGACTTAAAGAGACACAAAACACACACAGAGAGAAGACTTAAAGAGACACAAACGGACACACACAGGGGAGAGAAGACTTAAAGAGACACAAAAGGACGCACACAGGGGAGAGAAGACTTAAAGAGACACAAAAGGACACACACAGGGGAGAGAAGACTTAAAGAGACACAAAAAGACACACACAGGGGAGAGAAGACTTAAAGAGACACAAAAGGGCACACACAGGGGGGCAAAAGCATAAAGAGCCACAAAAGGGCACACACAGGGAGAGAAATTTAAAGAGACACACACAGGAGAGAGACACTTAAAGAGACACAAAAGGGACACAGGAGAGAGAAGACTTAAAGAGACACAGACAGAAGAGAGAAGACTTAAAGAGACACAAAAGGACACACACAGGGGAGAGAAGACTTAAAGAGACACAAAAGGGCACACACAGGGAGAGAAGACTTAAAGACAGAGAAAAGAGACACAAAAGGACACACACAGGGGAGAGAAGACTTAAAGAGACACAAAAGGACACACACAGGGGAGAGAAGACTTAAAGAGACACAAAAAGAGACACAAAAGGACACACACAGGAAGACTTAAGAGAAGACAGGGGAGAAAAAGAGACACAAAAGGACACACACAGGGGAGAGAAGACTTAAAGAGACACAAAAAGGCACACACAATGGAGAGAAGACTTAAAGAGACATGAAAGGGCACACACACAGGGGAGAGAAGACTTAAAGAGACACAAAAGGGCACACACAGGGGAGAGAAGACTTAAAGAGACACAAAAGGACACACACAGGGGAGAGAAGACTTAAAGAGACACAAAAGGACACACACAGGAGAGAGAAGACTTAAAAGAGACACAAAAGGACACACACAGGGGAGAGAAGACTTAAAGAGACACAAAAGGGCACACACACAGGGGAGAGAAGACTTAAAGAGACACAAAAGGACACACACAGGGGAGAGAAGACTTAAAGAGACACAAAAGGACACACACAGGAGAGAGAAGACTTAAAGAGACACAAAAGGACACACACAGGAGAGAGAAGACTTAAAGAGACACAAAAGGGCACACACAGGGGAGAGAAGACTTAAAGAGACACAAAAGGGAACACACAGGGGAGAGAAGACTTAAAGAGACACAAAAGGGCACACACACAGGAGAGAGAAGACTTAAAGAGACACAAAAGGACACACACAGGGGAGAGAAGACTTAAAGAGACACAAAAGGACACACACAGGGGAGAGAAGACTTAAAGAGACACAAAAGGGTACACACAGGGGAGAGAAGACTTAAAGAGTTAAAATGAAAGTCGCTAATTACAACATTTCTGTTAAGTCCAGATGGTCCCCAGTTATATATCTTATGTAGCACTTCGTAACCTTTTAGTCTTAGTCCCACACCCCTTTACAGTATCTTAAGTAGCCTCACATTCATTTACAGAATCTCAGGTAGTCTCACACCCCTTTACTGTATTTTAAGAAGCCTCACATTCATTTACAGCATCTCAGGTAGCCTCACACCCTTTACAGTATCTTAAGAAGCCTCACACTCCTTAACAGTATCTTAAGAAACCTCACGCCCCTTTACAGTATCTTAAGCAGCCTCACAACCCCTTACAGCATAGTAAGAGACTCTCATCTCCCGTTACGACATCTTAAGAAGCCTCACCCCCCTTTATCTTCTAGCTTACAAAACATATCAGAAGCACAAAGACAGGTATAAACGTACCTGTTTACACGAAATGAAAACTTATTTTATTGATATATTGAGTGTGTGTATTGAGCCCTGAAAATGTGTCATTAGATTAAGAGGCACATCAATTAAAAATGCTTGTTGGAGTCATTTCTAGTGCTTGTTCATGGCAGCTGTAAACATAATGAACACAATTGTCACCAACATTATAAACTTTATGAAGATGGTTTATATCTTATATAATATATATATTCACTGAATTCACATTGTCAGTGTTATATTTGACAAAAAATTCATTCTCTGTGTTTATGTTAATATGCCTTCCAAGCTATCTGGCATTTCAGGTTTCACACCCACATTTAAGAAGCACTGCTGTACAGTTAATGGTTGATGCTTTATACTTTGTTGCTTTTGATGCTTTATACTTTGTTGCTTTTCATTTTTTTTAAATTTTGCATTCTTTGAATTTGTGTATGACCAAAGTTTGTGTCATTTATTAGTTTTTGTTAATTGTGAACATTTATATTAACTAAATTATTTCAGTGGTTTGGTGTATACTAATAAACTGTATTACTAATGTTGCCACCTGTTTTGAGAATTGATAGCTGCAGTGGACTTGTATGGGATGTTTTAGTTTTATGTCATTTGTGTCTTTTTCATGTGTTCCTAGGTCTCCCTCTCTCACCTTAGGGATTACAGAACAAGGACTGCCTGATAATGATGTCAAAAGATTTCATCTCGGTGTGTGTCCTATCCATCTCCAGTGTCATCTTATCTCTTGTTCCACTGGCACTTGTCTGGTTTTTATCAGTTCCACATTAGTAATCTTATACCACTTCAATCCTTCTAATGTACACAAGTACCCATTTATGAAAGTCTGTAGCTTTTTGGTTGTTGTTTTTGTTGTTCATGTTTCAGAGCCATACAATAGGACTGACTTGACATTTCAATTTGAAGATTTTGATTTTTGGGTCTGACTTGATTTCTTTTGAGCTCCATATGTGTATGTTGTTTACTCATCACATTTTAGTTAACAAACACTGTACCAGTATGTCTGCAAAATTTGTGCGGGACAAGATAGATGTGGGGGTGGGCAGAATGAGAGTTCTTAATGGAGGGACATCCTCGTTTGTCTTCAGACTTCCACATTAATGACTCGAATAAGGCCGTAGTCAGCTCAAGGCTCATGACATCTCCAAACAGTCTTTGGGGACTGAAGTAGGTTGTTGCCATATGCTACTCCATTGCTGTATGTTGGGCAGGACTTTAGAAGGTGTTCGGCTGTCATTGGGCTGGTGCCACAGATCTGTTGCACCTATTCTGTACTTGTGGTATAGATGGTATCTCAATCTGTTGTGTCCAGTGCATGGGCCGAAAAATGGTGACATAGTCTCGCCTAGATAGCTGATGACATGCATCATATAGGGAAGGAAAATGGATGCAATAGCCAGGTAGCACTGGAAATTGCATCCTTGCAGCATGTAGAATCATACATATATCTTGGCAGCAGTGGAGACAAGACAAAGAGTTGGAGGAACAAATAATTATATCAAAAGGCCAGTGCTCTCAAAGCAGTGGGCAGGATATGTGGAAGGTATTCCCAATATGCCTCAATGGGTGTGTAAAAGGACACTTTACCTACATTTTTTGTACTCTCATTACTTAACCATGTTGTTTTTGAAGTGTTTTGTTTTTTGTTTAACGTTTTTACACGATGGAGTAGCCAACCCTTCCATAATCAACTCCTATGACATGCATGATAGGATGCTGTGTTCTTTTCTTTGCTGCCCTCTCAAGCCCTGGTGATATACATTGAGGAAGCCTGCTGATAGCATCACTTGGCAGTCATTGTTCTGTAACATACAGGGTTAGAGAGGTAGATGGACACTGAAAAGCACATAGAAAAAGGGAACTGCTCTCTCTCAGGCATGACTTAAAAAGCAACTTAATATGGTTGTGCATAGGGCTGACTACTGCAACAACTGGAGAGGAATTACTCTCGTCTCAGTTCCCAGTAAAATACTAGGCAGGATAATCATCCAGAGAATTTCAAAAGCAGTTGACCATAAACTGAGGAAAGAACAAGAGGATTTTAGACAGAACAGAAGATGTGCAGATCATATATTCACCCGCAGGAACATTATAGAGCAGTGCTCAGAATGGCAGAGAAAGATATACATTAACTTTGTTGATGTAGAAAAGGCTTTTGACAGCATACACAGGGACAGTCTATGGAAAATACTGAGGGTTTATGGAATTCCCAGCTGCATTGTTTTCATAATAAAAAGCCTCTTTTTTAACTTTACATGCAGTGTTGGATTGAGCAACCTAACTTTCGAAGTGAAAACAGGAGAACCACATGGATGCCCCTTATCAACAACATTATTTTTGACAGGCATAGATTGCGTGATGCACCAGACAACAGCGGACAGACCAAGAGGAATTAGAAAGATGTTTTCTACACTGGAAGACCTGGAATATGCAGATGACATTACACTACTCGCGCATTCACATCAACACATCCAAGAAAAAACAGATAGACTGAATAAGTATAGCCAGCAGGTTGATCTGAACATCAGTCTGCAAGAGAGATATGAGGGCACTGGACATGGATCCAGCAACATGGGAGGATGAAGCGCCGATCGCACTAAGTGGCGATGCTATTTACGGCGCCACCTCAGATTGGGCGAAGAGAGGCTCACACAACAAGCAGAGGAGGGAAGAAAACGTTGAAAGGAGCACCAGGAAAATAAGCAGCTGAGGGCTGCCACCTCAGGGGCGCATTCCCATAGTCATTTATGACTGAAGGTTCTATTATTATAACAATAAGGAACCAGAAGTTAGAACAGACAGACACATTTACTTACCTAGGATGCATAGTAATACCAGATGGCGGAACAAGCAAGGACATTTATATCATTATTATCAACTAATAATTTTTTTAATTTCTTCATGTTTAAAGTGGTTACATAAGGAGAGGCTTAAATATTCAGATTTGAAGATATATATGCAGTCATTTAGGCGCTATTAAAATGATATGATTATGATAGTTATAGAGATGTAAGAACTAATTTTATATCATTTGCTCCGCCAATTTGTAGTTCAAGGATAATGAACTTGCAGTGTATATAATTCTGTACTTAAACACATATTTAATATAACTCTGCTTTTATAAATGTGCTTTCTCTCTTTCTTTATATTATAAGAAAAGATAACTCATTAACTGCATTGCTTTTTTAAAAGTATGGTGGAATATATGTATATGTGTGTGTGTTTGTGTATGCACGATAAAGAGTAAGGGGGTGCTAAAAGGGTGGGGGGCTTTTTAAAATATTAGTTGTCAAAAGGGGACATTGCTACTATCAGGGTTGAGAAACACTGCTATAGAAGGTAAAGAAATTCCTAAGCATCTAAAGATCAATGACAAAACACACATAGCTCTACCCCCAACCTTCTCCCCCCCTCCCCCCCCCGCTATTCAATGCTCAAAATGTCAATTAATTGGACATACAGGTTCCACTTGTAGAAGATACCCCATCTGCAGATACTGTACAGGAAAACACTCATATGACCAATGTATAAAAGCCAAGGAAGACACTAACTACAAAAGTGCCAACAGGAACAGAAAATGTACAAATTGTCAAGGCAACCACAGCACAAGATATTTTGGTTGCCCAGTTTACCAAGCAGCCAAAAGAGCACTGAAACAGTTGGCAGAACAAAATATACCATTTACAATTGCACTAGAACAACAGAAGGCAGAAAGAATCCCCTTAAACTCAAATAGACCCACAAAATGCCCCACATCAAATAAGGTCATCTATGTACACAAAGAAAACAAGGGAAGCTACTTCAACACAGCAGAAGGGAAAAAACACAAGGGAATTAAAAAAGCAGACGAAATGTTAGAATGCATCAAAAAAGCCCAACAAGAAATGAAACAAGATATCACCAAAATAACTGAACAAAAAGCAGAACAAGAAGAGCTGATAGAGAGAAACAGATCAAGAATACAAATTAAAAGCCAAGAAAAAGTACAAGAACAAAAGGAAATATTTGAAGTCCAGAACCAAAAGGAAACATGGAAAGAACAAGTTCATAAAAACATTGAGGAATACAGACAGTTCCTTGATTCATTAGACCAGTTCAAACTAACCCTGCGGCAGCTGATAAGAAAAGATGTCGAAGAAATAGTAAGAATAGAAGCCAAGAAAAGTCAAGGGAAGATTGCATAAGCTGCCAAACACCAGAGGAAATACAGTTTAAAACCCAGCTAAGACCAAATAAAAACAACTTACACCAAATTAACTAAAAAAAAAACATGGAGAACAGGAACATACAAATAATACAATGGAATTTCCGTAGTGCTAAAAAGAACCTCGCTCCATTATTGGGGCAGTACACAAATATGCAAGCAATTTTTGCTGTTCAAGAAACACCTCAATCCCACAAACAGATTTAACAACCCAGTATACATCACTCTTAGAAATGACAGACGAGTCAATAAAGGGGGAGGAGTAGCATTCTTGGTTCATAAAATATACCATATAACAGACTGGGAAACTTTCAATTCAGAAAACTTTGAAGGAATAAGTGTAACTATAAATAGTGACAGAGAAGCACTGACAATAATTAACATATGCTGCCCCAGCGGCGACATACTAGAACAGGACATCAAAGTAATTAGAGAAAGAATACAGATCCAAACTATAATAGTGGGGACTTCAATGCACACCACAAAGCATGGGGAGGTAACAAAATAGATAAATCAGGGACACTGCTACTAGACTTCATAGAAAACATAGAACTGATATTACTGAATGATGGATCAGCAACAAGAATCAACCCAAGTGCAGATCAACCCGACTCATCATTATACATCAGCATAGTAATAGCCAACTTAGCCAAAGCAAAATGGGAAAAATTGAATGAACGAACGAACGAACTTTATTTTCAAAAGGTTGAGAATTGGGCACACAGGCCCGTCTAACATTCTGCCCTTTCTTTCAATCACCTTTCACACTGAATTCATTTATTCTCGTATGCATTTTACATATCAGTTTCAAGGAATGATACTAACTCAGATCACATACCCATAGAGATAACAGTCAAACAAAAATATACAGTAAACAAAGGAGTTAAAAAAAACCAATATTCCACTATAAAAAAGCTGATTGGATAGCTTTCCGAACTGAAATGGAAAGAGTGCAACTAGACAAAATAATTAGTGAAGATATATATAAGATGATAGGAAACTCTTTACAGAGCGATACAACAGGAAGCAATCTGATCATCAGAAGCGTCCCCCGTCCAACAAGTGTTTCGGCCCGATATACTCCTTTACACTCTAAGGGGGCGGGCCCACTTGGGTCATGACTCCCAAGCGTCTCAGCCTCCTGTTGTCTTGTATCGAAAATGAACCCATTTCACTTATGGTAGCAACTTTAAAATCCACAACTCCGCCAGCCGTGGAGGCAATTGTGAAAGTAACAAAGAGAAGACAAATTATTCCGTTCGTTCCGTCGCACACACTGAGACACCATCGTGAAGCCAACGAGTCTAGCCACTGTGCTTTCACCACTGAAATTCTGACACTCCTATAATATACACCGCCTGTTGCCCCTCAGTAACAGCCCATTCACTAGTACACCAACAAACTCAGCGTATTGTGGACTTAGAAAAATTCCTGGTGTTTTCTGTACCGCAGCGTTTATTGTCACAATTTCCATTGCCCTTTGCGGTTGTTCCACAGCCAGCCTGATGCCTTTTCGGCAGTTTCACTAAGCCTCTTCCGTGCCCTTGTTCTCGACTGTCCCCTCAGCCCCAACAGTTTCAATAGATCATACACTGATGCAACCACAAGCCCTCTTGCGCCCACTTCAACAGCCATGACACTTGCAGTGAACCCATCGTGTCTCAGATCCGCGGCCAGATCACTATACTTGGCCGCTTTGAACGAATGTTGCTCGTCTAATCTGAATTCAAATAGCACGGTCAGTTCAATCAGTATGACCTGAAGCGTTGCTGAAGAATGAAGCACTATATCCGGCCGTCTCCACGATTTTCTGATACTCTCTGGATATGCCCCTCGTCCAGGTAGGTCTACCGCCATCTCCCAGTCGTTTGCACAGTCAAGAAGAGATGGTAAACTGCTACCAGGTTTACTCGGTTTGGGGTGTGCTGACTTTCCTGCCCTCAGAAAGTATGTATTTGTGGTGTTCAGCCTGGGTTTGCTATTCGCCTTCATCCTTGCCAGATCTATTGTCGCAGCAAGCTCATTTAGCACTTTGTTATAGCGCCAAGTGTATCGCCCTTGCCCTAATGACACCTTACACGCTGAGAGCACGTGTTCGAGTGACTGCCTCCCATAGCACAGGGGCACCGCTCATCATCCAACTTTCTCCATTTCACAAGGTTGGTGGCCGACGGCAGCAGGTCATACATTGATCTAACAACGAAGCTGAGCCTAAGAGGTGCCATATGACATATATCATTCCATGTCAAGGGCCTCTGCAGGGCTCCTTCCCATGTAGTCCATTGGCCTTGTTGGACCTGCTGCACTGCTTTTTGCAACCTCTTATCATTCTCAGCTCCTCGTATCTCCTGAACTACCATGTCTCTGCGCTCCCTGCTTGATGCCTTGGACCACCAGCGGATGTCTCCATGACCAAATCCCCGTCTATTCATTTGTGTGTATCCGATTACCTCCCTCAGTTTGAGTGACTCTTGGGCAGCATCAACAGCTTCTTCCACTCTCCACTTCCTTCCCGTTTTCAGTGTGGGCTGAATGGACTTAACACGTCATCAGCTGACTTGCATAGCATCATTGCAAGCCTTGCTTTTCCAACTTTGTACTCTTCAACAACTGACTTGAAAGGAAGCAGAAGTTTTGACTTTTTGCAGTACAATGCTACATCTGACAGACCTGGTGGTACCCCTAGCCATTTTCTCATGAACGTTTTGACCTTCTGCGCCATAGCTTCCACTGTACTTGTGGTTATTTCCTATATAAGCAGTGGCCACAGCAACTTTGGTATCAACATGAACTGGAGGCACCACAGTTTGAATTTTCCCAGGAGTCTGCTTTGGTCTATGATCTGTAACCCTCTGTCTGCCACTTCTAATGTCTGTTGCACTGTCTTCGAGTCTTTTAATGAGGCATCGTACACCCTGCCAAGACTTTTAACAGGTTCCTCAATGACAGTAGGGATTCTTTGGTTGGAAACCATGAATATGTCCTCTGCTATCTTCCCTTTCCTGACTGATAGGCTTCTCGACTTCTTGGGTTTGAAGCTCATTCTGCACCAGCTGACTAGTTCATCCAGGCGTGCTAACATCCTCCGGGCCTGATGTTCATCTGATGTCAGAATTGTTGTGTCATCCATGAATGCTTTGAGCGGTGGCATGTGACACATTCCACCGAGCTTTGGACTTATAGCCATTCCTTCAGCCGCATTGAGGATTACCTGCATAGCCATCACGAATAGTATCGGAGAGATGGTACATCCCATCGCAATTCCAACGTCAAGGCCAATCCACTTCGTTGTGTATTCTCTGGTTGAAAATCTGACAGCAAACCCTGCGAAATATAGCTTCAGCATTGCTGCAATCTCTTGTGGAACATGATACATTTCTAGGGCCTGCCACAACATCTGGTGTGGAACGGATCCATAAGCATTCGCTAGATCCAACCAGATTACATGGAGGTTTGTTCTGTCAGACTTTGCCTTTTGGATTGCTTCCCAGATCATTGTGGCATGACCTAGACATCCTGGGATACCTCCTTTCTGAATGGTAGTGTCAATGTACCCATTTGCCAGGAGGTACGAAGTGAGTCTTTTCGCCATCACTGAGAAGAATATCTTCCCTTCCACATTGAGTAGTGAGATTGGCCTGAACTGACTGATGTATGTGGAATTTTGCTCCTTCGGGATGTAGACTCTGTTCACCTTTCTCCATTCCTTGCTTACAAGCTGGGTTTTCCACGCATTCTTCAGTAAACGGAGCAGTCGTTTGAGCACCTCAGGGCATCTCTTATACACCACATACGGAACAGCATTAGGACCTGGAACTGACTTGCACCGAGGTTTCTGGACAATGCTTTCTACCTCTTGCACCGTTGGGGGCTTGGTGTTAAATTCAGCTCCTGGCTTACTCGGCCATTTAAGGCCTGCCATGCTGCTGAGCGGCTCATCTTTGCGACCATCTGAATATGTCATTCTAAGGTGTTCTTCCAGGTCTTCTTTCCTGATGTTTGGCGTACCCGACCGTGGCTGCTCAAACAGTTCTTTGGCAAACTTGAAGGGCTCCCTGAAGAATCTTTCCCTTTCCCTTCGAGTCTTCCTTTTCTTCCAGCACAGCCTTTCTGCTCTACAAAGGGCATTATGTTGGCCTTTCAGGTATCCCAAACCTGTCGTAACCCTTCCTTCTCTGTGGCAACTGCGTTCTTGAACAGTTTTTGGGCATGCTTCTTCTGTTTCCTGATTTCTTCTATTTTAATTTATCTTCTACTTTTTCGTGGTGGGTTACTTTCCCTTGCCTCCCTCACTCCGAAAACTTTGCGACAGTGCAGATATATTATGTCGCCGAAGATTTCCAGCTTCTTCTCCAAAGTTATCTGCTTCAAGTTGTTATCCAACTCTTTTGCCAAGGCTTCGTCCAGCTGTTCCCAAAGCCCTTTTGCACTGGCAGGTGGAAACTTGATTGCATCTCTCTTCCCGTCCAAGAAGTGTGTGAGATCATCATCAGGCAGATCAACTTGAATGTACTCAGCACTGTGGATTGACTCCTGGCTGCGTTCTTCTAACGTCTTATCTGTCGAGACACATATATATGTATAGATGTATAGATACATATTCGAACAATCTAACAGTAGAAATACTAAAAAATAGCCGCCAAACACATACCACACTCTAATATGCCACCACACATATCCTCAAAGCAGAATAACAGAAAAGAGAAAACAGAACACTGGAATAAAAAACCCAGCTACTTGATGGACAAACAAATGTATAGAAAAAATCTAAAGAAAGAAAACAAGCCCTACAAAAATATAGAAGAAATAGAACCCAAGTTAACTATGAACAGTATAAGAGGATAAGAAAGGAAACAAATAAAATAATACTACAGGAAAAGGAAACGTGCTGGAAAACCTTCTGCCAAACCCTCAATCCAAGCACTCATTCATTTACAGAGGTGTGGAAAATCTTCAGCCAAACCCTCAATCCAAGCACTCCACCATTTACAGAGGTGTGGAAAAGATTAAAAACCCTTACAGGGAACCCAAAACGAACAGTAATGCCTACTATCAAAATTCCAGAACTGGCAGAATCAAACAAACAAAAAGCAAATACCCTAAGTACTTCTATAATGTTAGTGCTAGGGAAAACCTGGGACACAAAGAAATAGAAAGAAGAGAAAAACTCATAACAGAACTAAGGAAAAACGAGACAAATGATACAGGGGAGAGATCTTGTGACCGTGCCGCTATTTTGTGCGCAGGTCGCGGCATCAAATAGTATCGTGTAGCCGGGCTGTGTTTACGGCATCAATGAAAGAATGTGTGTGTGTGTCCGTCAGCTGGTCGGGTCAGTTCAGTTTAATGGTGTTGAGCGCAGGTAAATATTTTGAAGTGCGCTAACTTTTGTACTATTCTTGGTTCAAGTCGTTACAGGTCTGTCTGCCTGAGATGGAAATTCTTGACCTTATTTTATTCTTCCTTCCCAGAGTTCGTTCTTACCCTTCATATGGTTAGTGAAAAGCAATGTCTTTTATAGTGGTTTAGTCAAATAATCCAACTGTAATATTTCAAGGAAAACTCAGCAATGTAGAAAAATAAAATATAGTTTATTAACGTAATTTGGAACAGCAAAGTTATTGACACAATGATGAAGCACTTATTTCTTTCTTACCCAAAGTAGTAAGTATCCAAAAATGAAAATGGAAATCCACAGGAATAATCTATCTAATAGAGTAAAATACAAACTTGTCTACTTAAAAATATTAGTCTAACTTGAAAAAAACTTGTCAAGTTAAAAACAACTTGTCTTGATAATCTCAAAGACGAAGTTCTGTAAAAATCCTCTCGCCTAACGAATCCTAAAATCTGTACAAGCCCTGGATCATGTCAATTGCCCACGTCTCTTCTTTATATACAGTCCACTTTTTTTCCCGCCAATTTTCACACGATGCTTTATTTTTAACACGGCACCAAACATCTACATTTACACTCTTCTTCTCAGCTTTTCGACTTTTTTGCACACGACTCTTACTCTAGCAACGGAAAAAACCAAGACTTTGAATTGTTCCATTCAACTTCCTCCCAATTTTTTTTTTTTTCCATTCAATAAACATGCACTTACTATTTTGTTGTTCTGGGACAGCTTTTCTCGAAGCCGTGAACTTGTCATGATACTGTATTTTGTGCACAAATGTCTTAACTGCTTTTAACGTTGTTATTCTCATTATATTAGTATTTTTAACAGTATTGAGGATTTTTCGTCGACCGGGATTTGTAGACATTTGAAGGAGTGTTCGTCGGACCAGGGACTGGCGGCCAATGGGTACCTCCGGTCGGTAGAGTACTGAATGGCGAGGGACACCTGTCTCTGTACAAGAAATTATCTGAGACACCGAAATTACTGTCGAGAGAAAAAAAAAAAAAAAAAAAAAAAAAAAAACACGTATTAATTGTAGTGTATGCCAAGCGGTCACAATCTTATCTGAACACCGAAATTACTGTAGAGGAAGTAGAAAAGGCGATAAATGAGAAATTAAACTCAGCATCAGGACACAACATTCTTAGCTACGAAATACTAAAAAAAAATATACCATAGAAGTAATAACCTCTCTATTCAATAATATATAGAAAACAGGTAAAATACCAAAGGCATGAAAAGTAGCAGTAGTCATACAAGTACTAAAACCAGATAACGAGGCCCATGATGTGAGCTTTTACAGACCAAAAGCTTTGACATCTCACATAGGGAAAGTAATGGAAACTGTGATGAACAATAGATTAAAGTACCACATGGAAAAGCACAATCTTTACAGCCCAACCCAATCAGGGTTTAGGGAAAACAGAAGCACTATGGACCAGCTTTTCAGACTAGAACATGGGGTAATATCAGGATTTAAAAGAAATGCAAAAACAGTAACCGTATTAGTGGATGAAAAGCTGGGGCTTTGTAGCGGGAGGTTATTTAAAATTATTTATTTATGTAAGTGTATGCCAGTAAAGAGTTCTGGTCTTACAAGTAATACCCCAGCCTTAGAAATAAGCACTGGTGTATTGTTATCATAGAAATAGTCAGACTGTGAAAACCCTGGCCCAGTTGGTAAGAAGTAGTACCAGGATTTAAGGTGTCTCCTCCCTGTGACTATCTTATGATTACTTAATAATGTATAGGGAATAAATACAATGAACATTCACTTTAACCACAAATGCAAGAAGTGAATAATTCCTCAGGTACAGTTAAAATATTTTAATATGTACACTAATATTCTATTTCTGCTAGTTGGAATAGAGCATTAAATTATATAAAAAATATTCACACAATTACTATTATTGTCTGTTTAGACTTCAAGATCTTGAATAAGAAAATTACTGAAAACTGCAATCACTTTGAATATATCACTGTTCTTAGTCCTTTGACTTTACACCTTAATGTCATCAGTTGACTGAATTATCTATTTGTTTGAATACTATTGGCTGTTTCTTTTATGGGTAGTCAGTGTCATAAATGGACATTTATCTGTGACTCTTGATCCTGCTGACACGGACTGTCCGTTGCATATATCAGTATTGGTAGACCCAGCACTAGGGATGCCAATGACCAGTTGAAGTTCACTCTTTGGGGTCCTGCACTTTTGTGGGATTGCCTCTGATGAACAACACAGGCTTCTGATACGTGACAGTCTGGTTTGAGTTATGTCATGGGACCTGAAACATCATATGAGCCTTGGCTAGTATCTGGCTAGACTTGTAGGTGACTAGCACAGATGTCAGACCAGTCAGTCATCAGATGTCACAGTTATACAATCTTAGTAAGTAAGGACATCATTTCAGTGACACAGAAGTATTAACATTTTCAATTAATTGTAACTGACTAGCACATAAGTCAGACTAGTCAGTCATCCGATGTCAAAGTTATACAGTCATAGTAATGGACATAATTTTAATGATACAGAATTAATATTAACTTTAACAGTAATAAACATCAACTGGTTTATTCCGCTCCTGTACATCCTGTACTTATTTATAACTTGATCTTTCCAAACCATATCAGGTACAAACTTAAATACTGATGCCATTCCTAGCATCTACACAAAATTAATACACAAATAGATGAAGTGAGTGCCCGACTGATCAAATGATCAGGATGCTTATGTGACCGTGCAGGTGTCCCTACTAGTTGCTAGCTATAACTAGGTGACTGGGGCAGGCCTAGTTATCTATTATTTACTTTGTTTCTTTCCTCCAAGTGAGACTATTTCTCCTACTGGCCCCCTTGTTCCGCCAGAGATGATGATTCCTGGATGATATAAGGTTCGTCTTTTGTTCAACCCAGACCACGTTCTTCCCTCCTTGGTGGTGTATAGCGACTGATGTGTATAGGGTGTTCTATTATTTCTATCTTTTCTAATACTCAATTCTAATATCTCTCCATTCCTTAATCTCTTCTCACATCAAAGCAACCGGAGTGATGTGATTCGATTTCAAAAAGCAACTTTTATTTTCATAAGATAATGCATGATCGTCCAACATAATTCATCAGATACAGTTCACATTTTACAATGTCCTCAAGTCTTCCGCTTGATTCAATCACATATCTCAAAGCATAGTTATATATAGTTTCTCCTGTAGCCTCTTGCATATTTCATTATACCCCTGGCCTACCAAATTCCTTCTCAAGTTCTACTATTTTTCTCATTTATTTTCTACAACAGTTCTTCTAAATCCTTGGAGTCATGTTCTCACCCAATCTCAACCTAGTTAGGTTTAACTCCTTTAAATGCAGCATATAAAATTCAATAGCTACACCTGAAATAATCAATCAATGTCCAATACCAAAATAGCTTCCACCATACTTACTCTAGCATGAGAGAGTGCATGAGATGTTTCGTGAATGTCAGACTCACTCGTGGTGGCGTCTCCATACTTACTCTTATATGAGAGAGCGCTTAATATGTTTCATAAATGTCAGTGCTGTGATCCCTTAGTTCGATACAATTTCGTTTAATGGTAATGCCTCATCTTCTTGGTAGGACAGCCCATCCTGGCTATCTGATAATAAAAGTTATTTACTTTTTAAGCTTCAATATTATCTTCTTTAGCTCGCTCCCTTAAATGCGAGCGTCGTAGCCTGCGACAAATTTGCTGAAAGTCAAGAAAATAGTTCAAAATTTTCTTACCATTTTAAACGAAGTCCAGCACCTAGCACTGTCCTACTAACACCACCTGTAAGCTAATCCTACGGTTGATAACACAAATTATTAATCAATTCTAAATGTTCTCCTGAATTCCTATTTCTATCTTTCTATATCTAGCTATTTCTGTAGCCCTTCTGCATACCGCAGGTTTCACATTTCTTGAGAGCTCTTTTTTTTTTTTTTAAATACCTTTATTAAGGTCAATATAACAATGTTATTTACAAATGTATTACAAGTATGACATAGTGTAAAATCAGTAGTGAAATACCCCCCCCCCCCCCCCCAAAAAAAAAAAAAAAACTCCCCCCCCCCAATATATTACAAGTCAATATTCGAAAACAGTTGAACAATGAAATGATTAATGATACATCGACCAAGGGGTGGTGACCCCCTACCATGAAATGATTAATGAAGACATATGTGATGGAGTATTTACATTTATAATATTTACAAACAAAGCTGCCTGCTTTGTATAATGACCAAAAGGTCAAATATTTATTTAAACAACCAAAAAAAAGAATTCAAATTTGTTCTGTTATGTTATGTGTTATTTGTTCATATATCTGTGAAAAAATTCTACTGTCGTAATGTATGCCGTCATGTACTGCCCTATTCCTACATGTCCACACTAAATATCTAAATTCAGCTAATAGAGTTAACAATTTAAGTTCTGTCTGTCTCGGTAATGTAGGTAAAGTATTCAACATGACCGCTTGGTACATGTTGAGTGGTCGTGTTGTTTTGGAAGCTATCAGTGTTCTTAGTTTGCTTAATGTAGGGACCACTGTCCTACATGAGTAGAACAAGTGGTCCTCTGTTTCTATTGTATTGTTACTGCACAGTTTACACCTTGGTGGCGCCTTGCCTGTTTTCATTGCTGAATGCTTACTCATGATAGGTGTTAAACCGTACAGTAACCTAAATGTAACTTGTTTGGCTTGTGGCTTGACGTCTATTGCATGGATGTTTGTGAAGCTTTGTGTGTAGTCTGTTTTAAAAAGGTTGTACCCTCGTTTTATTCGTGTACCTAAGTGGGGTTCCTGTGCTCCTACTAAAAGTTTGTATATGAGTTTGGTGTCTTGTTTCACTAATTGTTCGTTTCCTTTTAGATTTTCTATGCATATCCTATAAAAAGGTGGTGGGGTGTCAAAGGAATGTGGTTGGTTGTTTTCTAGTTTGTGTAACTTAATTAGCCTAAGTCCGATGTAGTAATGTGCTAGGGGGTACAAGCTTGGGTTTTTAATTATCTCCCCTATATATTTAATCCTTAAAGCTTTAATCTTAGTGCTAATGTCCTGTAAGGCTATCCCCCCTTTATGTTTGGGCTGTATTAGGGTTAAATGTTTAATGCTTTTAAAGGTGCCTTTAAAAATGAAATTCCTAATTAGTACATTTATTTTAGTTACCACTGACTTTGGCATAATCTGAATATTTGCTGTATATATTATTTTAGGCATAATGAAACAGTTCACTATGATACTTCTCCCAAAAATAGTAGCTGTCTTGTATTTATATTTCTCTAACATGTTTTGAATTTTATCTACTAACTTTACCCATGTCTCTGTATTAGGGTCGTGGGGGTTGCAAGAATAATTTATCCCATAAATTTTGATTCTGTTAACTTGCGTTAACTGAAAGGGGAAATCTGTCTTATTTGCCCATTTACCTAATCCCATTAAACTAGATTTTTGAATATTTAGTTTGGATTCGTTAGCGTATCCAAACTCTGTAAAGGTTTCTAATATCTTTCTTATGGAATCTACAGTTGCTGGAAGGAATAAAGTATCATCAGCGTACGCTAATGATTTCCTTTCCCCCTGCCCGGGTACAAAAGTCCCCGTGATGTTTACATCTTGTCTTATTTTTTCCAGCACTGGTTCTAGTGTTAAAACATATAACAGAGGAGACAAAGGACAGCCTTGTCTCACTGATCGTGTCAGCCTAACCGGGTCACTTAAACTGTGATTAATTAGTATTCTACTATGGGGTTTTTTATATAAGATCCCTATCCATGTTCTAAAATAAGTACCTATATTGTTTGCTTGTAAAGTTTTGTGTAGAAAGGAATGTGATACCCTGTCAAAGGCTTTTTCCTGATCTAGTGATAGTATTGCGCTTTGACACTGTCTATCATGCGTGTATGTAATGAAATCCCTTATGAAATGTGTATGTCTACAAATGTTCCTACCATGTACGCTGCATTGTTGGTCAGGATGTACCAACTTCTTCATGAATAATTTAAGCTTCAGAGTGAGAGCTTTGGCCAAAATTTTATAATCAGTATTTAAAAGCGAAATAGGCCTGTAATTTTTGATTGACTTTCTGTCAGCATTATCTTTAGGTATTAAAGTAATAAAAGATTCATTTAAACTATTCGGAAGCTCTCCTTTCTGGAAGGCTTCCTCAAATACTTTAATTAAAAGGGGGCCTAAAAGTGGGAAAAAGAAGAAGTAAAATTCTGCCGTTAACCCATCTGGGCCGGGTGATTTATTTTTCTGGAAAGTACTAATCGCTTCCCTTAAGTTTTCTAAAGTTAAAATTTCATCCAATTTTTTGCTCTCATCATCACTTAAACGTTTTGTGTAGTGTAAAAATTTATCCTGTGTGTTTACGTTCGTTGGTTCTTTAGTGTATAGTTTTGTGTAGTATTCAAAAAAAGGCGTGTCTAATATTAGTGTCTTCTGTCTGTTGTTTCCCATTCATATCAAATATTTCCTGAATCTGTCTACTGTGTTGTACATTTTGTTCAATCGCTAAATATTGTCTACTGGGTATTTCTTGTGTAATAGTATTTAATTTTGACCTAAGGAGAGCTCCTTGGTATGTGTGTTGTTTGTACAGGTCTAACTGCTCTTCTAAAGAATGGATGTGTGGGTTAGATTTGTCTATCTGCTTTGTTAAACTTATTGCGTCTTCTAATATATTTTGTTCCCTCTTAAAAGCCCTGTGTATTGTTGTTGCTAAGGTCTGTGTTCTATCCCTTATTGTGTTTTTTTAACAGGTCCCAATATTCTGCAATGTTGTTATTGGGGATATCCTGTGTGTAACCCTGAATGAGTTGTGTTATTGTGTCTGTGAAGAAAGTGTTTGTTAGCAAATTATTGTTGAATTTCCAATGTGGGGATCTCTTTAATTTTGTATATGTGTGCCCCGTACTTAAAACTGTGTATACTGCTTGATGGTCTGTAAATTTAAGCGTGTTTTTTATATGGTAAGTTTTATGTATATTGTAACTGTTTGTTGCGTATATTCTGTCCAGTCTTGAGGCCTGTCTAAAATAAGGGTTTGTCTTGTCGTGAAATGTGAAAGCTTGTGTGTTTGGTTGTAGTTTTCTGTACACGTCTACTAGGTCATGTTTGTCAAGGATGGGTTGTAAATGTCGTACTGATAGGGGGATTTGAATTTTCTTTCTCTGGGATACGGGGCCCAAGGAACTACTGTCCAAACTAGTCAAAACACAGTTAAAATCCCCCCCTAACACTATTCTAGTCCCTTTGTAGTGTTTATCTATAGTGTCATACAGTCCGTCATAAAATTTGGGTTGGTCAGTGTATAGTGCGGGTGCGTATATATTGATAAGTGTGTGCGTGTCATGTTTATTGTGTTTGTTTTGTATTTGTATAATGACAATTCTGCCACAATTGTCTGTTCTATAATGTACTGCTTCCCAATCTTCATTTATCTGGAGGATGGCAGTACCCCCATGGCAGGTGCCCCGGGCGAACCAACCATGTTTCAGTCCTAATCTAGTTACTATCTGGTCGGCATGATACCTAGAAGTAATCCCCGTTTGTTGCAAGAACAAAAAGTCGGGTTTCTCTTTTTTAATCAGTTTGATAACGTGCTCCAGTTTATTCCTCAAGCCGTTGACATTGAGGGATATAACAACTAGGCTGCTTGACAGAGTGGTATCTGAGGGTTGGCCACTTGTCACAAACTGTCTACATGGCGAAGTGGCAGAGTGGCCACTTGTCATATCTAAACTATTTGACAAAACGGGGGCTTGCGAACCGTCCGCCTTTTTTGGGTTACAAAGCGGAGCAGTGGTCTGAGGCTGGCTACTCGCTACAGGTGGAGTACTCAGCAAAAAATTTCTTCTTAACGGTTTATTATGTGTTGTAAGTGATGACCCTGGCAGAGTGGTAGGTTGGTCACCTGTTGCATATAACTTACTTGACAGAGCGGTGCTTGAGGGCTGACCGTTATCTGTTATTACTAAGCTACTCAACACATCCGTGCTTGCACTTGTTGACAAAGCGGTGCATAGGGGCTGACCGTTGTCTGTAAAATGACTACTCGACACATTAGTGACTGATCGCTGGCTAAAGGTCGTTGTGCCCTGATGATTAGGGCCCAACGCAGTCGACGCTGCGTTGTCAGTCCCTTCCGCCCTGACAGGGGGAAGGGTTGGCTGCCTAAATAAAACTGTGCGCATGTTGTTTGTTAAGTGTGTAGTGTGAAGAAATAAAACATCAAAAAACTACTTACATATTTTTTAAAAGACTCAAAACACAAATCATAACTAACACAACCTAAACTATAGTTGTTTTCATTATTTACTTTCAATTTTACAAAACTTTTGGCGAGTCTTGCTACTTGTCCAAAACGGAGGCACACATGTCTGACACTGGATACCTGGTTACACTGGGCCCCAGTGCCGGGAAGGAAGACGTGTAAAGGTAAGTCCATTATTCACTGACGTCTTCAAAATGCTTGTCCATCAATGAAGAGGCCCGTCTGTGACAATATGGCCTCCATATCGTCCTTCTTCTGTCATGGTCTGCCGCCCAACAGGAGGAGGCCTGGGTATTCACAGGTGTCACTTCTAGAAATTCGGTTCTGCTAAGGATCTTCTTCTCGGGCTGCTGGGCTGACATGGGGCGCTCGTCAACGACAGGTGTCGACACGGTCCATCTCGGGGAGGGCTCTGTGGGCGCCTTTGGTGAGGCGGTAGGCTTTTTCTGCTTGGGGAGCTTTTCTTTGGCGACCTGCTCTCGTTTCTCTTGACCTTCTTTGTTTCCTCACAGGCCCTGTTGCCTGGAGCAGTAGTCTCTTTCTATTTTTTTTTTCTCTTCTTTGGAGAGAACATCTTGGAAGCCCTCACTCTTCAACATCGCTTGGAGGTTCTGGCAGGGAGCTCATCTGCCCTGCTCTGTTCTGCCGGCGTTCTTTCCGCTCGACAGCAGCCTCCTCTTCTCTTGTTTTCTTAACCTGGGTGGGGGCCGCTCTTTTCTTTGGGCATTGGCTGACCCAGTGGTCATCCTGCCCGCACACCGCGCACTGTATTCTTCGTCCAGGCAAGGCCACCCAGATTCTCAGAACTTTGTCCTCTGCAGCTTTCAAATGTGCAAAGTGTGGTATTTGGTGATCGGACGGCTTGTATGAGAAGTTCCACATGTCGTGGGCGTTTTTTACTCTATAAACTTCTGCGTCTTTATCCCCCGATACTTCTGCCGCTACCCTTCTTACTGCCTCGGGCCTCATCGTGGGGGGCATCCAATGCAGCATGCCCTTGGATCTTTCCTTATCTTGGTGTTCGATCTGAATGGTCATCTGTGGGTTGGTCCACTCAAGTCTTTTGCCATGTAGGCCTTTATAGTGCTTTAGCTGGGCTGCTGCTGTTAGTGTAGCATACCATTTATATGGACTCGCAAAACGGTACAACGTGGCAACACCACTCAGGCCGACACCGGCTGGTCCAGCTAATATACTGGTTATTAGGGAATATGACGCCCTATTGGCCTGCGGCCCTGTGATTGTTATTACCAGCGTCCCTGGTCTGTGGAGCGCACCTCCTTCTAAATCTTCGTTTAAGTCTATTTGAATGACAGGCACAATAGGTGCAGGCATTATATCTTCTTTTTCTTGGTTGAAGAACCAAATTAAAGCAAAACAAACAAAGTTCACCAAGTTAGCCTAGCTAACACAGCTAAGCTAACACACACAAAAAAATCCTGGAAGCTTTTTTTTTTTTTTTTTAAATACCTTTATTCAGGTCAGTATAACAATATTATGTACAGAAATTTTTACAAATATCACATCAATAAAGAAACCCGCCCCCCCCCAAAAAACCCCTTGTCTCCCCCCCCCCCCCACAATATATTACAAGTCAATATTCGAAAACAGTTGAACAATGAAATGATTAATGATACATCAACAAAGGGGTGGTGACCCCCTACCATGAAATGATTAATGAAGACATATGTGATGGAGTATTTACATTTATAATATTTACAAACAAAGCTGCCTGCTTTGTATAATGACCAAAAGGTCAAATATTTATTTAAACAACCAAAAAAAGAATTCAAATTTGTTCTGTTATGTTATGTGTTACTTGTTCATATATCTGTGAAAAAATTCTACTGTCGTAATGTATGCCGTCATGTACTGCCCTATTCCTACATATCCACACTAAATATCTAAATTCAGCTAATAGAGTTAACAATTTAAGTTCTGTCTGTCTCTGTAATGTAGGTAAAGTATTCAACATGACCGCTTGGTACATGTTGAGTGATCCTGGTGTTTTGGAAGCTATCAGTGTTCTTAGTTTGTTTAATGTAGGGACCACTTGTTCTACACATGTAGGACAGTGGTCCTCTGTTTCTATTGCGTTGTTACTGCACAGTTTACACCTTGGTGGCGCCTTGCCTGCTTTCATTGCTGAATGCTTACTCATGATAGGTGTTAAACCGTACAGTAACCTAAATGTAACTTGTTTGGCTTGTGGCTTGATGTCTATTGCATGAATGTTTGAGAAGCTTTGTGTGTAGTCTGTTATGAAAAGATTGTACCCTCGTTTGATCCGTGTGCCTAAATAGGGTTCCTGTGCTGCAACTAGTAATTTATATATGAGTTTGGTGTCTTGTTTCACTAATTGTTCGTTTCCTTTTAGATTTTCTATGCATATCCTATAAAAAGGTGGTGGGGTGTCAAAGGAATGTGGTTGGTTGTTTTCTAGTTTGTGTAACTTAATTAGCCTAAGTCCGATGTAGTAATGTGCTAGGGGGTACAAGCTTGGGTTTTAATTATCTCCCCTATATATTTAATCCTTAAAGCTTTAATCTTAGTGCTAATGTCTTGTAAGGCTATCCCCCCCTTTATGTTTGGGCTGTATTAGGGTTAAATGTTTGATGTTTTTAAAGGTGCTTTTAAAAATGAAATTCCTAATTAATACATTTATTTTAGTTACCACTGACTTTGGCACAATCTGAATATTTGCTGTATATATTATTTTAGGCATAATGAAACAGTTCACTATGACACTTCTCCCAAAAAATAGTAGCTGTCTTGTATTTATATTTCTCTAACATGTTTTGAATTTTATCTACTAACTTTACCCATGTCTCTGTATTAGGGTCGTGGGGGTTGCAAGAATAATTTATCCCATAAATTTTGATTCTGTTAACTTGCGTTAACTGAAAGGGGAAATCTGTCTTATTAGCCCATTTACCTAATCCCATTAAACTAGATTTTTGAATATTTAGTTTGGATTCGTTAGCGTATCCAAACTCTGTAAAGGTTTCTAATATCTTTCTTATGGAATCTACAGTTGCTGGAAGGAATAAAGTATCATCAGCGTACGCTAATGATTTTCTTTCCCCCTGCCCGGGTACAAAAGTCCCCGTGATGTTTACATCTTGTCTTATTTTTTCCAGCACTGGCTCTAGTGTTAAAACGTATAACAGGGGAGACAAAGGGCAGCCCTGTCTCGCTGATCGTGTCAGCCTAACTGGGTCACTTAAACTATGATTAATTAATATTTTACTATGGGGTTTTTTTATATAAAATTCCTATCCATGTTCTAAAATAAGTACCTATATTGTTTGCTTGTAAAGTTTTGTGTAGAAAGGAATGTGATACCCTGTCAAAGGCTTTTTCCTGATCTAGTGATAGTATTGCACTTTGACACTGTCTATCATGCGTGTATGTAATGAAATCCCTTATGAAATGTGTATGTCTACAAATGTTCCTACCATGTACGCTACATTGTTGGTCAGGATGTACCAAATTTTTCATGAATAATTTAAGTTTCAGAGTGAGAGCTTTTGCCAAAATTTTATAATCAGTATTTAAAAGTGAAATAGGCCTGTAATTTTTTGATTGACTTTCTGTCAGCATTTTCTTTAGGTATTAATGTGATAAAGGATTCATTTAAACTATTTGGAAGCTCTCCTTTCTGGAAGGCTTCCTCAAACACTTTAATTAAAAGGGGGCCTAAAAGTGGGAAAAAGAAGAAGTAAAATTCTGCCGTTAACCCATCTGGGCCGGGTGATTTATTTTTCTGGAAAGTACTAATTGCTTCCCTTAAGTTTTCTAAAGTTAAAGTTTCGTCTAATTTCTTGCTCTCATCATCACTTAAACGTTTTGTGTAATGTAGAAATTTATCCTGTGTGTTTACATTAGTTGGTTCTTTAGTGTATAAATGTGTGTAGTATTCAAAAAAAGCATGTCTAATATTAATGTCTTCTGTCTGTTGTTTCCCATTCATATCAACTATTTCGTGGATTTGTCTACTGTGTTGTACATTTTGTTCAATCGCTAAATACTGTCTACTGGGTGTTTCTTGTGTAATAGTATTTAATTTTGACCTGAGAAGAGCTCCTTGGTATGTGTGTTGTTTGTACAGGTCTAACTGCTCTTCTAAAGAATGAATGTGTGGGTTAGATTTGTCTATCTGTTTTGTTAAACTTATTGCATCTTCTAATATATTTTGTTCCCTCTTAAAAGCCCTGTGTATTGTTGTTGCTAAAGTCTGTGTTCTATCCCTTATTGTGTTTTTTAACAGGTCCCAATATTCTGCAATGTTGTTATTGGGGATATCCTGTGTGTAACCCTGAATGAGTTGTGTTATTGTGTCTGTGAAGAAAGTGTTTGTTAGCAAATTATTGTTGAATTTCCAATGTGGGGATCTCTTTAATTTTGTATATGTGTGCCCCGTACTTAAAACTGTGTATACTGCTTGATGGTCTGTAAATTTAAGCGTGTTTTTTTATATGGTAAGTTTTATGTATATTGTAACTATTTGATGCGTAAAACCTGTCCAGTCTTGAGGCTTGTCTAAAATAAGGGTTTGTCTTGTCGTGAAATGTGAAAGCTTGTGTGTTCGGTTGCAGTTTTCTGTACACGTCTACTAGGTCATGTTTGTCAAGGATGGGTTGTAAATGTCGTATTGATAGGGGGATTTGAATTTTCTTTCTCTGGGATACAGGCCCAAGGAACTACTGTCTAAACTAGCCAAAACACAGTTAAAATCTCCCCCTAATACTATTCTAGTTCCTTTGTAGTGTTTATCTATAGTGTCATACAGTCCGTCGTAAAATTTGGGTTGGTCAGTGTATAGTGCGGGTGCGTATATATTGATAAGTGTGTGCGTGTCATGTTTATTGTGTTTGTTTTGTATTTGTATAATGACAATTCTGCCACAATTGTCTGTTCTATAATGTACTGCTTCCCAATCTTCATTTATCTGGAGGATGGCAGTACCCCCATGGCAGGTGCCTAGGGCGAACCAGCCATGTTTAAGTCCTAATCTAGTTACTATCTGGTCGGCATGATACCTAGAAGTAATCCCCGTTTGTTGCAAGAACAAAAAGTCGGGTTTCTCTTTTTTAATCAGTTTGATAACGTGCTCCAGTTTATTCCTCAAGCCGTTGACATTGAGGGATATAACAACTAGGCTGCTTGACAGAGTGGTATCTGAGGGTTGGCCACTTGTCACAAACTGTCTACATGGCAAAGTGGCAGAGTGGCCACTTGCCATATCTAAACTATTTGACAAAACGGGGGGCTTGCGAACCGTTTGCCTTTTTTGAATTACAAAGCAGGAGTAGTGGTCTGGGCTGGCTACTCGCTACAGGTGGAGTACTTATACAAAAATCGCTAGTTGATGGTTTATTTTGTGTGTTGTAATAAATGACCCTAGGCAAAATGATATTTGATGCACCTGGCTTGCATATAAGCTTGACAGAGCGGTGACTGAGGGCTGACCGCTCTCTGTCTGTTGTAACTACTCAACACATCACGTGCGTTTGCACTTTCATTGACAAAGCGGTGCATAGGGGCTGACCGTTGACCTAGTTAAATGACTACTCTGACGGAATAGTGATCTGGGGCTGACTAGGTCGTTCTGCCCTGATTATTTAGGCTAACGCAGATGAAACTGCGTCGCCTCAGTCCCTTCCGCCCCAGACAGGGGGGGGGGGGGTTTGCTGCTTAAAGGAAACTGTGCGCATGTTGTTTAAAATGTGTGTAAAGTGTGAAGATGTAAAAAAAACATCAAAAAACTATTTACATTACAATATTTTTTAAAAGACTCTTAAAACACAATAATAACACCACACCTAAACTATAGGTGTTGGCATTTTACATTTTTAAAATAATACATTTTTTTTTACTTTTTGGCGAGTCTTTTACTTGTCCAAAACGGGGCACATGTTGACACTGGATACTATTGGTTCAGCTGGGCACAGTGCCAGGGAGGGAAGACGGGGTAAAGGTAAGTCTTCACATCCATTACTCGTCACTCACGTCTTCAAAGCTGCTTGTCCATCAATGAAGAGGCCCGTCTGGGACATAATGGCCTCCATATCACTTCTATATCTTCTTCATGGTCTCTGCCGCCCAACAGGCTTGGAGGCTGGGTAGACCCAGGTGTTTCACAAAGGTACTTCTAGAAATTCATTGGGTTCTTGCTAAGGATCTTCTTCTCGGGCTGCTAGGGGCTGACGACTGGGGCGCTCGTCAACGACAGGTGTCGACACGGTCCATCTCGGGGAGGGTTTTTTCTGTGGGCGCCTTTGGTGATGGCGGTAGGGCTTTTTCTGCTTGGGGAGTTTTTCTTTGGTGACCTGCTCTCGTTTCTCTTGACTTCCTTTATTTTTTCACAGGCCCTGTTGCCTGGAGTAGTAGTCTCTTTCCTGTTTTTTTTTCTCTTTTAGAGAGAATATTTGAAAAGCCCTCACTGTTCTAGTCAACATCGCTTCGGGGCTCTCTAGGGCGGGGGCTCTGGTCCTCTGCTGCTCCTGCTCTGTTCTGTTCAGCTCAGCCGGGTTTTTCGACACCAGCCTCCTCTTCTCTTGTTCTTCTCTTGGGCTTCCTTGGGTGGGGGCCGCTCTTTTCTTTGGGCATTGGCTGACCCAGTGGTCATCCTGCCCGCACACCGCGCACTGTATTCTCCGTCCAGGCAAGGCCACCCAGATTCTCAAAACTTTTGTCCTCTGCAGCTTTCAAGTGTGCAAAGTGCGGTATTTGGTGTTCGGACGGCTTGTATGAGAAGTTCCACATGTCGTGGGCGTTTTTTACTCTATAAACTTCTGCGTCTTTATCCCCCGATACTTCTGCCGCTACCCTTCTTACTGCCTCGGGCCTCATCGTGGGGGGCATCCAATGCAGCATGCCCTTGGATCTTTCCTTATCTTGGTGTTCGATCTGAATGGTCATCTGTGGGTTGGTCCACTCAAGTCTTTTGCCATGTAGGCCTTTATAGTGCTTTAGCTGGGCTGCTGCTGTTAGTGTAGCATACCATTTATATGGACTCGCAAAACGGTACAACGTGGCAACACCACTCAGGCCGACACCGGCTGGTCCAGCTAATATACTGGTTATTAGGGAATATGACGCCCTATTGGCCTGCGGCCCTGTGATTGTTATTACCAGCGTCCCTGGTCTGTGGAGCGCACCTCCTTCTAAATCTTCGTTTAAGTCTATTTGAATGACAGGCACAATAGGTGCAGGCATTATATCTTCTTTTTCTTGGTTGAAGAACCAAATTAAAGCAAAACAAACAAAGTTCACCAAGTTAGCCTAGCTAACACAGCTAAGCTAACACACACAAAAAAATCCTGGAAGCACAGAAAAACTTAACTGACGGCCCAGCAAGTTTTTTTTTTTTTTTTTTTTTTTTTTCCCCTTTATTGGGTCAATATTTTACAACATAGTATTTACATAGTTTTTACAAGAGTTAAAATTTATATACATTACAAATAATGTAAATTACATAATATAAAACTACTCCCCTCCCTTTCCACTCCCCCCCCCCCCCCACACCTACCCCACCCCCCCCCCACCCACAAAAAAAAACAAAAAAAAAAAAAAAAAAAAAAAAAAAAAAAAAAAAAAACCCAATATCCCAAACAATATCACAATCACTCCCAAAATTTGATGATGAAGTAAATGAGGCTATAAACATCGACACCCTACCGTGAGATGATTGATGAAGACTTATACACTAAAAGTTATTTATAATCACAGCAACTTGCTTGTGAGATTTTTACATTTTAACTTGAAGTATTTACAAGCAAAGCTACCTTGCTTTGCATGACAAAAAAAAGTCAATAAAGGTTTAAGTACACAAAAGTTTTAAATCTGTTCTATTATGTTTTGTGTCATGCGTTCGTATATTTGTGTAAATATTGTACTGTCATAATGTCCATTGTCGTATACAGCTCTGTTCCTACATGTCCAAACAAGGTATCTAAAGTTAGCTAACAAAGTCAGTAGCTTAAGTTCTATTTGTCTCGTCATCTGTGGTAACGTGTTCATTGTGACTGCTCTATATAAATTAAGTGTCTGTTGTGAGTGTGGGCCTATTAATTTCCTTAACTTGTTTAAAGTGGGGGCCACTGTCTTACATGTGTAAAATAAATGGTCTTCTGTCTCTATAATGTTGTCACTACACAGTTTACATTTGGGCGCTAATCTGTTTGCCTTTATTGATGATCTGTTAGCTATTGGTGTTAAACTGTGTAGTAGTCTGTAAGTGACTTCTTTTGCTTGTGGTTTAATGTCTATTGCGTGAATGTTTGTAAAACTCTGTGTGTAATCAGTTATAAAGAGGTTGTACCCTCTTCGTGTCTTTATAGGTGTTTCCTGTGCTGCAACTAGAAGTTTGTATATAAGTTTGGTGTCTTGTTTTATTAAGTGTTTGTTCCCCTCTAAATTCTGTAGACATATTTTGTAAAAAGGTGGTGGTGTACCAAAAAAATGGGGTTGATTGTTATTCAACTTACAAAGGTTTAATAATCTTAAACCAATGTAGTAGTGTGCCAGCGGGTATAGACTCGGGCTTTTTATAACTTCCCCTATGTATTTAATCCTTAAAGCTTTTATTTTAGTGTTGATGTCTTGTAAGGCTATCCCTCCTTTATTTTTAGGTTGTATTAGAGTAGTGTGTTTAATACTGTGAAAGGTATTCCTAAAAATAAAGGTCCTAATTAGTTTATTTATTTCTGTTATAATCTTTTTAGGTACTATTTGTATATTTGCTGTGTAAATTATTTTTGGTATAATAAAACAATTAACTATAATACTTCTTCCAAAAATGGTAGCTGTTTTATATTTGTAAATTTCTAACATATTTTGGATTTTCTCTATCAATTTTGTCCATGTTTCTTTATTGGGGTCTTGGGATTAAAAGAAAAGTTAATTCCATAAATTTTAATTTTATTCACTACCGTTAATTGAAAAGGGAAATCTGACCTATTGCCCCATTTTCCTATTCCCATTATGCTAGATTTTTGAATATTTAGTTTGGATTCGCTAGCGTATCCAAACTCTGTGAAAACCTCTAAGATATTTTTTATAGAATCCTTTGTTGTTGGAAAGAATATCGTGTCATCGGCGTAGGCCAACAATTTCCTTTCCCCTGCACCGGGGACGAAAGTCCCCGTGATATTTGTGTCTTGTCTTATTCTTTCCAACACAGGTTCTAGCGTTATTACATATAACAAGGGCGACAGAGGGCACCCTTGCCTAACACTTCTCGTTAATCTGAATGTTTTAGTTAAACTATGGTTAATCAATATTTTACTTTCAGGTTTTTTATATAGGATTTTTATCCAGGATCTAAAGTATTTCCCTATATTGTTAGCTTTAAGACTCTTATGCAGGAAGGCATGTGATACTCTATCAAATGCCTTTTCCTGATCTAAAGATAATATGGCACTCTGGCACTGTCTATCATGTGTGTATGTAATTAGGTCTCTAATGAAATGTGTATGTCTGCTAATGTTTCTACCATGCACACCACTTTGTTGATCTGAATGTATTATTCGGTGCATGTGTGATTTAAGCTTCAGAGTAAGTGCTTTAGCTAGAATTTTATAATCAACATTTAAAAGAGAAATGGGCCGAAAATTCTTAATTGACTTTTTGTCATTACTATCCTTGGGGATCAGGGTAATATATGACTGATTTAAACTTTCTGGGAGTTCCCCTTTTTGAAATGCCTCTTCCAGCATTTTAATTAGAATGGGCCCTAAACAGGGGAAGAAAGCCCTGTAAAATTCTGCAGTTAACCCATCAGGTCCGGGTGCTTTATCTTTTTGAAAGGTACTAAGGGCCTCTTGTAAATTATCTAAAGTTAAAGGTTGGTCTAGCTTCGCACTTTCCTCATCACTTAAACGTTTTGCGTATTGTAGAAATTTGTCTTGTATATTTGCGTCGGTTTCTTCCTTAGTATATAGTTTTTTGTAGTATTGGAAGAAAGCGTGACTAATGTTGGTGTTATCTGTTTGTTGTTGTCCGTTCATGTCAATTATTTCGTGTATCTGTCTACTGCGTTGTACATTCTGTTCAATTGCTAAATATTGCCTACTAGGGATTTCTTGCGTTATAGTGTGTAATTTAGTTCTAAGTAGTGCTCCCTGGTAGGTATACTGTCTATATTGATCTAATTGCTCTTCTAAGGTTTGGATGTGAGGGTTCGTGTTGTCTAAACTTTTGGTTAAACTAATTGCTTCTTCTAAAATCCCCTCTTCTTTCTTAAATTGTTTGTGAATAAATGTAGCCAAAATCTGCGTTCTATCTCTAATTGTGTTTTTTTAACATATCCCAATATTGTGCAATGTTGTTATGGGAATGTCTTGTGCATACCTTGTATCAGTTGTGTTATTTGTTCTGTGTAGTAAGTGTTTTTAAGTAGACTGTTGTTAAATTTCCAATGTGGGGATCTCTTTATTTGCTTATGCGTGTGTCCCGTACTTAAAGATGTGTAAACTGCCTTGTGATCTGTAAATTTAAGAGTGCTTCCAATATGGTATGTTTTGTGTATATTGTAGGTACTAGATGCATATATTCTGTCCAGTCTTGATGCCCGTCTAAAGTATGGGTTTATATTGTCATAGTGTGTAAAAGTTTGTTTGCGAGGTTCTATTTTCCTGTATACGTCCGAGAGGTCGTGTTCGTCTAGCATAGTCTGTATTTGTCTTAAGAGCGAAGACTTTTCTCGCGCCTGTGCTCCCCCCCTGGAGCTCCCAGACAAGTCTAGGTCAGACAGGACACAATTAAAGTCTCCGCCCAAAATCTTCCTAGTCCCTTTGTAATGTTTTGTTAAAGTGTCATGTAACTTGTCATAGAAACTAGGTCGTTCGTCTCTTGTCGCTGGTGCGTATATGTTAATGAGTGTGTGTGTGTCTTGTCTGTTGTGTTTGTTTTGTATTTGAATTATGACGGTTCTGCCACAACCGTCTGTCCTGTACTGTACCGTGTCCCAATCTTCGTTAATTTGTAATATGGCGGCACTACTATGCCTGGGGCCTAGGGCGAACCAGCCATGTTTAAGTCCTAATCTAGTTACAATCCGACTGGCAGTAAAATGGGACGTAACCCCGTCTGTTGCAAACAAAAAAGAAAATCAGGTTTTCTCTCTTTTGATCAGTTTTAAAATACGTGCTCCAGCTTATCCCTCAAACCATTGATATTGAGGGATATAACAACTAGGCTACTTGACAAGGTGGTAAGCTTGGGTTGGCCACTTGTTGCAAACTGTCTACATGGCAAAGTGGCAGAGTGGCCACTTGCCATATCTAAACTATTTGACAAAACGGGGACTGAGTGCGGACCGTTTGTCTCTTTTGAATTACACGGCAGGATAGTGGTCTGGGCCTGGCTACCAGCCACAGGTAAATTATACAACAAATCGCTAGTTGATGGTTTATTGTGTGTTGTAATAAATGAACTAGGCAAAATGATATTTGATGTACCTGGCTTACACAGCAGAGCGGTGACTGTGGGCTGACCGCTCTCTGTTGTAACTAGGCCACTCGGTACGTTCATTGACGAGGGGGTGCGTAAGGGCTGACCCGTTGACCTAGTGACATGACTGCCTGACGGAATAGTGATCTGGGGCTGACTATCCGTTCTGCTATGATTATTTAGGCTAGACGCAGATGAAACAGCGTCGCCTAAAAACCCCGCCCTAGTACGGGGGGGGGGGGAGTTTTCTGCTTAAAGGAAACTGTGCGCATGTTTAAGTGTGTGTATTTGCGAACAAACTAAATATCAAAAAACTATTTACAATAACACAACTCATAATAAAACATTTTAACACCACACCTAAACTATGGGTGTTGGCATACTTTACTGAATTAAAATACATTATTTTCTTTATTTCCCTTGTTGACTTCTGTACTTGGGTCTGCTTGAGGGGGCACATCTTCCCACGCACTGGCGGTCTATTGGTCAAGCTTCTCACAGGCTCAAAGGGGAGGGTAACTTCGGGGTGCAGCTCCGGCGTGCCTTCACATGCACCGTTCGTCATAAACCCTCTCGCTCGTCTCACCTGCTCAAAGCTTGAAACTTGACGCGTCTCGCACTGGGCCCCAGTGCAAGGAAGGAAAGCTTGTAAGGGCACACTCATGAAAAGTTCTCGTCATCAAATATTTGCCCGTCAATAAACAGGCTTGCTGGCGACAACACGGCTTCCATTCCGTCATCATCTACTGTTGCTGCCGCCCAGCTCACCTGAGTATTCATTGGCGTTGGCGCCTCTGGAATTTCGGATCTTGGTGATCCTCTAGGGCTGCTTGGCCTGGACGACTCACGCTCGTCGACCAAAGGTGTCGGCGCGTTCTTCCTCGGGGAGGGTTCTGAGGTAGCCGCCCTAGGTGATGGCGGTAGGGCTTCCCTACTTGGAGAAAACTTGCCTGGCGACTTGCTGCTGCTGCGCTTCACCTCCTTCGTTTTAACAGGCCCTGCTGCCTGGAACGAAAGTCTTTTCCTGTTTCTCTCCCCTCTTCTGGAGAGCACATCCTGAAAGTCTGGTTCATTCTTAGTAGATTCTAGGTCGTGGCTCTCTACTTCAGGGCTCCCCTCTGCTGGGCTTTCTGATGCGGGCCTCTCTTCCCGGCAATTTAATTCTGCTGGTGTTTTGTTCTTGACAGCTTCTTCTTCCCTAGTTATCTTCACCTTATTGTTGGGGGCCCGCTTCTTGGGACACTGACTCACCCAGTGAGTGTCCTCCCCACAAATAGAGCATTCAATCCTCCTTCCGGGTAGGGACACCCACACCCGCTGAAACTTTTCAACCGGACCTTCCATCTTAAGTTGAACAAAGTGGGTTATCTGGTGTGCGGAGGGTTTATACAAGAAATTCCACTTATCGTGGGCGGTTTTCACTCTTGAAACTTCCGCTTCTCTGTCCCCCGTCACTGCTGCTGCCAGTCGCTGTACCGCCTCTGCTTTTATGGTCGGAGGCATCCAGTTGAGTAGTCCCTTGGACTTCTCCTTGTCCAAGTGTTCTATGTAAACACTCATTTGTGGGTTTGACCATTCAAATTTTTTGCCGTGCAGGCCCGCATAATGTTGCATTTGTGCTGCTGTTGTCAGTGTAGCAAACCACTTAAACGGGCTCGCAAATCTATATAGCGTGGCGATGCCACTTGTGCCAACTCTCGCTGGTCCAGCCAGTATGCTGGCTATCAAAGAATAGGAGGCCCTGTTTGCTTGTGGCCCTGTCACAGTAATAACCAGTGTTCCTTTTTTGTGCAGCTCACCTCCCTCTAAATCTTTCTCCATATTCAAAGTAAAAATTGGCACAGATGGTGCAGACATTTTATAAATATTTCCTTTCTTGGCCCTGACACCAATTTGGAAACAAAAAGCAAAGTCACAAAAGTTAGCTAGGCTAACGCCTAACTAACTAACACAAGTCCTGGAAAAAAACACCAATGTCCAAGAAGAAATCCTGACGGCCCAGCAAGGCACGTCTTGCTCTGTCAACTTCTCTGGTAGGACTGATCCCCAATCGTCCTTCAATTTCCTATCTGATGGTCCAAAGTTGTTTTAGTTAATACGATTGGTCCGTTGTTCAGTTCACTCACCTATCGGCACGCTTAATTCTAAGCTGTCAGCTCCGTGAACTGTGCTACATAACTGTTTACCTCTAGTCACTATTTTCACGTGCGTTCTACTCTGCTCTGCGTTCTCTTAACTCACTAAACCTGTAAAGGGCGCTAATATTCGTAGTTATTCCCCTTAGTGATTTTTACCTTAGTTTCATTAATCCTTCTATATCTCTATTAAAACTGGTCTAATATGCAAATTTGGTAAACTCTAATGCTGTATACTTCGATTACCTTAAAGTCTAAAAAGGTTCCCTCCCTTACAAAAAACACCACATTCTCATTCTTTTATCTCCCATGTTAAGAACAAATAAGTTATCACTTAGATTATTCTGATTTTCTAACCCATTTTTATATACTCTTTCATTTTGTTAACACCAAATAACTGTTCGACTGACTTTAACTGCAGCGTATTTTACGCTGTACAACCCAATGCCTAGAATCCGGATTTTGTCACTGGTCTTCTTGTGTTGGGACATGGTGGTCTTAGGTTTGGGCGGGACAATGCGACCTCATGTGCGACCTCATGCGAGAAAAAAATAAACACAGCTGGGATCACTACACACGGGAAACAGTAGTGACATTCATGTCATGAGGTACCTAGTGTGAGAACACAGAGGATCACTACAATGACACATGTTGTCATTGGGTCTTCTTGTGTTGGGACATGTGGTCTTGACCAGGGCCGGGTTAGGGCGGGGATAATGCGACCTCATGCGAGAAAAAAAAAAAAAAAAAAAAAATCAGTAGTACAACTACATAGTTGTTGAATTGAAACCTGGCAGTGGAACACTCCAGTTTACCAGCTGTAAATGGGCACTCAGTTGTGCGCTCGAACTAGAGAAGGAAAAGGCATCGAGGAAGGGAACTAGTCACCTAACCTCGTAAAAGCGGTATCTTCCATGATGACGCTTCTAACACTTCATTTGCCTATGACAATCTCTGCCATGGGACTGCCTTTCTCTTCGTAAGAGATACAGCAATTAATTTGAAAGATTTTATCTACATTTGACTGTGGGGCTAGTTGTGATTAATTTTTGTACAAGCAACAATCATCCACATTGCACATGTTTAGATCATATTAAAAATAACATTACATTATATCAATGAATATTATACGTGCATATTTTGTGAAATCTATACGAACCTGAAATAAAAACAAATATTATACACGGTAGTTATCATAATTTCGCTTACCCTCAGACTTCAGATACTGACTGAAAACTTCTGGCGATTCGCTCACAATTCAGGTGGTATTAGCGTAATGGCGATCTCAGCCGTCAGTCTGTCTCAAACCTTTTGCGTTGTGTGTGTCTCGTTGTTGTTGTTTTCATCTACTATGTTGCTGTAATACCCTGTTCAACCAAAACCCATTGAAGGGTTACAAACGGTTATATTGGGGTATATAGTGTGTTGATATCTTCGCTGGTATCACTTTCCTAGTCCTGAAAAGGACTGGTCCTAAAAAGGACCGCTAACTGACTGTCTGGTTATCTCTTCGTTGCTTGTCTGTCGTGGCGTGTTCATGGTGTTCATTTCCTGCCTTCCTATCTGGCTTGTTTCGTTTTGTTAGTTTTTGTTTTCCTAGTTTCTGTTTCTCTTGTCTTCCTGCTTTCCTGTATCTGTAGTAGTGCTTTTTCTATTATTGCTGGTAGAAGTTTTTCAAGTGTTTCTTCGATGACTTCTTCGTCTGATTGCTCGTTTGTTTTGGTCGCTCTTGTGTTTGATGTCATTTCCTGAATGGCTCTTCGCTCTGCTTCGATTCTCTTGAGGATTTTTGAGTTTTCTTCCGTCAGTTCTGTCAGCCTCTTTACATCTGCTTCTATTTGCTGCTGAATGCTTTTCATGTCTTTCATCATTTCTCTGATGTTCTGTATATCTATTACGTCTTTACCGCTGTCCTTTTCGTCTTCGGGAGCCTGCTTGCTTCTGTTTTCGCCCTGGAGTTTTATTTTCAATTGTTTGACTTCAGCGGTCAGCTGGTGTAACTGTCGTCTGTCAATCGTGCGTTGTTTTTTTTGCAACATCCGCAGCCACTCTGTTTTTTGCCTCCTTGAAGGGGATGTTTTTGGAAACCGCTTCCTTCAGGATGCTCTTTGTTTCCTGGAACATCGAGCAGCCTCGGTATCTAGCCCCGTGGTTTCCGAGGCAGTTTGCACAGGTGCGGTTTGAGTTTATTGCTTTGTAGTTGGGGTCCTCCTTCGCCTTGGGGCAGTCGCGATATAGGTGGCCACCCGCACAATATCGACAGACTGCATCTCTCCTGCACGTTTTCTTTATGTGCGAGAACTGCTGGCAGTTGGAGCACTGTATCACCGGAGGGATATATGCCTCTGTCCTCTTTGATGTCTCTTTGAATGTCAGTATTTCAGGTCTTGTCACTCCTTCAATAGTTACCACCACCAGATTGGTATCTTTTCCATTCCATGTTCTTAACCTCTCGACCTGTATGACTCTGTTGTTGTTGTTTTGATGCGTTATTTTATTCTATACCTCTTTGTCTTTCCTTGTCCTATGAGTAGTTAGTTTTTTGTTAATGCTTTGTTAGTTATTGCTGTTTAAAATTTTTTTTTGTTGGATGTTTTTCCTGAAAGGTACTAGCCTTATATGTTTTTCTTTGTTTTATGTATATATCTTTTAAGTATTGATTGGGCATCTCTTGGGGCATCTATACTTAAAACATTATCATCTGTTAAGTCTATATTGTGATTTCTATAGTAAGTTTTTAATTCAAGTCTTTGTTGATCATACTTTTTACAGTGGATCAGGTAGTGGTCTATGTCATTCTCTTCCTGGCATTCTTGGCAGTGTGGTTCTTCTATCATAAAGTATGCTGCACCGAGACGGAGACGCCACAGTTTTTTGTTCGAAGGTATCTTTAATTCTTCTCTGACCTGGCACGTCCTCGTTGGTTCATTCAGCAGTTTGAACGCGTGTCTGCCTTTTCTACTTTCCTTCCATGTTGTCTTCCATTCCTCGTTTATAGTTTCCTTCACTTGGCTCTTGATCTCCGACCTTCTCTTGATCTCTGACCTTCCCAGTCCTGCTTTTATATTGTTTTTACTTGTTCTTCTATTCTTGGCGTTCTTGTCTGCCAACTCGTTGCCAGCAAAATCTATGTGTGCTGGAACCCACACTAGCCTCACACTACATCCTCTGTTCCCTAGTGATGTATTAATTGCTAGAATTTCTTCCTTTATGTCTGGCCGGCTACATTTACCTGGGTGTTCTAGTGCTTGTAGTGATGATAGTGAGTCTGTAAGTATTGTAACAGCTTCTGGTGGGTTATCTTCGATTATTTCTAGAATTTTAAGAATCGCTACCATCTCTGCGGTAAAAATCGATGCTCCTTCCGTTACACTGTAGCTCTTTGTTATTCCCCATTGTGGTATTACAACTCCGGCACCTAGTTGTCCACTATCACCCTTGGATCCATCAGTGTAGACGGCCAGACTTTGTTTAGTTAGTTGATCTATGAACTTTCTACTTATCATTTTGGCTTCCTTATCTTCTATATTTTGTTTGATCTTTTCAGTGAGTGAGTAGTCTTTGATTGGTGTTTTTAGTTCCCAAGGTGGTATTTTGCTTCTGTATTTATTACTATTTTCAATAGTGTTTGATAGTTCTTTGAACTGCGTTAGGTCTTCTATAGTTCTCCACCCTGTTGGATATCTATCTTTATTTAAGGGGACGTCCCATACAATTGGTTGGTTTTTGACGAATGCTTTATGTGCTGGGTGGGTCACTTCTTGTGCTACTTTACTCCAATAATTTAATCTCAGTTCTTTCCGCCTTAGACCAAGGGGAGGTATGCCGAGAGCTACTTCTAGAGCTTCTGCTGGTGTTGATATAAATGCACATGCAATGGTTCTCATGGCTGCATTTTGAATCCTGTCCAGTTTTGCTTTGTTAGAAGCTGCAGCTGAGTCATAGACTATGCTGGCATAATCCAGTTTCCCCCTGATGAAAGACTTGTAGAACATAAGCATTATTTTATTGCTGGCCCCGCATCCATTACCTTTTACAATCCTTAGTATATTTAGAGGTCCCCTACAGCTTTCTACCAATTTGTCTATATGTTTATTATAATTTAGTTGTTTATCTAAAGTTATGCCCAGAAATCTTGTTGTTGAGGAGGTACATATTTTTTGTCACTTAATGGTTATATTAATTTTGTTATGTTTTTTTAAATTTCCTTTGCTGAAAATCATACCTACTGTTTTGTTTACGTTAATTTGGAAGCCCCAACTTTTCATCCACTCTGAAACTTTGTCTATTTGATTTTGAAGTTTTTTGTAAACATGGTCAAAGTTTTTTCCAGATCGCCAAATGGCACAGTCATCTGCAAATTGTGATACTGCATTCTTTATGTCATTAAATTCATCTGCTAAATCATTTACAGCTATAGTGAAAATTGAAGGAGAAATCACTGATCCTTGAGGAATCCCATTCTGTTGTTCATATATTTCTGACCTATCATTATTCACCTGTACAGCAAAATACCTGTCCTGTAAAAAGTTTTCTAGATACCTATAGGTTTTACCAGTAATGCCAATCTTTTTCATTTTGTACAGAGCTCCGTCTCGCCAGCATTCATCATATGCTCTAGCTACATCTAGAAAGACTGCCACTGTTTTCTCTTTCCTCTTGAACCCTAGCTTTACATCATGTTCTAATCTTACAAGCTGGTCTACTGTACTTCTGTCTGCTCTAAACCCTGACTGGTTTGGGCTATATAACTGGTTTTTTTCTAGGTAGAATTTAATTCTTTTATTCACAACAGTTTCCAGTATTTTACCTAGTTGTGATGTTAAGGAGATAGGCCTATATGAACTTACATCATGGGCTTCCTTATTGGGTTTTAGGATGGGTACTATCATCGCTATTTTCCATGCTTTTGGTATCTTTCCTAAGCTCCAGATTTTGTTATAAAGGTTAGTTATTATGTTTATAGTTCTTTTGGGTACTTTCTTAAGGATTTCATAGCTAAGTATATCTTACCCTTAGGCAGTATTAGATTTATCTTTTATTGCATTAATTACCTCTTCCTCTGTTATATCAGCATCTAAATAGTTTTTTTCATCTATCTGGTCTGGTAGTTCTTTTGAAAACTGTATCCTAAGTCTTTCTCTTCTCTCATTTTCTTCCTGTCCAAGACTACTTTTTGCACTGACTTTATAGAAGTACTCGGCAAGGGCATTAGCTTTTTCTTTATCTGTTTCTGCTCTCTTTGGTAGTTTGATTGTTGGCATTATTGTTTTCTTATTGTTTCCTTTGATTGCCTTAAGCTTTTTCCGTACTTCTCTAATTTGAGTACTAGGTTTAAGTGACTGACAAAACTCCTTCCAGTTGGTTTCTTTAGCTTTAAAAATTATTCTGTTAGATTCATTCCTAATAAGTTTATATTCATCATAGTTTTCTTCTGTTCTGTTATTTCTATATTTTTGTAAGGCCCTTTTTCTTCTCTTATGAATTTCTGCACAGCTTTTATTCCACCAGGCAACTGGGTCTTTATTCCATTGAGTTTCTCTTTTCTTATTAATGTTATTTATTGGTTTAAGGTTCTGTGGCATATTTTTATTTGGTATATATTTTATTGCTATTTTAAGAATTTCATTGGTCAGTGTTTCTGCCCACAAGTCAGTATCATCTGTGTTGCAGATCCATCATTTAGTATTAGTAGTTCATTGTTTTCTATGAAGTCAAGTAGGCGTTTTCCTGCATTATCTGCATGTTGTCCACCCCAAGCATAATGATGGGAATTAAAATCGCCTACTATGATTGTTTTGGGGCCTAGTCTGGTGCTTATGGCTAGTATTTCTTCATCTTTAATTGTGCCATCTTTAGCATATACATTTAGAATTGTTAGATTGTTTTGGTTCAGCTGCTATAGTAACCTGGATACCTTCTATATTGGTTGTATTAAATACTTCCCAGTCTATGATTTTAAATTTTTCGCTAACTAAGACTGCGACCCCACCTCCTCTACCTTCTTTCCTATCGTGTCTAAGTATATTAAAGCCCTTACAACTATATCTATTAATAATAATAATAATAAATTCTTTAAGCGCCAAACACGGCGCATAAGGCAGAAACCAGTGCTCTCCAGGTTGTTCGTTGTGACGCCACTCCTCTTAGCTCTTGCACATTATTTAGGCCCAACGTTCTTCCTTCTCTTATTATTGTTCTTCTGAGTGTTTCTTTTGGTCTTCCTTTTTTCCGCTTACCCTCAGGAACCCAAGTGAGCGCCTGTAGTGGTATTCTGTTGTTTTGCATTCGTAGGACATGACCGATATATGACCATCGTCTTTTCCTTATATAGTCGGAGACATATTTCTGCCTAGAGTCTTCTCTTATTTGTCGATTAGTCTTGAATTCTTTCCAACTGATGTTCATGAGTTTTCTAAGACATTTGTTCTCGAATGTATTCAGCTTGTTCTCCAATGATTTTGTTATTTTCCAACTCTCACAGCCGTATGTTAACACTGAGATAACATTTGAATTAAACAGACAAAGCTTGGTATGTATATTCAATGATCGTAATTTCCAAATGTTAGATAATCTATTGAAGGCGCTTGCCCTTCCCTGTCCATCTACACTCGCTGACACCCAATAAGTCCAACTTATAATTATCCATTTCTTTAATTACTTCTTCCAATTTTCCGTCTTGATACATAGTTCTTACATTCCAGTATCCAATTTTAGAAATCTCCTTAGCCCCCAAGATATTTGAGTGAGTCATGTTTACTGTCGAGCCTGGTTCTGTTTCGGTAACAATAGCTTGTTTTACGATAGTGAATTGTTAACTCACTGATCAACCCTCCGATCCAACCGACCGATTCGAGGGTTTCGAGGTCAGTTATAGGAAAATATCTACACCACTAGATACTCTGGTGTATCTTTTATTCTATAATTTAACATAACATGGTGATATCCATCGAAATATACACATTCCTGATGTTTTTCTTTCGGCGTCTAAGGTGAGAAACGAATTTCACCTCCATCTTGGAAGGGTAGATAACTCATTTTCTATTATTTGGGTTTAAATGGGTCTCTTGAAGCGCATATATATCAGTAGTTAATCCTGTCTCTGATAGTATGGGTGCAAAATTCTTTTTGATACCCCTACAATTCCACTGTATAATTTTAAGTCTTTCTAAATTGAATTTTATCATCATCTAGTATACCTTTTATTTTGGTTAACTATCTAACTTGCTCTTATTCTGCATTTCCTGTACCTGTGGACCCATTGTCTATCAAGTTCTCAAGAAACTTCACATTTATACTTGTCATTATATCTCTAACTTCTTCCGCTAAGTGTGGTAAAAGTCCCTCAAATCGTTTTTTGATAGTTTCTTTGATAGTTTCTTCTAGGTTGCTTTTGCTTTCCTGTTGCCTTTTGTTCTTTTTTACCACTTTCCTATTTTCATCCAATGCTACATTCCCTTCTCTCCCTATGTTAATCTCCTGTCTTTCACTTTCCATTCTTTTTAGTATTATTTCACTTCCTTCTTTTAGTTCAGACAGTTTGACTAGTATTATTTCATTTTCTTCTTTCAGTACAGTCAGTTTAGCTATATCCTGGGAAATTTGGTGCTGTATGGCTTTCACTTCTTGAAGCACTGCCTCTGCACTTTTCAGTGCACTTGTGTCGTTCGAGGATGTAGTTGTATCATCTGACTGGTTTTTTGGTACTATTTTATTACTTTCTAACTTGTTCTTACTTTCTTTTGCCATCTGTGATTTAATCATTTTGACATCTTCTTGCACACTCTTAATTTTTGTTATAACTTCAGTGTCAGTTTACCGATACACTATTTATAAGCCTAACGCGGCCGTATCGGAGAGCAGTGACGTCACAGCTTAAGCCAATGCTGAAAATCTCTTTTCGAAGCAGCGATTTCACTCGATCTGTGCGTTTCCTGAACCTTTCCCTTTCACATTCTCGGCTTATATATTATCCATACTGTTCCATCTTATCTTGTTTTATACAGCCGATAACTCTCTATATTCCTATCCATGTAATTTCCCAAACTGTTATTTGTTGATTTTAATATTTAGAACAGAAGTGGGTTTACAGGCTTTCAGCGTAACTGTGGGCAGCCGAAATACGCATATATCTCCGTAAAGGATAACTTCCTACCGTTTCTTCTTATACACAGTTGTATACAATCCTTTCCTGGACTAAAATGTGAAATCCTTTTCACAATGATTTCATTATGCTTTTATTTATAATTGCTGATTTCGATGTATCGTCTACAGTTTGCCGATATACCGCCATTTTGAAAGCGGCCGCTTTGTTGACAATCGATCGGTGACTTTAACTGTAAACTCCGACCACGTTTGCAATGTATTGAAACCAATTTTGCGACAGGCTTCCAAATTAATGTAAACAAAATAGTAGGTATGATATTCAGCAAAGGAAATTTATTTTAAAAAAAAAAATCATTATAACCATTAAAGGACAGAAAATATGTACCTCCTCAACAACAAGATTTCTGGGCATAACTTTAGATAAATAACTAAATTGGAATAAACATATAGACAATTTAGTAGAAAGCTGTAGGGGACTCCTAAATATACTAAGGATAGTAAAAGGTAATGGATGGGGGGCCAGCAATAAAATAATGCTTATGTTCTACACGTCTTTCATCAGGGTGAAACTGGATTATGCAGCATAGTCTATGACTCAGCTGCAGCATCTAACAAAGAGAAATAGACAGAATTCAAAATGCAGCCATGAGTTGCTGTTGTTTTGAAAAGGTGATGGGTGGAGAGCGGGCATTTAACAGCTTACCGTTATTGCCTCTTCTCGTTCCATCTTGGTCTATCATATTCAACCAGAAAATTGGTTATAATTGGTGTCACAGTGCTATTCCGCAGTGCATCGTATGTATTGGGTTCGGCGAAAAGTCATCCGGGCGACGCCGGGGCTAGCCGAACTGGTATGTCAGGTGACCACCGGAAGTCGGGGAAAAGGGGCAACGTGGGTTAGTCAGAAACTAGCCTTCGTCCAGGTTGGACGGATATTTCCTTTTGTCAGCGAGATTGCTGTGTGGTTCAGATTATGGACTATTAATTGAGTGCTTGCCATATTTCCGTCCTGGTTGATATTTATGTTGTAATTCTAGAGCAGTGTAGAATCTAGTTTGCAATTTCTACAGGCCGTAGTTTAATAAAATGTCAATGATTTGAGTGTGTCATTGTAACATATTTTGCCTCTCATGTGAGCGATATTCATAGCAGTGGGTTTTTGGTGTAAGTCATACATTCATGTGTGAAGGGAACAGATTATGCTGCTAAGGCAAGTTTACAGTGGTTTTTCATTATTGTATTTGATGCGTTTGCTGGCCGTGTGAGGCCGTGTTGTGTGTATACATTATTTAACTGAAGTACCTGTTAAAGGTGTTTATTTCTTATGTCAGCCATTGTTGTGTGGTGATACTCTTAGAAGAACGAGCCTTTATTTATTGTTATAAATCCACACTGCAGGGGTGTAACCAGTGGATGGTTCTCCACGATAAGTGGTTCTTGACAGTTGGGGTAATTTAGTGTCATTTTCTTTAATAATTTTGTATTCAATTTAAATAACTATTGTCTTTTGCAGATGCTGATTTTAATTTTTATTGTTATTTGTCCATTTTATTTTCTCTTTTGTATTGTTTATAGATAACTATTGTCCTTTAAACTTAGTTTTAATTTGTATTAGTATTTGTTCTTTTTTGAGTTTTTTTTGTTTTTGTTTAAACCTCGCTGTCTTTCCTTTTCCTATGAGTATTTATTAAGTTTTTTTTCGTTGTTTTTTAAAAATAATTTATTAGTTCTTGTTGCTTAATTTCTATTTGGTTGAATGTCGTTTCTGAAGTACTAACCTTGTATGTTTTCCTTTGTTTTATGTATATATCTTTTAAGTATTGGTTGGGCATCTCCTGGGGCAGCTATACTTAAAACCTTATCACCTGTCATGTCTATATTGTGATTTCTATAGTAAGTTTTTAATTCAAGCCTTTGTTGTTCGTACTTTTTACAGTGGATCATGTAGTGGTCTATGTCATTCTCTTCCTGACATTCTTGGCAGTGTGGTTCATCTATCATAAAGTATGCTACACCGAGACGGAGACGCCACAGTTTTTTGTTTGATGGTATCTTTAATTCTTCTCTGACCTGGCACGTCATTGGTTGTTCTTTCAGCAGTTTGAACCCGTGTCTGCCTTTTCTACTGTTCTTCCATGTTGTCTTCCATCTGGCATAATCCAGTTTCCCCCTGATGAAAGGTTTGCAGAACATAAGCATTATTTTATTGCTCCCCCCCCCCCTCCATCCATTACCTTTTACTATCCTTAGTATATTTAGGAGTCTCCTACAGCTTTCTACTAAATTGTTTATATGTTTATTCCAATTTAGTTGTTTATCTAAAGTTATGCCCAGAAATCTTGTTGTTAAGGAGGTACATATTTTCTGTCCTTTAATGGTTATATTGATTTTTTTTTTAAAATTTCCTTTGCTTAATATCATACTTACTGTTTTGTTTACATTAATTTGGAAGCCCCAACTTTTTATCCACTCTGAAACTTTGTCTATTTGTTTTTGAAATCTTTGGTAAACATGGTTAAAGTTTTTTTCCAGATCGCTAAATGGCACAGTCATCTGCAAATTGTGATACTGCATTCTTAATGTCGTTAAATTCATCTGCTAAATCATTTACAGCTATAGTGAAAATTGAAGGTGAAATCACTGATCCCTGAGGAATCCCATTCTGTTGTTCATATATTTCCGACTTATCATTGTTCACCTGTACAGCAAAATACATGTCCTATACAAAGTTTTCTAGATACCTATATGTTTTACCAGTAATGCAAATCTTTTTCATTTTGTAAACAGCTCCATCTCTCCAGCATTCACCATATGCTCTAGCGACATCCAAATTGCCTACCACTGTTTTCTCTTTCCTCTTGAACCCTAGCTTTACATCATGTTCTAACCTTACAAGCTTGTCTACTGTACCTCTGTCTGCTCTAAACCCTGACTGGTTGGGGCTATATAACTGATGTTTTTCCAGGTAGAATTTAACTCTTTTGTTGACAACAGTTTACAGTATTTTACCTAGTTGTGATGTTAAGGAGATAGGCCTATATGAACTTACATCATGCGCTTCATTATTGGGTTTTTGTATGGGTACTATCATAGCTACTTTCCATGCTTTTGGTATCTTGCCTAAGCTCCAGATTTCGTTATAAAGGGAAGTTATTTTGTTTATAGTTTTTTGGGTACTTTCTTAAGGATTTTATTACTAAGTATATCATGCCTGGAGAGCACTGGTTTCTGCCTTATGCGCCGTGTTTGGTGCTTAAAGAATTTATTATTATTATATCATGCCCCGAGGCAGTGTTAGATTTCTCTTTTACTGCACTAGTTACTTCTTCCTCTGTTATATCAGCATCTAAATATTTTGTTTCATCTATCTGGTCTGGTAGTTCCTTTGAAAACTGTATCTTAAGTCTTTCTGTTCTCTCATATTCTTTCTGTCCAAGAATACTTTTTGCACTGACTTTATATCTTTTTCTGTTATTGTTGGGAGTAGTTTTTAATAGCGTTTCCTCAATGATTTCTTCGTCTGACTGGTTGTTCATTTTAGTTTCTCGTGTAATGTTAGATGTAATTTCCTCAATGGCAATTCTTTCTGCTTCTATTCTTTTGAGTAGTTCTGTGTTTTCTTGTTTCAGCTCTGTCAACTTCTTGACATCTGTTTCTACTTGGTGCTGGATTATTTTCATGTCTTCCACCATATTTCTAATGCTCTGCAGATACATCACATCTTCTCCACTGTCAGTTTGATCTTCGGGAGTCGGCCTGCTTCTATTCTCGACCTAGAGTTTCCATTTCATTTCTTTAAGTTCCGCTGTCAGCTGATGTAGCTGCCTTCTGTCTATCATGCGCTATTTGTCTGTGACATCTGCAACAACTCTGTGTTTTGCATCTTTGAAAGGGATGTTTTTAGACACAGCTTCCTTCAAGATGCTCTTAGTTTCCTGAAACACAGAACAGCCTCTGTACCATGCCCCGAGGTTTCCGTTGCAGTTTGCACAGGTACGGTTTGCATTTATGGCCTTGTAATTGAGATCCTCCATCGCTTTAGGACAGTCGCGATATTGGTTGCTCCCCGCACAATACCGGCAAACTGTATCTTTTCTGCATGTTTTTTTTTGTCTGGGAAAACTGCTGGCAGATAGAGCACTGCATGACCGGAGAGATGTATGCATCTGTCCTTTTTTATGTAGTTTGGAGAGTGTTTTTCTCAGGTCTTGTCGATCCTTCAGTAGTTATTGTTGTAGATTTTTTTCAGATAGGTAATAGATGTTTATAATCCTGTCTGAGCAGAGGTGATAGTGATAACTATGTGAAAGTAAGGTGTAAGAAATAGTTTTTCTCACGAGATGATCGTGTAAGAGAAAGGACAGTCTCTGGGTTGAGTAATTTCTCTAATCCAGCCTACCTGTACGACTATATTTAAATCAGACGCACTGTCTCTCTTTGTACAAGGTACAAGTTACACTGCACCCACATGCAAACAATTATCTGACAAATACGCACAATCGTAAAAACAAACTATAAATAACAGATATGGGTAGGGGTTGACCAACACAATAACTAAAGGTTAAATAAGTTTATTTATCACTAGACTTTTACAACATAAATTATATACATCAATAAATCATGGTTTACAGACAAAGGAAATTACTCCAATAGGTTCTCCCCTCTGGTAAAGGAAAAGAAAAGAAGATCCCAACAGAGGTTAATTATCCCAAAAGTTCAAAAGTTAACAAACAATAAGTGTATGGAATAGTCAGTAAAGAAAAGAAAGGACAAGTTCCTAATTAATCTCTCCCGTAAATACTCAGGTTGTGGGAGCCGCGCTGGTGTAATGGCTTCAGCGTTGTACTGGCGACCAGGTGTTCATGGTTCAAACCCGGGCGTCAGCGTTTGAAGAAATGTTTACGGCCGGAAATTTGACTGAATAGCCTGATTGGCTCCTGTGATAAACCCTCTGTGGATGGGAAGGAGCGAAGCTCCTGACCGGGTTGGAAGGAAAGTCCTCAGGTTCCCCAGCCTCACAATGACATGTCATTGGGCCGAACTGCTACAAGCCCAAGTGCCGCTGGTTAAGGAAAAAAAAAAACAACAGAAAAGTTATGTTATTCTCTTACAGTTCATTCAATCCTTCATACTGTGGCCACATTCATATTCGCTTACCCAATAGTTGTCGCAGGCATTCTGTGGAAATAAACACTAATAAGTAATGAGACTATTCAGTGTCATATTCATCATCATCATCTCAACCCATAACCCGTCATGGGTCGTAGGGGTGCCATGGTGGAAGCATCAGCAGACAGGGTCCTCCACTGCTCTCTATTCTCAGCAATGCGTACAAGTGTAGAGAAACCGTGTCCTGCCCATTCTTTGATGTTATCAGCCCAGGATTTTCTTTGCCTTCCTCTTCTCCGTTTACCTTCGACTGTTCCCTGGAGGATCGTTTTCGAAAGGGAGTCATGACGAGTTACATGCCCAAACCAGGCAAGCTTTCGACGTTTCACTATTGACAAAAGTGGTTCTTGATGACCTGCATAGGTGTTTATCTTCTCACTAACATAGACATTTGTTTTGTGCTCTTTATAGCAAATGCGCAAAATTCTTCTGTAACATTTATGCTCGAAAGCCTGAATCCTTCGCTCCGTATCTGCAGTGAGTGTCCAGCCCTCACACCCATACAAGAGAATAGATAATACAAGTGATTTGTATAATTTGATCTTCACAGGAAAACTGATGTTACTTTTCCAGATCACATTCAACCTTGTCATGGCAGCTGAGGCCATCTCAAGTCTTGTCTTGATTTCTTTATTTGATCTTCCATCACTACATATAGTGGACCCGAGATATTTAAAGGTGTTAACTTCTTCTAACGTTTGCCCATTTAACGTAATGTTGGTCGGAACATGTTTCTTATGGCTATTCACCAATATCTTGCTTTTTTCTATATTAATTTCCATCCCATACGTTCTTGTTACTTTCTCCAGTCTAGAGGTAAGGTCTTGAAGTTCTGATTCTGTTCCAGCTATCAGATCAATATCATCAGCAAAACGTAGATTACACAGAGGTCGGCCTCCAATCGATATGGTTGATTTATAATCGTAGAGAGCCTCCTGCATAATATGTTCTAGATAAATGTTAAAGAGCACTGGTGACAGGATACATCCCTGGCGAACTCCTACAGTTGTTTTGAAAAATTCTCCAATGTCATTGCTTGCAAAAACAGCACTGCTTGCGTCCTTGTATAGTGCTTCAATGATATCTATGATGTTGGTATCAAAATTGAATTTTCTCATTATTTGCCATAAACCTTCATGCCAGACTCGATCGAAGGCTTTTGTGAAATCGATGAAGTTATGGTATAAATCATGTTGATGCTGGAGATGTTTTTCGATCAGTAATCTAATATTGAAGATTTGTTCTGAGGTACTTCTTTTTGGTCTAAAGCCAGCCTGTTCCTCTGACAAGATTAAGTTTTGCCAAATTCAGCCCCAGACTTGCCGAGTTGCTGACTGCAAATCTCACGGGAGTCGCTGGAGTTGCTGATTTAATTTTTGCTGGATAAAATACGGTATCTCTGCCTTCAGTTGGTTGGAGTAAGGTTCATACGTGGTGATTGCCGACATAGGATGAATAATATATATATATATATATATATATATATATATATATATATATATATATATATATATATATATATATATATATATATATATATATATATATATACTGTACAGTACTTTGCAAAAAAAATGGCAGTCATATTGCTGAACTAAATATGCTGAAATCTAATTAAATATGCATGTTCTGCCCCAAATTTGCACTCCACGTAAGTGAACAAACAATACCAAAAGTTAAAAAAAAATTAGCGTAGAGTACAGTCCCTTGATAATAGAGCAGACGACAATTTCTAATGCTAGTGGCAGAAAATGGATACAAAGACAAAGTGTATGTTAATTTCACAGCTTTGGAATGAAGGAAATCAAACATGTTCCAACATTTCTAAAACCTTGAACATTCCTGAGCGGACTGTCTACAGAGTTGTGAGTAAATTAAAAGCAGGTAATGGAATCGAGCGAAAAGAAGGTAGTGGGAGGCCAAGAATTTTGGACACAAAGGACCATCGGCGTCTCGCCCAAATCGTTCGGGCTGGGCCAATAAAGAGTGTAGAAAACATACGGCAGCGCATGATCGAGTTGGGAAGCCTAGAGGTATCTAATGCTACTGTCAACCGGGAGCTACACAGGATGAATTACACAAAAAAGCGGGTAATTTCGTCACCATTGCTCACAGAGACTCACAAACAGATGCGCCTGAACTGGTGCCACGAAAACAAAAATTTGTCATGGGACAATGTGATTTTTTTCAGATGAATGTTCTGTTTGGTCTTATTCTGCTCAAATAAATATTTGGACGAAAGACTCTGTAACGCCTGTGTACCAGCGACCAAAACATACCCAGAAATTCCATCTTTTTGGAGGGGTGTCAGCAAGAGGTGCCACCCCACTGTGTGTTTTCACAGGAATTCTCACGAAAGAAAGGTACATCGGCATACTAGAGGGACACCTTCTGATATTTATGCAGGTCATATACCCCGATGGGTGCACATTTTAACATGACAATGACCCAAAGCATACAGCTCATACCACCAAAGCATGGCTGCAAGAGAAGAATGTGATAGTGCTGAAGTGGCCCAGCAACAGTCCCGACCTAAACCCAATTGAAAACGTTTGGGCACTACTAAAGAATCATTTAAAAAAGAGTGGACTCAGAGACGTTGAACAATTGAAGAAGGAAGCTGAAAAATACTGGGACAGTCTGACTCACAATTACCTACAAACACTTGTGGGAAGTATGCCTCGCCGCATCCAGGCTTGCCTTGCTGGAGAAGGCAACATTATACTGTACTGAAACCACTGTTAATAGATAGGTCAGATACCAATCTTCCTCTGGACATACAGTTTTTATTATTATTTGCTTCTATGAGTGTGCTGCGTTGCGAAAATATGACTGCCATTTTTTAGACACTATGTTAGGTTATACAAATGTTGCTGACAATAAATTTTGCCACAGCTGGCTGATGAGATTGGTATAAATGAAATCTAGTAATTTTTCTGGTCCAGTTATTATTTTAATTAATGGTTCTGTTCTGATTTCTCTCATGAAATGAGGAAAAATGGACCGCACAGGTCACAGCAAGAAGCTTCTCAATATTAAATATCTCTGGTTGCTTATAAGATTATAAGACTATAAGAACGCAAGTTCATATGGCCATAAGACCGCTAGTACTCAGGTTTTGATCAGCCTAGATTTGAGTAAGAAATATAAACATTTAACCATATTATCAATATTATATCTAACACATAATAAAGTAAGACCTCTTCACCACTCCGTTATAATTAGATTTAACCCCCAAGTGTATGTCTTATCCTATCACTTTTCACGCGTGATACGAACACTAGTCATTTATAAAATTACCCAAAAAGGGATAGAAGTAAATGATATATACCGTCATTAGACAGTTATTTAGTGTATGTACTAGTCAGTTTAAAACATCTCTTTCTGGGAAATAGCGAGTAATTATATTTACGTTACAGCTGGAAAAATTAGCTATAGGTTATTTAATTAACACAGAAAATCCCAGTGAAATGTAATGAAAACTTTAACACACTAAATCACTTAAAGGCTAGTATATAAATTACCGCAAAATAGAGAAAAATGAAACACTCCACAAAATCTAATAATTCACTCTGAACGAGAAATCTTAGGATATCAAGCTAGTGAATTCAGAAAAATCTCTGAGCAATTGATAATGACTTTTGGAGAGCCGAGGTATATATATCCATATATGCCGTTCCTTCGCTTCTAAATGCGAAAGTCGCACCTACGGCCAGGGCCGGGCAAATTTGCGGTTCGATTCCTGAATGAAAAGTTATTTCTTCACCTCTGCCGACCGACAACCTCTGCTTGTCTTTCATTATCTCCACCTGCCGAATATCAGCTACGTAAGTTAATTTTCCCCCGAACATGTAACAATCCAAGGTACATTTCAGACTGGTTGCTATTGATTCTTCAAAGAAACTGTTAACGCCTGGCCTCTTGCCCCCGTGTTTCCTTGATCAAAGAGCGATTACACCATGCTGCGCACTTCGCTCTGTTCCACCGTGCTTAATTGCTAAACGGCTCGCGTGTTAATTGCGATAGTAAATCCGTCGTTCGTGTAGCAAAAAAAAGCCTAGATGTGGGGGGGGGGGGGGGGGGGAGGGGGGGAGAGGACGATCACTGCTGCACTATTTCCATATGTGACAGTTATTACAATCATATTTGTATCTTTCTTGTCCCAGGTTTTTAGCCTTTCGACCTCTGTAATTTTGACATCAGTGTTTTCAGTTTATAGGTAACTGTGAACTTCGCTTGGGAGCCATCTAGTATCAACCCCTCTTATGACCAACTTTTTTGTTGTCTTGGATGTTTCCACCACTATTTTCATCTGGTGGAGCAGCTGGACTTCTTTTGGACCGGACTCCAGTTCGGTCATTAGATGGGTGTTTCAGTTTGTTGAGAGAAAGCACGACTCCCTTTTCGTGTCTCCCGACTTTAGCGATGCTTCTCCTGCCAGTTGTTACCTTGAGGATACCGATCATTTATCGTCGGGTAGAGCCCTGAGTGAGACCTCGCCTCCAGACATCTGTGTGGTCTTAACGATCCTCTCCTGTATCGTATCTGTCTTGTTAGTCTTTGTTTCCCTTCTCTGGTCTTGGTTAGAACAAGAATCATGTTCCTGCTCGTTGTCAGAAAGAGGCTTTTCTTGTGCTTGAGCTTTTCAGTTGTTTTCAGTTGCTGTTATGTCCAGACTAGATCAAGTCGTTTGTGCCTTGGGGTTTTCGTTGTCTTGTATCTCGGCTGTCGCACTTTGCGCCATCTGAGAGTTGTTTCGTTGGATGTGACACTCCTCTGCCACTTGGTGATTCTCTGTCATCGAGTTTCGGACAGCATCTTCGATGTCTAAGCCTGGCACGATGGGCGTGGATGTTGATGTTTTTTCGTATGGTGGTGGTGAATTCGCTCGTAGTTTATCTCTTGCCTCCTTCTGACATTTTAGCCTTCTCTTCATAAGTTTTGCAATTTTGGTAATGGCTTTCTCTCCTCTTAGGCCAAGAGCTGCATCCAATTTTGCAATCCTGAGCCAATAACAGTAAGGAACCAGAAGTTAGAACAGACAGACACATTTACTTACCTAGGATGCATAGCAACACCAGACGACGGCGGAACAAGCAAGGACATTAACAACAGAATGAATAAAGCAAGAACAGCCTTTGCTAGTCTCAAGAACATTTGGAAGCTGTGTACTTTCTGTGCTTCTCTATGGTGTGGAATGCTGGAGAGTAACGGAGAAGGAGATGTCGAAACTGTCCTTCTTTCACACAATCTGCCTAAGGAAAATTCTTCGTATCTTTTGGCCAAACACTATCAGCAACCAAGAACTACTTATTCGGAGTAACCAGGAGAACATGCACACAATCATAGCTGGCAGACTCTGGAGTTGGGTTGGCCACGTCCTCAGAAGGGACCCTGATACCATCACAAGAACAGTTATGCTGTGGACCCCGAGGGAAAGTGAAAGAGAGGCCGACCAAAAACAAGTTGGTGGAGAACATTGGAAGCCGAGATGCAAAGAATGAACCAGAGTTTATCACTGTACGAAGGATGGCCAAAAACCGAGCAAAGTGGAATAGCCACCAGGCGTGATGGCCACTGAGTGCTTTGGCAGTTATGGATCACTTGTAATTCTCGTTCCATCTTCTTTTCTTGAAATTCTAACTCTCTATATTCTTTCATCTTTTTTCCCGGTAATTCTTGTTCCATATTCTTTTCTTGAAATTCTAACTCTGCTATCTTGAGTTATCGTTCCTCGGCACGTAAATCTCTTAAGGCATCCTGATTCTCTTTTGATTGGAATTCTGCCTTGGCATCATCCGTTAGTTCTTTGCAAGTGTACCCGCATTGGATGCCTATCCGAACGACACTCTCTAAGTCCATGATGTACACTCACAATACTCGATACTATCTATGACGCCGCTTCTATAGCTATAGATTCATACTTTGCAACTACTCAATACTATGTACTATAAACCACCTCACTTATAATCACAAATACCTCTCTGCTTACAAAGTATGTGGTAATGACATATAAATTGCAATATCAATGCTCAAAGTACAAACATATGCATGTAAATATAATCCACACCAGCACACTGTTACGGTAGTTTTATTGATATCGTCTGCTATAGTTGGCAGTGCGCAATTTTGGGGTGATAGAGTTTATTATAGATTAATAATTGATACTTCACGGAGTAGTGAACACGGTCAAATTGTGACGTGTTCGCGTTGATAAGGTCACGCTCCGTGACTTAGATACTGGCCCCTTTTTACGTCGTCCATCAAGCAGTGAAGTCGTGTCTTACATCCTTTCAAGGTTAGGCTTGGTAATAGCCGTATTTATTTGAATTTATAGAAGGACTCAGGGTCAGTCCATATTGCTATGTTACAGGATGAATTTATAAGGTTAGTGGATAACCTGTATTGATGGAAGGATTTTTAATCAATTATTTGATTTATTTCGTCTAGACACATGCGCTCACTACCGGCTGTCTGAAACCCAGCAGCGCGAGTAAATAGCCATGCTGTTCTGTGGACAGTAATTTATTTTGACACGGACTGATACTATTATGTATTAACATGAATCAGAATTAATGCACGTTGATTATGAACCATGCTCATGAGATCTTCAATGTTTATCGTAAATAAATTGTATTTTCTTGGACTCGAATACTTGGACTTATCAAGTCAATATTATGCAATTGTTAACCAGTTCTAACCAGTATCCAGCATTCGCGTACTAGACAATATAAGCACGATGTTTCAAAGCATGAATGAGAATTAAGGAATTTCAAGACATGGCCAGACCTTGTAATAAATAAGATGATAATGCAACCACTAACAAACGGCCGCTGCATCAGACTGGTGCCCACGGTGCTGGGGATCGAAATGTTTTTTCTTCAAACAATAAAGTGACCGAACTCTCATTCATACGGACAATAGCTGTTTACAATTGCAAGACGCTCACGTGATTGCGAAAATATGACGCAACACGCATAACTACTAAAGGTCAACCCTATGTCATCATTCTTTGAGTACTAGGTGAAAGGCAGCCGTTTAAACAGCCTCTTCAACAAAACAGACTTTATCAAGAAGAAACCCTTTGTCAAGCAATGGAAGAGAAAATCGCGACACTGGTCTATGCCGTTGGTGCATACTAGCATTGCCCGTGGTAAATAATCGAGCACAAAAAGATACGTTTATTGTAACATTTGTCGGTTAACTGTGCATATCTTGGTCCATTTCGCCGTTATAGGCATGTCTTGGCAAGTCGTTCTTAAATGTTGAATGTTTTATTTATATGTATTATGTTGTATTGGTACATATATGTGGTCTGGTTGGGAGGCGAACCAGAACAGATTTGATGTCTCTGAGGACGACTGAATCGGTTCTGATTGTTCTTTAGGCAGTTAATTAATTGCATTTTTTGCAGAGATCCCCATCGAAGATTCTACCGATTGGATGCTTCGTCTGCATTTGTAATCATTTGACTTTGGTGTTAGCTGTGAAGTCTTGTAGATATTCGGTGTATTTTCATGTATTCAGTTTCATTTTATTTATTTCTGTATTATTGTTAATCTATCTTGTCCATTCTGACCTATCTTTCATTTAGTTTCATATATGTATTTTAACAACCATTAGATGAGTCCTGTGACGTCATTAGTTTTTTCATTCGTTTTTTTTTCTTCTGTATTTTGACCTAGATTTAGTTCAATCTCGTCTTAGGTCAATCCTTGACATTTCAGTACTTCCGATTTCTATGATTAGTTTTGGAAAATCATTTTATTTGTGAAATTGTCACTTTTGTATCGTGCTACTGTTGGTAAAGCTTTAGTTAGTTGTTTGTATTGTAGTTATTCATTTCCTCAATTAATAATGTAATTATATTATTATAAATTGATTTTTAATACGATAGTAAATTAATTTGATTAAATTTTATTAAATTATTTGATGACTTAGGTGATGTCATCACTTTGAAGTAGTAGTCCAAGACACTATCATTTCTATATTATGACTATGGCATGAGGTCATGATATATAAGGATAAGAATATTATAGTTGAGGATATTGAGTATTTATCCTTTGTTACACATACAAATAATTAAATGTTTGTAGCAGATTTTGTGGATGTTAATTTTCATTCTGTCACACATATGATAATGGCTAGGGACATAGCAGACTTACTAGGTGGCGTGTTTCGTACTTTTGTGGAACGGTACACACACGTCCAACATGGTTCTATAGTGAATAAAATTCATAATGCTATTCTCTGCAACAATGATTAGGATCAACAAATGCACAACACATGGAATGAGCAGAAAAAAGTGACAATTTTAGAAACTATTGATGAGAAAAAAGAAGAGGAGTTATTGGATATTATTGACAGTCAAGAAAAGGCTATAAGTGACTTGCGAAAGGAGGCGAGTTTACTGAAGTTTGAAACCAATACTGATAATTCGAGATTGAGGACACTGGAAGTGGAACTTGCAAATTCTAAGGCCTCATTAGAATCCACTATAGAAAAAAATAAAGCGTTGGAGTCTGAGGTTGAGAAACTCACATTGAAAATTTCACAAGATAAAGCAGATAATAAGATTGATACTGAGTTAAGAGCAGATGGTCATACAGACCAGGCCATCCAATGTGAGTTGATTCTCACTGATGATGTGCAGTTAGGATCCATTTACTATGATGAGGAACAATATAAACAGTTCTGTCTAAACAGGGGCATTAAAACAAAGATTGAAATAGAAAAAAGGGAAAATGGGATTGTATCATTTGATGACAATAATATAATGGATGTATGTCATACAGATAATGATAAATTTTATGAATTTTGTCTTAGACAGGAAAACAAGCTGGACGATGAGGTAACCTCAGTGAAACTGATGCTGAATGACCAGATAAGTAAAGTGAAATCTTCCAAGCGTGTCTTGGCATTATTGTGTGAAGATAATAAGATACTTATGGTTGATTCCCTTGGTAGTAATGAGACTTGTAGGGAATTAATGGATGAAGTGCAATCAGAAAATGAAGAAGAGAATACAGAATCTGGTATTAGTGTTACATTATCTACATCGAGTGATGATTGTCTCATTGATGACAGGGTGACTGCATTAGATGCGTTACTCCTGGATGAGAAACATAGGTATGCTGACCTGGAAAAGGAAACACAACAACAGATCTATGAACTTTCAACAGCATTGAACACACTCGATTCGTTACTTGCTAGTGAGAAGCAGATAACCATTAACTTAGATAAGTTAAATAAGAAGCAGAGGCAGGAGATTGCTTTCCTGACTTCTGAAAGTAATAAATTAAGAAAGAGAGTCGATTGTCTACTGGATGTACGGGCAGGTAAAAATATATTGATGAACAACAGAGGGGGTAAACGTATTTTACGACATGCAGTCAGTACTAAGTGTGATACTAAGGTGTCTACACACCCAGTGAAGATTATTAGATGATTCCGGGAGAAATATACCTTCCCTCGACAGGATACTACTGCCAATTCAGAAAATAAATGTTGGCGACAGGATCAGATTACAACTGATCCTAAGAAAACTGTTGACGTTGTCAGCATTGAAAAGGAGAGTACTAAGAAGAGTAAGATGTTGAAAAATAATGTTGGAGTTAAGAATAATGGAAAGATACCAAATAAAATTAATACCAGCACATTGAAACAAAAGAATGTAGGTCGTTCTTTGGATCCGTTTACGACTACACGTGCTACAAATACATCATTACAGGGTAAGGGTCTTCATACTCAGGCCCAACATATTATTCCAGTATATAGAAAGAATAATACTTCCACGAGGGACATACATTGCAATGTACCTCAGACAACTATGATTGCACGTCAATCTTTTTCCCATGTTAGTGACAATGGTCCTACATATATTGGGAAATGTGCATATTCCCGCACTGTGTTAGTGCGCAATCTGCCACATGGTACTACATGGCAATCACTAGGCAATATTCTTAGCTATACTGCAGACGTTAAGTTTGTGCGTCTGTTGCCGCCTACCAATTACAAGTATGGTGAGGCGTTAGTTACATTTTGTAACAACAGAGACGCTCGTATGGTTGTCGAGCGTGATAATGGTGTTTATTTTTATCACCATTCACTAAAGTTACAACTATTACCTGATTCTGCGACACGCAGATAACATGTTACAGTAACACTGTTTGTCATATTCTTGATGACTCAGCATAGTCAGTCATCGTACGAGTACGTAATTAATCGTCGTAAGAACATTATTGAATCTTGCCAGTTGGCAACAGCTTCGTCTGAGGCTGCGAAAGCTAAAGCTCGAACATTACAAAATAGGACTAGACGATTACGTCAATTATTCCCAGGCGATGAAGCTTATGTTTTACTTCCACATAAGGACAATAAATTACTTATATCTTGGACTGGTCCTTACAAGGTTATTGACAAGATTTCTGATGTCGACTATGTCTTAGATATTAAGGGTCACAGAAAACTATACCATATAAACATGCTTAAACAATTTCATACTCGTCCAGAACACTTACAATCTATTTTCCACGAATTAGATGACACAGTTGTATCAACTTGTCACTATTCTAATCTTTCAGTAATACAGGAAGAATCATCTTCTTTTCCTGGAGTACAGATGTATTTACCTGTACCAGTATTACATTCTACGGAATCTTGGCGGGATGTAACCATCTCTTCTTCGGGTACACCGCAACAGCATCATCAGATTGCTGATCTCTTACAATCATTTCAAGATGTGCTGACAGACGTACCTGTTCGCACATCAGTAATTAGTCACGACATTACCCTTAATGGTGATACACCAATTCGTGTACATTTTTATTCTGTCCCACTACACTTTCTCAGCAAAACGACTCAGGAACTTGAGCAGATGTTGTCTTTAGGTATTATTGAGACTAGTACCTCACCATTTTCGTCACCTTTAGTCATTGTCCGAAAGAAGGACAACAACATTTGCTTATGCGTTGACTATAGGAAACTAAATGCTCAGACCGTAGCTGACAGCGAACCACATCCCATTCTTGACGATTTACTTCCTCGTCTGTCTAATGCAACACTTTTTACCAAGATAGACTTAACAAAAGGTTATTGGCAGATTCCACTAACCAAAAAAAGCCAAATATTACACATCGTTTTCCACCCCACAAGGTCTTTACCAGTGGAATGTGATGCCTTTTGGGCTTATGAACGCTCCGGCTACCTTTATTCGCATGATGCAAAAAATTTTATCAGGTAGACCAGACGTTATTACATACATTGACGACATATGTTTATTTAGTTCGTCATTTGAGGAACATTTTTCGGGGCTTAGATGTGTTTTGGAAATATTAAGGGAAAATCATTTAACTGCTAAACCTACGAAAATACAAATTGCGTTTCAGGAGATAACCTTCCTGTGACATATTATTGGGGCTGGACGTATTCAAACTGTCCCCAGTTGTTAAGGTATTTTATTGGCATGGTCTGCTAGAGGTTAACAGCATAAGATTAATAGGTGACTACGTTTAATATAATGTAAATAATTGTTAGTTAGTGTACGCGATACACACGATTGATTATGACGTGTATGCGTTGGTATGTCACGCACCGTGACTAGGTTACCACACCCTTTTCTTAGATGACCGTCAAACGGATAAGACGTGTCCTATAATCCTTCCAGTGGTAGGCATGATATTGCCGCACATATGTTATTGCAGTACGGACATGGGTCAGTCCGATATTCTTATGAAGAGAGGAATGTATCGAGGTTAGTAATTTTAACTAAAGTCAAGGAAGGATGAAATTATGGTCCACATTCGTTTTATATCGCCAGACGTCTAATCTCATTGTCGGCCGTTGGATGTCCCAACCGCGCGTACATATAGTTACGACGTTCTGACTATAGTGTTGCATATTATTGGACCAGGACTATAATGCATGGATAGCATTTATGATGTATGATTCAATTCTAATATATAATGTTTTCATAATCAACCTCCTTGGACTGTCTACTGTTTGAAATGTATATTAAAAATTGTGTGGACTCGAGAAGAGACTTATCACGTTCATTGAAGTTACAAATTCAACAATTATGATACTGAGTTCAAACCTTGTGACAGACAGAAAGTATTAACTCACATTCGCGTAACTATTCCAACAATAGCACGATCAAGAATTAATGAATCAAATGACCAGAACTAAGAAGCTTATTGAATCAATGAGAACGGTGGCTTTCCACAACGACCACTGAAATAGAAGACGGGGCCGCAACAACAATAAAAGAAGTGAATCGTATAAAGCCCCGCAACAGAGTGGTTGCCATTGCTGGGGAACGAAGGAAGAAAGAAATTTTTCTTGTTTACATACTTTCATGGACTGTTTACGATTACAAGAAAACGTTCAAGTCACATGATTCCGAACATGACGTGGCTTGTGTAACTATGCAAAAATCAGTGACGTCACAATATTCCGTGTACAAGCCAACGATCGAAGGACGATGCCAGCTCACCTAATGTTTCATTCAAGAATACAACTTCTCAGTAGATCATAGGATTGAAAAGACATTATTTACCAACAAGGAGCAAACAGTCCTATCCTCTAGTCTAGGCCGTTGGTGAAGATCGCATCGGACGACGGGTTAAAAGATAAGTCTCAGTTCGTGACTGTTGTCATTCATAAGAAACATCACTGAGTCTAATTCACATTTTGCAGGCATGTCCGTTCTATATATTTTATATGCACGTTATATTTGTTTTCATTGTTTGTGCTGTGCCTAATTTGTGGGAGGTTGGAGTGGAGATTCAGAATGAATAAATTATGGCTCTACGGATTGCCGATATTCATTCTGAACGGTCTTTAGGGTAGTGAATTAAATCGCATTTCGCGGAGAACGCGTCGATGACATTTCCGGGGCTTGTTTCGTTCGGGACTGCATTTAATTCACAGTATATGTTAGATGTCTAGTTTGGTGAAATAATCGGTGTATTTTATCGTATTCAGTTTAAATTCTATTTAGTTTGGTAACAATGTTAGTAATCTATCTTGTTCTTTCTGATCTTGCTATTATTCAGTTCATTTTTTTTTTGTATAACCGTCAATGAGTCCATGTTTGCGTCATTAATTTTTGTGTACGCAGATTTAACTCTATATTCAGTTAACCTTCACCCTACTCTATATTTCCGGTTTGCAGATTTGGTTTCATAATATCAATTTTTATTGTAGAAACGTCTTGTTTCGTGATAATATGGTTTGTTTATCCTTGGTTTACCCATCGTATCGTATGTCCTCATTTCATCTGTTCATGATTTAACACACTAATAATATAATTTCTTGCTTAATAAGAGTGTATATGAATATAATTAAAATTTAATGACTTTTAAGGAGAATTAGGGACTTTGCACCAATTTGCAGTGGTAGTCCAAGAAATGGGCGATGCACTTTATAGCTCATGATTAAGGCATAATATATAATAATAATATATATTTATAAAATAATTTGACTTTTTAGTCTGTCCTGCATATAAAGGACATAGTGTATATTATTTGGTACATTTTTTCCATTACTAAATGATTTACTTAGCACATATCACTGACTGAATGATATAATACTTGAGGAATAATACTATTTATTATTAGGTGCATGATAGTAATTCAGCACCCGAAATAGATAAATATCATAACTATTTATGATATATTAACGAGTATATATGTAATATTTTCCCAACATAGTATGTCTATGTATGGAATCTACAAATAATAGTTAGATAATATTACAATTAATTAAATTGAACATTCCCAGATTAAGTTCAATAATATTATGATTGTTTATATCGACTATTCATAAATTGAATAAGTATAATAATTACTTAAAATTTATTGGTGATTATTACATAACCATTACGTACAATATTAACGTCAAGATGCTTAACTTAGACTATTTTATTAAAAATGGTAAAGATTTTGGGAAAAAAGGAGAACTTCTCGAGGCTTATGCATTGGCTGAATTTGCAAAATATAAAGCAGAGATGGAAGAACTTGAAAGAAAACAGGCGGAAAAGAAGGCAGAATTAAGACAAGAAGAAGAAAGAAAGATAGCAAGAGATGAAATCCTACGGATTGAAGAAGAGAATAAATTGAAACGACAAGAAATCATACTGCAGCAAGAAATGGAATTGCAACGACTTAAATTAGAAACAGCAAAACTTAATTCACAGGGCGCTGCAGCAACCCAAAATGATACTGCTCAATCTGGATCTTCATCCACACGACTTAAAGGTAATTATTACTTTAAGCTGCCTCCATTCAAGTTACACGTAGATGACCTTTCATCGTGGCTCGCGCGCTTTGAGGACATATGTAAGGTGAATAACCTTGACAAAGCGGCATGGGCACTGAAACTTAAGGAATTTCTAGATGGCGAACCTGCAAGTGCAGCACAAAATATAGATCCAACACTATCAACAGACTATGAGGCCATTAAGACGTTGTTACTACGTCGTTTCCACTTGAACGAAGAGGCATGTAGATTGCGTTTTAAAAGTTTGTTGCCAGATAACAATAGAGATTTCACAGGTTTTATTGCTAACATACGCAATACTTTTAACAGATGGGTTGAACTGGCAGGTGTCAACAAATCCTACGACAAGTTAGTCGATTTGTTATTGAGGGATAAAGTATTATCGTCTGTCAGCCCACCATTCTTTGCTTATCTGCAAGAAAGAAAACCAGAATCTATTGATGAGTTAGAAAAAATTTCCTTAAATTACTGCACAGCTCATCCGAATGCTAATATTTCTGGCACATTGATAAGAGAACCACTTCCTGTAGCCTCCAATATGGCATATCATAATCATAACAAACCTAGAACACACAGTGTAGACAGGGGTAGGTTCAAAGGAAACTATGACATTAATTTTCATAAGGGACAGAATAACTTAAACAATAACTTTAATAGAGGACGACAACAAACCAGAAACTATTCACCTCAGTCAAGAAATAACAGTAATCCACGTAACTCAAGTTATAATCGATCATATAACTATAATAATGATTACAAGTGGAACCTATTTTGAGATTAATTGATGCTTCTAAAAAGTTCATTCTTCGTACAGATGCGAGTAACTACGGAATTGGCGCATGTTTGCTCCAATACCATGACGACATCCTCCATCCAAACTTGTACGTGTCACGAAAACTGAAACCACCAGAAGTGAAGTACTCTACGGTTGATCGCGAACTCTTAGCCGTCGTGTGGGCGATAACCAAACTAGAAAAATTCCTACTGGGAGCCCCTTTTGTAGTACAAACCGATCAAAGGGCCGTAGCATCACTACAACGAGCAAATCACAAGAGTCCAAAATTGACCAGATTTGCTATACTCCTCCAACCCTTCGAGTTTTCAATCGAGTACATCACAGGATCCGACAACATCTTGGCATATACATTATCTCGAAATCCTAATGATGTCGATTCCTAATTTACGTTGTTTGTCGCAAAGACAATACTATGTACAGAGAAACTTAATCAAAGAACATAGCACCATCGTTGCTTTTTGACACATGAATGAACCATTTACTCAGCTGCTTTCTATAGGCAAATTATACGCAAAGTGACTGCAATCAATTGACACTATATTCGTCTTTACACCGGGACTTTCCTGGTTTACATTTGTCACAACATTGTTTCAAAACACTTCGGAGAAAATAAATGACATTCCAGTCGAACTAATTCGTTATATAACGTGATTCAGAATACTTGAACATTTTGTCTAATGGAAATTCAAGGATCAAGACTACGAATGGATCTTCATATCCAATGTTAATTACTTTAATTTATTCTTTAAAACTAATCCACATTAAAATGACAAGTGAGTTGAATTTTAAAAAAATGAATGAAACTTAAAAAAATGAAAGAAAGAAAAGAAAACTCACATAATTCTTTGATTATATTCTTAGAATTACATGATTATATTGCATACTATTGTTTAAATTAGTTAGAAAGGTATTAATAACTTAATATTACACTTACTTGATGTTCAACACACATAACTTAGTTAAATTTATACATCATTTTTTTTCTTTTCTCTAATTTATTCTTTATTCGTTATTATGTCTTTCTTTAACAGATCCTCTCATTTTTCTTACATTAGATTTTCAACAACTTATTCTTATTCCATACCTAGTATAGTTATTTAGTTTAATTTTAACACTTTAAATTAGTCTGACATGACATTTTATCACGACATATTTTAAGTTAATTAATTATTTAATTAGAGATCGACATTACCATTCTCTTTTAGTTCTTATTACCATTTATATTTATTTATGATATAAATAATGAATATATTACATGACTATTGGTTAGTCGACATGACCACGACATTGGTTCTAGACAGAACGTCGTAGGCCATATGCCGCAATCTCGTTAAATTTTTTTTTGATATTGTTAACATATTGGTATTTTTTCAGATGGGTTTTTGTTAAAAAAAATCTATCTAATAGATTTTTTTTTTCCCCCAGTGGACAGGGAATTGTTAAGGTATTTTATTGGCATGGTCTGCTAGAGGTTAACAGCATAAGATTAATAGGTGACTACGTTTAATATAATGTAAATAATTGTTAGTTAGTGTACGCGATACACACGATTGATTATGACGTGTATGCGTTGGTATGTCACGCACCGTGACTAGGTTACCACACCCTTTTCTTAGATGACCGTCAAACGGATAAGACGTGTCCTATAATCCTTCCAGTGGTAGGCATGATATTGCCGCACATATGTTATTGCAGTACGGACATGGGTCAGTCCGATATTCTTATGAAGAGAGGAATGTATCGAGGTTAGTAATTTTAACTAAAGTCAAGGAAGGATGAAATTATGGTCCACATTCGTTTTATATCGCCAGACGTCTAATCTCATTGTCGGCCGTTGGATGTCCCAACCGCGCGTACATATAGTTACGACGTTCTGACTATAGTGTTGCATATTATTGGACCAGGACTATAATGCATGGATAGCATTTATGATGTATGATTCAATTCTAATATATAATGTTTTCATAATCAACCTCCATGGACTGTCTACTGTTTGAAATGTATATTAAAAATTGTGTGGACTCGAGAAGAGACTTATCACGTTTATTGAAGTTACAAATTCAACAATTATGATACTGAGTTCAAACCTTGTGACAGACAGAAAGTATTAACTCACATTCGCGTAACTATTCCAACAATAGCACGATCAAGAATTAATGAATCAAATGACCAGAACTAAGAAGCTTATTGAATCAATGAGAACGGTGGCTTTCCACAACGACCACTGAAATAGAAGACGGGGCCGCAACAACAATAAAAGAAGTGAATCGTATAAAGCCCCGCAACACCAGTACGGTATCTAACATTTTAAATTTATCGGTTCCTCAAACAAAGAAGCAGGTTAGAAGTTTATTAGGGTTAGTCCAATACTACAGTAGATTTGTACCTAACTTATCATCCATCACGGCTGCCTTGTCATCATTGTTGAGGAAAGACATGCCGTTGAAGGTGACATGGACTGACGAATGCGACAAAACGTTTCGCAGAATATTGACGATATTTTCAAATCCACCAATTGTGATATTACCTGATGCTTCTAAAAAGTTTTCCACCGTACAGATGCTAGTAATTACGGAATCGGAGCTTGTTTGCTTCAGTGTCACAACAGTATTCTTCATCCAACGTTGTACATATCGCGCAAACTCAAGTCGCCTGAAACGAAATATTCTACAGTGGACAAGGAATTGTTGACAGTAGTTTGGGCAATTACTAAGCTGGAAAAATTTCTTTTGGGTTCTCCCTTCGTGATTCAAACGGATCAGAAAGCGGTGGCATCGCTTCGTCGATCAAATCACAAAAGCCCCAAACTCGCAAGATTCACAATTCTTCTCCAATCGCATGACTTCGTTATTGAATCCATCGCTGGATCAGAAAACATCATGGCGGATGTACTGTCAAGACATCCTACTGAATTCGAATAACAATTGTTCAAAAAAGTACTCCTGAACGATATCATTCTTCAACGATGAGGCGAACTGCCTACATACGAATGACACGTTAAATACTGTGCAGTGAATCAACTAATATATATATATACCTTCTTTGGACGAACTTGTTTAGATCAAGAGACATATTTCGACGAATCATATTTTTGACATTTGGACGTTGGTTAGTGTCCATTCGTTTCGTTCTACAACTCGTTATGATATACGCGGGAAAAGTATCTGAATTCACGCTGAACATATACCGGTATGCTACACAATTAGAAATGATTAATTCAACGCTATGAGGATTACATTCATTCAGGAACGGAACACATTGAACAATTTACTAACTTTCGCTTACAATGGAACTTACCGTTCGTTCAATCGTTATAGGACAACGGCTGGATCCTCAGTTCCAACCTTATTTAGCATCATATTTATTAAATTAATAAAGAATAAAATAAAGTTGAAGTGTGAAAAAAAATGAAATATTAAAGAAAGAAAAGATGAAAACAAAATAATATCACACAATTACATACTCTTAATATTTTATTCATGATTGTTATATATAATATATAAAATTAGTTAAGATGTCGACATTATATGTATGAATATTTTTTTTTAAATTAGTTAATTAAGTTAACTAGTTAGTAATTACTCAATTCACATGATTAATTTGAAGCACACATCACTAATTAATTTTATACTTTATCTTTTTCTTCATTTTACTTGTCTTTACTTCTCATTTGCTTACTATAACACTATCTTTTAGTTTATTTAATTAAAAAATTTAATGATACCTTACATACATACTATAATTAATTAGTTTAATTTTAATTAGTTAGAATACTTTTCTTGACATAACACTTTATTATTTAGTCAAAACATACTTCCATTTAGGTATATAATTACTTAGCATAATTACTTAGCGACAGTTGACACTATTTTAGTTAATATAATATCCATGTATAGTATGATTGTTAGTATATTACATGTTAATATATTATCGACATGACCACGACGCTGTTCTGTACAGAACATCGTAGGCCATACGTCGGGTTTTTGTTAATTTTTTTTTGAGATGTGTGAGTAAGATAGTTCAAAAAAAAAATCTATCTAACAGATTTTTTTTCCCCGGCGGGCAAGAAATTGTTACGGTAGTTTTATTGATATCGTCTGCTATAGTTGGCAGTGCGCAATTTTGGGGTGATAGAGTTTATTATAGATTAATAATTGATACTTCACGGAGTAGTTAACACGGTCAAATTGTGACGTGTTCGCATTGATAAGGTCACGCTCCGTGACTTAGATACTGGCCCCTTTTTACGTCGTCCGTCAAGCAGTGAAGTCGTGTCTTACATCCTTTCAAGATTAGGCTTGGTAATAGCCGTATTTATTTGAATTTATAGAAGGACTCAGGGTCAGTCCATATTGCTATGTTAAAGGATGAATTTATAAGGTTAGTGGATAACCTGTATTGATGGAAGGATTGTTAATCAATTATTTGATTTATTTCGTCTAGACACATGCGCTCACTACCGGCTGTCTGAAACCCAGCAGCGCGAGTAAATAGCCATGCTGTTCTGTGGACAGTAATTTATTTTGTCACGGACTGATACTACTATGTATTAACATGAATCAGAATTAATGCACGTTGATTATGAACCATGCTCATGAGATCTTCAATGTTTATCGTAAATAAATTGTATTTTCGTGGACTCGAATACTTGGACTTATCAAGTCAATATTATGCAATTGTTAACCAGTTCTAACCAGTATCCAGCATTCGCGTACTAGACAATATAAGCACGATGTTTCAAAGCATGAATGAGAATTAAGGAATTTCAAGACATGGCCAGACCTTGTAATAAATAAGATGATAATGCAACCACTAACAAACGGCCGCTGCAACACACACCCAACAAGTACTAAGCTTGGTATGTTAAGTAGGGCAGTCGTAGGAAAACCTTCTGCCTGACTCCACCACTTAACACACCCAGCCACACCCTAGAAGAAATCAGTCTAATCCAATCTTTTCCCACATGTAGGAAAAGGAAGAATTAAACTCGCCACCCGTCCACCCTTGAACTCACAAATATAACAATAAACATAGCAGACTGGAATAACAACTACACTTAACAATGAAGTGCTGAGAGCTATCCCTTTGACTAGCCACTACATAAATCATACCACTCCAAATAAACTAAATTACATTTAAGGGGCATATACACCCAGAAATAGACAAAAAAGATTATTTTTGATTTGCATATAATAATTGTGTTTTAAATATGTATAAGCCTTTTTACTTCGATATTCTTTTTGAATTATGCGTTATCACCATGGCTTCCTCATAATAGTTTATGAGTTATCAATGTTCAAAGAGAATGAATGTGTTCCGAAAATTGCTGACTTTTAGTCCCAAAATATGCTTTTTTGATAGTCTTCATATTGGAAGGTATACCAAATAATAAACACTCCCTAGAAAAAATATACTCAATACAACAAATACAATGAATACTCCTTTTTCATCCATCCTGGCGGTAAAAAAAAATTAAAAAATTAATGTGATTGGAACTTTGAGTTAATTTATGGAAATACGTGAATATATTTGTGATAATTATGCCTTCGGACAAAAAGTTCGGTAAAGGTACATCAAAGATGCGTAAATTTCATGGCAATCAACATACGGCTGAACGAAATGAAAGGAAAACAACCCTACAGAATGCATCGACATTCGGTACTGAGCCATGCGTTCATAGTTCAACACCATCGATGCAGACTGAATGTTTTGATATTGGAATGAAACGAAATGCCACTCTCCTTTCACGATCAGAGCAGAAAATTCTGGACATTAGCAACCTAACACATGGCTCTGATGAGGATATGTTTGAGCAAAGCTGTGCGACAGATTCTGCAGAAACTGACGAGGAAGGTAATTAAAATGTTAATGACACTGATGTGCTTGAGGGGCACAGAATTGTTGACATGGGTCTTCTTGGTCAGAACATTGCTGAAAAATTGTTGTGTACCTTTTGCCAAAGTTCTCTACAATTAGTTGTAAGTCAAAAGTCAAGGACTTGGGAGTGAATTTGTATTTCATTGTAACAGTGCAAACTGTCATGAACAAAAACATTTCCCTTCAAGTAGTCAGCTCTCAGTAGGAAATGCAAAGATAAATCTTATCAATCCGCGTGCAGCTTTTGCCATGCGCTGTATTGGCTGCAGTCACACCGACTTAAACACTTTCTGCGGTATAATGGATTTACCATCCCCAGTTAGACACAGCAGCAATGCTATTATACAGAAAGGAATGGAGGATGCTGCTACTAGGGTGCAAATTATTAGCATGAAAAATGCTGCTGTTCAAGAGTATGGGAGTGCAGAAGAAGGTGACAACAAGTTCCGAGACATTGATGTATCATGTGATGGTACCTGGATGACCAGAGGCCATTCATCTATTGTTGGTGCCACAACTGTGATTGGCTTGCAAACTGGAAAGGTAATAGATAATCAGACAAAGAGTAAAATGGGAAAATCTTGTCATTACTGGGAGAAACAAGACCACAACACAGACACATTTCAACAATGGAAACAGTCATGCTGAGGTTTGTACGATGACCCATCACGGATCCTCAGGGTCAATGGAAGCAGCAGCAGCTTGTAACAGGAAAGTTAAAGCTGCTTCTCGTGAAGCAAGAAGAGCCAAGAGACGTAGGAGGCTTGTCCTGGATGAAAAGCAGACACAAAGAGAGGATCAGCCGTATCTTCCTGGGGGATACTGAGCTCTTATCAGATAAGTGTTTTAACATTTTAAAAACTAAACTTTAACGAAAACAGGGCCTGCGATTCACAGTTCTGGTGATATTTTCTACAATTTTAAAGCTATAAACTTCAAATTTTGCACACTTATAGCCCATGTTATCCTTTATGGCATAAACTTCCACTTTTTTCTTACATGGTATAGAAACAGAGATATTGCTATACAAAGTTCTAAATTTGTGCTATTTAAAAGGGTCATATTGCAAGAGCCATATCTACAAAGCTCATTAAGGTAGACATTTTTGGGTGGTTCACACCATAGGTAGGGATGTTATGCACATCATCTGCTGGTTTGGAATTTTTTGCACTTTTTATGTGAGTGAAATTTATTCCCAGGTGCACTGGGGGTTTTCCTTTCATTTTTTTTTCATCACTCCATGTTGATTAATTATTTTCACATAAAACATTAAAATTTATAAAGTAAACTTTGTTCATCATAAAATATAATATCTCTTGTAAAAAATATAATATCTCTAGTAACATGTGGCCAAATTTTATGTCAACAAGTTCGTTAGTTTCTTTTCTGGTAATTTTTTTTAAAAGATAACCCATTTTTGGCTGGGTGTGCCCCCTTAAGCAATAAAAATACTATAACATATCAATAGGTTTACTATGGATATAATAATAATGGCCCCAAGTGATAGGAAATTAGAGTGACAGCTCCCTTTTAACTAACTAACACCATATAAGGAAAGAATACCTCAAGAAACAGACGTTGTAACAAAACCCCGCATATAGCTTATGCTAACCTAACACGACCGAAACAGAAATGTCCCCCTACTCTAGAAGACCAGACTGTACGATAAGTCGCACCAGGCGGATAGACAGAAAAGACAAATTTAAAGGAGAAAACAGAATTTACAAAGAAAAACACAAGAAAACATAAATACAACAAATCATACACAGATATTCAAACAATAACTTAACTGATGATCCAGCGATGTATCGCTGCGTAGCTCCACAGACACAGATGATGGTAGATGAAACGTCACGAACTAGACTTCCCAGACTAGAAGACATCAACACGAAAATAATGTTCTACACGATATTGTCACTAATGTCCAGATAACAAGACTTCTTCACAAGTCTATGTGCTAGATAATAACGTTAATGTCTTTTGGCACGGTAATGCGTAAAATATCCATGCACAGTTCACTTCACTACGTCACTTCATGAACCCAGCAGTCTACAAGGGATGGATCTCAGCACCAAGACGAACAGTGATAGCAGCACAGTGTAAGATTCCAGTGGAACTGGACACCACGACACAGGAGGATATTTCAACTGCTTTCGGACAGGCAAGTCCCAGCACACAGGACAGTTGACTACAGCCACAGTGTCGGTTGGCTGCAATACATTGACACAGTCTATTTCTACAGCACGGGTTGGCTGCAGCACAGGAATATTGGCAGATAAGCTGTGGCAGGAATACTAGTCGGCTGGATGGCTACCTCATGTGGCGGGAACAACACACCTTGACTACACCAAAACGTCCTATCACACTTGTAGTCCTAGGTAAACTTAAAAGTTTACAAAGGCACTACACAAAAGACCCTAACACCTCTAAGGTAACACTCAAAGTCACACTATATCAACCGGGATAGCGTGACAACCGAAGTCGTCTCTCCGTCCTGTTGCACACGTAACTTTACTCCACAGGGAGCACCGAGTGTTACCAAGAAATCGTGAAGTATACCTTGTAATATGTCTACTTATTCAGCCCGACATTTTACAACTGCCTGCACTAACATTGCTAACTGCAGAACAACTTATAAAGGAGAAACCGAACCACAACACTGCACTCTAACCAGCTGTCCTAACACATCGAACACCCTAAATATCAAACTCGCCTTTATAGACAACGCTAACCTTTTACTGTGCCCTACCTCAAAACTGGGTCACATACCGCCACGGGTCGCCCCTCTAAATGTCAACAACTAACTAATATTGTTTATCGACAAACCAGAATACACTACCGAGAAAAACTGGAAAACATGAAGACATGAATACTCGCTGCTGTAATTTCTTATATGTGTGCATAAATATTAGCCCTGCGGCCTTTAGGCTCACAAAAAAGCCGGATGGAGCCCTCCGCTGTAAAATATAATATAATACTGTAAAATATTGGCCCCACGGCATCTAAATAATCGGAACAGAGCTCCGCAATTGTCAAGAACCAATTTCCCATGGTTGCACCAGTGCAGTGTGGATTTATAATAACAATTATAAGCTCGATCTTCTAGAAGTATGACACCACACAAAAATGGCTGACATAAGTTATCAACACCTTCTACAGATACTTCCCTTTAAACATAAGCACACACAATACGGCCACACACGGACAATAACGCATCAAAATTATTATAATGAAATTCCACTATAAACTTGCATAACAGATAAATCTATCATCATCATACACGACAGTACGACTTACACTGAGAATACTTACTTACTTAGTCGTTCCCCTTCTACCGTGAGGTGTAGAGGTTTGGAAGAGAGAGCGCCACACCATTCTATCAGCTGTCTTCTTCCTGGCCTGGTTCCATTCTAGTCCTCGGTCCTTCAAAGATTGTCTAATGTTGTCCTCCCAGCGGACTCTGGGTCATCCTTGAGGTCTGGATCCCTGGCTCTTTGTTTCCCATGCTTGTCGTGGTAGCCGATCTTCTCCCATTCTGCAGACATGGCCAAACCATCTTAGTTGGGACTGTTCTATTTGGGTCTGCAGCGGATGGGATTTTAGGCCTTGACGTATCGTCTGGTTGCGGACCATGTCTCTTCTTGTTACTTCAACCACTTTCCTCAGATACCTCATTTCTGAGGTTTGGATCTGGCTTTTGTGGGTTGTAGTCATTGCCTACGACTCGCATCCATATGTCAAGACTGGGACACAGGTGGAGCGGTATACAGCCATCTTCGTTTTCTTACCAACCTCTTTCTTGCTGAGGAATCCACGATTTATGGCCTGAAAAAGTCTTCCAGCCGCTGCTTTTCGAGTGGCCAACTCTTCTTTGATGCCTCCCTTTCGGTCTATAATAGCTCCGAGATATTTAAAGTGGTCGACCTGCTCCAGGACCTGTTCTCCCAACTTAATCTGATGTTTTCTTTCTTCTCGTGATATCACCATGGATTTTGTTTTAGAGCTGCTTATGACCATCCCTCTCTTCTCCAGCTCTTCCTTCCAGACTTGCAGGTTGGATTGGAGATCTGCCTCTGATTTAGCAATCAGGGCAACATCATCAGCAAATGCCAGCTCCAAAATATAGACCCCCACTGAATACTTTCTTGTTCTCTCCTTATATGCCTTGATGACATCGTCCATAAGGAGTATGAAGAGGTAAGGTGATAGGATATCACCTTGTCTTACACCAGTGGTGGTCCTGAACTCTTCTGTCTTATGGTTTGCTGTCCTCACATAATTTCTGCAAGACTTGTATAAGCTCTGTATAGCATGAATCAGAGGTGCTGGAATATTCTTCCTTGTCAAACAGTCCCAAAGTTTGCTCCAGGGGACCCTGTCAAACGCCTTTTCCAGATCTATGAAACAAAGATGGATCTCACTCTTATACTCAAGGGCCTTTTCACTCAGCTGTCTGAGTGTGAAGATTAGGTCTTGAGTACTTCGGTTTGCTCGGAATCCGCACTGGACCTCATCCAATTGTGGCTCAGCTAGGCGTCGGAGTCTCTGCTCTAGGATTCTAGAGTAGATTTTACCAGGGACACTGAGAAGAGATATGCCTCTATGGTTTCCACATTGTCGATTGTCACCCTTTTTGAAAATTGGTGTTATGATGGCAATCTCCCAATCCTTTGGTATGGTCTTGTTGCACCATGCTGCCTGTAGGACCTTAAGAGTAATAGGTTGCCTGATGCTCCCATGTACTTAACCATTTCTGGTGTTATACCATCATGCCCTGCTGCTTTGCCCATCTTGATTTTCTCTAGTGCTGCCCTCAGTTCTTCCATCTTTATGTCATCTTCACCATCAAAGGTTTTCTCTTCTGTGCTAGTGGTTATCATTTCTGATGCTTCACCATGCTCACCATCCAGGAGTTCTGAGAAATATTCTTTCCATCTTTTCATTACTTCCTTCGGGGCAGAAAGCAATTTGCCTTGCTTGTCCTTTATAAATTTGAGAGGGCATTGTTTTTCCTTCCTCATGTTCTTTAGGGTCTTATAGAACAATTTCTGGTTTTCTTGTGCATCATTTTCTAGCTTTTCTCCAAATTCTTCCCAGGACTTATGTTTTGCTGCTAGCACTTTGTTCTTTGCTTCTGTTCTGAGTGTCACATATTCTCTATATTTTTCCATTTGTCCTGTTGTGTTTTTAGCTCCTAAGTATTGTTTCCATGCCATTTTCTTCTCTTTTATTTTCTCTTTGACTTCCTCTGTCCACCAAGGTGTCCTCTTTCTCTGGTTCCCAAGTCGGACTTCACCGCATGCTTCTGCAGCAGCTGTCTTTATGATATCCTTGAATTTATTCCAGAGGGTTTCCAAGTCATCAGGTCGTTCTTCTGTGTTGCTCACTGCTGTAGCAATAAGCCCCTGATATCTGGTCTTAATTTTGGGCTCTCTCAGCTTGTAGGTCCTAATGCTCATTTCTCCTGCTCGTTTACTTGGTTTCTTGCGTGATGTTGGGCAGTTCCTAGGCTGAGCAACTCTTTCAGTTGTTCGTTTGATTGTAAGCAGGTAGTGATCACTTCCAATCTCTGGCCTCCTCCAGACTCTTGCATCTCGGACATATCTGAATGAGCTTCTCCGAACAATGGCATAGTCGATCACTGACTTCTCATTCTTGGTTGGTTCACATCTAGTGTATGCATGTATGCGCTTATGGGGGAACTTTGTGTTTGTAATGATCAGATTCTGCTCACTGCAGAATCTAAGGAGTCGCTTTCCATAGTCATTGAGAGTATCTTCTCCATATCTTCCGATAACTCCACCCTATCTAGCATGGTCATTTCCAACTCTGGCATTAAAATCTCCGAGCATAATAACTTCATCTAGGCAGTCATCCACTGTCCTTTGAGGCAGCTCGAAGAATTCCTCCTTGACCTCTGCTCTCTCATCCTCATTTGGCCCACACACTATGACCAGGTTGACTATGGTTTCTCCTTCTTTTAGTTTTACAACCATAATGCACTCCGAGACAAAGTTCCATCCCTTGATACTATCTTTTTGATTTTGGGCCACAATGCAACCCACGCCTCCTTTAGCTCTTTCAGATATGGGTACACCACTGTAGAGCAACGTGTTGTCATCGAGATCCATGACTCCTTGTCCTTTTTTCTTCGTTTCCGTTATAGCCAGGATTTCTAGTTTTGCTTTCCTCATCTCTTCCATCAGCTCCTCTTCCTTCCCATTTATACTTCTTGTGTTCCAAGTTCCATAAGTCGTAGTCCGTTGTCCGTTCCAGTTCGTCGCCTTTAGAATCAGTCCGGTTTTCTCTCTTGTTTTGCTCGTAATCATAGTTTAAGACAAACAGGTGATTGGCCTGTTGTGCCTTTCGTAGGGGCTGTCTCCTTACGCCTTGCAGGCCGTCCGCTTTTCCAGTTCTTCTGAGAATACCTTGAGACCCGGCGTTGCCCGACTAACTTTCTGGCCGAACACAATACTACAGATGCACTGCTAAATAGCGCTGTGACAATGCACAATGTCATATTAGTCACTGTTACGTGTCATTTTCTGAGGGTTCCTGATAGCCAAGATGACTTCTAGGGTAATAAATCTTTCTGACACTGTAACCAGCCAACACCACTCAGAATTATTTAAAACACAACTGGCGACGTGGACAATATAATTTAATCAAGACTGCACGCAGCTCCAAAAGTAATACCATTTTTAGGCCAACAATATAATGGCATATAATTGACAGTCAATCCATGTCAAGAAGGCTGTCATGATGTTCTCAATATCCTTTTATATTTGTATTAATAATCACAGAACTCCATTTATAAACATTTCAATCAACCGGAGCTAAAAAATCGTCCGTCCACTCGCCGTTACACACACAATCCGCTCTCTCCCCCCGTATTTCTCTCCCCAGTCTCACCTGTCTCATGAGAGACAGCCAAGCATATCGGCTTGACATAACTCACCCGTTTTTTTCCAGTGACCCGTATAAAATAAACAAACAAAGAGCCCTGCTGAGCTAAGCTATATAATTCACACCTGTTATGAATTTTAATCATAACAGTCACTTCTTCTGACATGATGAGGTTGCTAGCACCATGCACAATGTCATATTAGTTACTTCTTGTGACTTGCCTGAGCCAGTAGTTCTATTCTTCAATTGTCTCCCCTGTCATTGTTCTGTCCCCTTGTTCAGTAATTTTAATGTCGATATGTTCTTATTAATATGATTTGCTGTAATGGTACCTGAATTTGTTTTAAAATTAATCTTTTTGCACCCAGATACCACTACAGCTTCCCTTATGATACCACTACCACACATTTGTTAAGGCTGATAATCTTTCTGCCAATGTACATATGTTTGTAATATTCTTGTTACAGTAAATTAGATGTGTGCATACTAGAAATATAAAATGTATATGTATCAGAATGTCTCTTTTGTAAGTGACACATTTGTTTCATTCAGACTTTTCACAGCAAGTTTAAAAACTTAAAGCAAGTGTAACAAAATGCCTCTTGTATACATAACATTTGTTTCATGGTGATAATCTTTCATCTTATGTAAATATGTTTATAATTTTAGTATTACGACTATAACCCTTCTCCACACTTTTTACGCATTGTTTACTGTTACAGTACTTTGGGCCAATGATCACCAATAGAAATTTCTTAAATCGGTGTCAGGCACCCCCCCCCTCCTCCCCCCCATCCTGATGTCTGATCCTGTCATTTGATCTTTCTACATTTCTGTGTTCTGTAACGTTTCAAACTTGTTATATACAAAAGTGGATTTCTATTTCCATTATAATGGCATCGAAGTCTACAGCACCGCCTCATGTTGTTCGGAAAGTAGCTCACACAACAAGCAGAAGAGAGGAGCAAACGTCGACATGATCACCAGGAAAAATAAGCAGCTCAGCGCTGCCAACCTCAGGGCGGCATTCTCATAGTCAGTTATGACTGAAAGGGCTATTATTTTATGCATTTGCGAGTGAAAAAAATGATTCTTACCTTCACACCTGGAACCTAACCTACTGTCTTCACGTCTGAAACCTAACCTGCTGTAAATTTAATTTAGTGTGTTGCTTAAATGTATGACAATTGGTACTTTTTTCATTAACCTCGTGATAAACGGACAAAGCTGAAAGAAAACACTTTTTAAAATCAGGAAATGTACAACAAGCATACTTCCTAACTGGAGGAAAGTCAGCACATCCCAAACCAAAATTAAGTATACCAACTATTCTTGATTGTGCCAATGATTGAGAGACTGCAGTATTTTTCTTATTGGTGAAGAACATACCCTGAAATTATTTTGAAATCTTGAATGTGACCAGATATGGTCATGTATTAGCTACAGATTTGTAGTGATTGAAACGACTCGTTTGGATGGGGTGAGACTTAAGATGTTTAGGGGTTTATGGCCAAATGCATTTTTGTAGAAGTAAATGTACTCTTTCCCCTCTAATAGATTTTCAGCTCTGGTCTCCTGCCTGTGTCTTTGCTATTAATGACATCCCTCTCTTTAAAGCAGTAGGATGGTGACTTGTCTGTTGCCTGCCTGTGTCTTTGCCATTAATGACATCCCTCTCTTTAATGTAGTAGGTTGGTGACTTGACTGTGGTCTCCTGCCTGTGTCTTTGGCATTAATGACATCTCTCTCTTTAATGCAGTAGGTTGGTGACGTGTCTGTGGTCACCTGCCTGTGTCTTTGCCATTAATGACATCTCTCTCTTTAATGTAGTAGGTTGGTGACTTGTCTGTAGTCACCTGCCTAAGTCTTTGCCATTAATGACATCCCTCTCTTTAATGTAGTAGGTTGCTGACAAGACAGTGGTCACCTGCCTGTGTCTTTGCCATTAATGACATCTCTCTCTTTAATGCAGTAGGTTGGTGATTTGTCTGTGGTCACCTGCCTGTGTCTTTGCCATTAATGACATCCCTCTCTTTAATGCAGTAGGTTTGGGACTTGTCTGTGGTCACCTGATTGTGTCTTCGCAATTAATGACATCTCTCTCTTTAATGTAGTAGGTTGGTGTTAAGTCCTATTTTAATTAAGGGGAGTTAAACGTTAAAAGACTTGTATGTACAGGTCGGATTTTTGAAATCACGCTTGAACACAGCGCTTTTGACTAGTTGTTAAATTTGTTTTTAAAAATATGATAAGGAATCTGTTCGAAAGTTCTCGAAGGTTCTTAATGTGAGTTTGGGGTAGGTACGGTTTGAGCTGAGCGATATTCTCTAGCTCTCTCGCGGCTAGCCCGCGCATGTGTTTTTGGCTGAGCTGTACTGAGATACGGTAATCTCGAGACAGTGAGTTCCCGGGGAGTGTGTTGGGAAGATGGTTAGCAATGTTTTCGCTGTGTATACGAGTAGATATTTTATGAAGTCAGTTGTATATATATTGAAATATTTTCAAGCCATGGAGTATTGTAAACTGCAGTGTATGCAGTCCTTTGAGGGATTTTGTTGCTGTGCATTTTCTATGAGAAGTGCGCCGCGATGTGCTGTAATTGAGCTCTATGGAGTAATTGAGCTGCGATGTGCTGTAATTGAGCTCTATGGAGTAATTGAGCTTTACGGATTTATATTATACTGGGAAGTTGCGACGTTCTTTGCAACTTATATCCATGGATTTTTGTATTGCTACTGTAACCTGTGTAGTGTATCGTTGCTGATGTCGGTGTTACGGTGTGAATAAACCATGTACTGTGAATTGGATACGAATACTAGTCTTACCCGTTGGTCTATGCTTGACCGTACGTGTGCTCTGGTGTGTGCGACTGTACTATAGACCCACTTAAAGAACCTACACACATCTGCGTCTATATATATTTATACATCTGTCGGCCATACGTAAGCCAGACCATACTGACTTGTCATCGTCAGTAACTCAACACACACCATCCAACATCCTCCATTATTATACACAATAATGCACATTAACATTTAACTGTTGGTGACTTGTCTGTGGTCACCTGCCTGTGTCTTTGCCATTAATAACATCTCTCTCTTTAGTGCAGTAGGTTGGTGACTTGTCTATGGTCTCCTGCCTGTGTCTTTGCCTTTAATGACATCTCTCTCTTTAATGAAGTAGGTTGGTGACTTGACTGTGGTCTCCTGCCTGTGTCTTTGCCATTAATGACATCTCTCTCTTTAATGTAGTAGGTTGGTGACTTGTATGTGGTCTCCTGCCTGTGTTTTTGCCATTAATGACACCCCTCTCTTTAATGTAAAAGGTTGGTGACTTGTGTGTGGTCTCCTGTCTGTGTCTTTGCCATTAATGACATCCCTCTCTTTAATGTAGTAGGTTGACAACTTGTCTGTGGTCTCCTGCCTGTGTCTTTGCCATTAATGACATCCCTCTCTTTAATGTAGTAGGTTTGTGACTTGTCTGTGGTCACCCGCCTGTGTCTTTGTCATTAATGACACCCCTCTCTTTAATGTAGTAGGTTGGTGACTTGTCTGTAGTCTCCTGCCTGTGTCTTTGCCATTAGTGACATCCCTCTCTTTAATGCAGTAGGTTGGTGACTTGTATGTGGTCACCTGCATATAATAATAAATAATAATAAATTCTTTAAGCACCAAACACGGCGCATAAGGCAGAAACCAGTGCTCTCCAGGTTGTTCGTTGTGACGCCACTCCTCTTAGCTCTTGCACATTATTTAGGCCCAACGTTCTTCCTTCTCTTATTCTTGTTCTTCTGAGTGTTTCTTTTGGTCTTCCTTTTTTCCTCTTACCCTCAGGAACCCAAGTGAGCGCCTGTAGTGGTATTCTGTTGTTTTGCATTCGTAGGACATGACCGATATATGACCATCGTCTTTTCCTTATATAGTCGGAGACATATTTCTGCCTAGAGTCTTCTCTTATTCCTGGTTCTGTTTCGGTAACAATAGCTTGTTTTACGATAGTGAATTGTTAACTCACTGATCAACCCTCCGATCCAACCGACCGATTCGAGGGTTTCGAGGTCAGTTATAGGAAAATATCTACACCACTAGATACTCTGGTGTATCTTTTATTCTATAATTTAACATAACATGGTACTATCCATCGAAATATACACATTCCTGATGTTTTTCTTTCGGCGTCTAAGGTGAGAAACGAATTTCACCTCCATCTTGGAAGGGTAGATAACCTGCATATACATGTATCTTATTGACAGCAATCCAAGCATATACCTCATCATCACAATGGAAGGTAACTCATGATACAGGAGAAACAGCAACCCCTGATCAAAGTGTGCATCGTCTAGAAATTTTAGTGTTGTTAGACCATGTTTGCACATTTGTAAAGTTTGCTCAACATGGTACTTGAAAAATAGCCAGGGATTATTATTATTATTCAAATATATTTCTGATGTTGCACCATGTCCGGCTTTGCAATGATTTTAAGTGAAGAGCTGGCTGACACAACTGCATCCGAAAATTCAGGTGTTTTTCATTGGTCTGAGAATGCCTTGACATTTAATTGCTGTGTATATAATAATGATTTATCATCACATGCATGTATATTTACTAAATTGTTTGTCAATGACGTTAAAGGTCACATTTTTGAACACTTGTTGCACTTTTAGTTTTCTTCTTTCTCTGCCTTTAGTCTTTTCTGTCTATCATTTTGTCTACTTGCATGCCTATCTACATTTATTTGTGTGTCTGTTAGTAGTTAGCCATCCATGCATCTGGATAGTCATCTACCTATACCCCTTCTTCTAGTTGTCTATCTACACACCAATTCATCTCAAACTAACTACCTATACATCTACCAGTCTAAAAGCAATCCATCCCTTCAGTCTTGTTTATATATATAAGGTACGCCCACGTGATACGCACTGTTAGGGTTGTACTCTTGTCATTAATTCTGACGACTCTTGCCTTTGTTACAATCACTGTTGATATAGATGACAATATAGCTACAGTAGATTTGAAATAGCTGATAGACAGAAAGATGGATTAGTTCGTAGTAATTTAGTATTCTGGACAAAACTTGTAAATATACCAATACAACTCCATTTACAGTATACGTTAAATAAATTGCAAAATTTAATACAGAAAAATGTAACATTTATCAACATCAAAATAAAAGAAAACCATTGTCAACCACATTTATCGAGCTGAGCATAAAAGAAAAACTATTGTTAATCGTTGCTAAGAAAATATATTGAAATTACTGGTTCACTTTAAGGAAAACACAAAATTTTGCTGTCTCTGTCTGTTTTTGGGATACAGGTTTCAGAAGCCTTTATTTTAATCATTTGCTAGCCAGTAGAGTTTAATTGTCTGCAGTTTTAAAATGAATATCTCACTAAATGAATAAAGAAAACTACAAAAATCAAAATGTCAGCTTAACCCACGAAAGGGTTTAATGAGAGGTTCGAGCGCGAATGCGTGGCCTGGAAGGCTGACAGACATCAGTGGCTATCTCTGTTATCGACATTGCTAGTGGGGCCTGCAATGGAGACTTTTTACAGCCTGTCGCTGGAGGAAAGGGCTGATTACGACAAGGTGAAGGAACGGTTGCTTCAGAAGTTCTGTCTGACGGCTGACGGTTACCGGACGCGTTTTAGAAACACGATGCCAAGTGCAGACCAAGACTTCGAGGACTTTTTTTCAAAGATAAAGCGTCTTCTCATTAGATGGATTGAGTTGGAAGGAGTAACTAAGGACTTTAATGGCTTGGTTGATCTAATGTTACGAGACAAAGTGTTGTCGTCGTGTTCAACTGAGTTGCTAGCATTTTTCGAAGAGCGCCAGCTAAAAGACATTGATTCTATGGCCCGATTGGGGCACCATTATGTCCTGGCCCGTCTGGCCAAACCCATCCAGAAGTCGGGTCTGTCAGACGCCTTAGCTGCAGGTGTCGGCAAAGTCCAGTGCAAACAGTGGAAAAATCAGTCAGACGGTGCAGATAGCTGCGAAGAACAGAAACGCAATAGGTCACCGTGGCCCTATCAGCCATTCAGGGGCAAATACGATAATTGTAGAACGCGTCAGAGGTTCCAGCCGAGGCGGAACAACCATCACTCTGTTAGCGATAGTGTTGGAGAAAAGTGTCAAATGCGTAAACAAATGCGCTTCGAGGAGTCTCGAAGGGAGGATAGGCACTATAAAGAGAAACATGTCAAGTGGAGGATTGGATCCTCAGAGAGTCGACCTTCCGACTCCGACGCGCGGTCTTCACCGGATAACAGCCTCAGCAATAGTCCACGTTATGAAGTAAAGAGGGAAATCCAATGTTCCAGGTGTAATGGTAAGGGACATAATGTAGACAAGTGTTCCACCCCAATCGAGTACGCGAACGCTGCGTTTGTGTTGGATACAGTCAACAGCGAGGACGGTATAGGGTGTCGACCTCTGTTCCATGCGAACGAGAATTTAGTGCTACACTGCAGACACGCGGTACCATGTCTGTCTGCGGTCCATGAGACTGGTGAGGTGGCACTCCACAAGGATGTGGTTGAGAATAAACCAGTCTCGGTGTTGAGAGACACCGGTTGTACCACAGTCGGGGTGCGTCGGTCATGTATCAACGAGTCCTGCCTCACAGGGAAAACTGTAAAGTGTATCACGTTTGGAGGCAAAGTTGAGTCTTGCCCCCAGGCGTGTATCAATGTGGACACCCCGTTCCTGTCAGGGAGAGTAAACGCGTTTGTCCTCGAGAACCCAGTCGCCGATTTGATCGTCGGTAATGTACGGGGAGTGCACAAAAAGAAATTCAACTCACTTTTTCAGAAATGTACATTTCTGTGTGCACTAGGTTAATTTTTTTAAATGTCCCAAAACTGGGTCACTTTAACCCGCATGTGATAATTGCCATTGTTGCTGCAAAAACTCGTGATTTTTGCAACACGCCCCACTAGTTCAAAAGGTGAAAAAATGAGTTGAATTTCTTTTTGTTAGTAAGTCTCACTTACTTACTTTGTCGTTCCCCTTGTACCGTGAGGTGTAGAGGTAATTTAGTAAGTCACACATTATTAAAAAAAACTTGACTAATCTTTTCTACGGATGTATCACCTTTATTTTGTAATAAATTGTTTACACCTGGTTGCATTTAATTGGTCCATAGCGGAGTTTTTCTTGGTGGCCCTTAACTTTTGTCCAGTAATATAGATTGAGCTGTTATGCAAGTTTATAGTGGCATTTCATTATTGTAATTTTGATGCGTTATTGGCCGTGTGTGGCCGTATTGTATGTGCTTATGATTAAAATGAATTATCTGTAGAAGGTGTTGATTACTTATGTCAGCCATTGTTGTGTAGAAGAACGAGCTTATTATTGTTATAATAAATCCACTATGCAATGGTGCAACCATAAGAAATTGGTTCTTGACATGTATGGTGCTAGCAACCTCATCATGTCACAAGAAGTGACTAATATGCCATTGTGCATGGTGCTAGCAACCTCATCATGTCACAAGAAGTGACTAATATGACATTGTGCATGGTGCTAGCAACCTCATCATGTCACAAGAAGTGACTAATATAACATTGTGCATGGTGCTAGCAACCTCATCATGTTAATAATAAAATGCCTTCAGACGCTACCACTGCAAACATGAATGTTTGTTGCAATATTCCAATCCGAGAGAACCAGATGCAGTGGTGGAAATGTCACTAAGGTCTGTCACATGACTGCTGCTTGTTTGTGGTTGTACAGAAGTGTTTCGGGAAGTGATTCATGCTGAAAGTTCCTTACTAAAAAGCAGAAACACTAACATAATATATAGTGTGCTGGAAATTCATGTCATTTACAGACTAAATTAAATGTAAATGATTATGTGTACTTATCACAAAGCATAATTTTGTAAAAGTAACAGCAGAAAAGAACTGAACAATTCTAACTTCTTTCTGCATGAATTTTGCCACATAAATTCATCCAGGTATGTTGGAAATAATGCTCTCTACTTGTCTCACACTGCCGTGACAGCTTACTTTTTGCACGTTTTCACAGATGTTTCAATCCTTTGTGTGTGGACGTCTTTATGTACTGGATGCACAAAATTTCTTTTATGCATAACAACATAATGCAAATACATACGGTACCACCCCAAAATCTACCGAGGTTTATGTATGCCCTCTAGCCATCTGACATTATGTGTGTTCCTGGACGAATGTAGTGTTGTATTAGTCTCTCAAGTGTTTCTTGATTACGATTAGGAACTTCCACAATGACGCACTTTCTCAATCCCGTCTCTATACCCCCACAAATCCAGCGGCCATTTAGCAACCGACCTCTGGGGTATTTCCTGTGACAAAAGTATGACTCATCAATTTCAACAACAATGCGATCTCCATTGTCGTCAAAGCCTCCTGTTTGTTGTGGTGTCAGTGCAAGCCACTTCCCACACTCCTCACGACAAAAATTACACCAATTCACAAATGTACTTTTGTTCGAGGTTAGCCACAGAGAGCAGTATGCTATCGTATGAGGCATATTCTTTCTGGTGTTAGTCGTTTTTTATCCTTCAGATATAGTGCCATGTTGCTTTCCCACATACATTTTTGGTCATCTGGAGTTTATGATCCCACGCTATTGGTCTCTGATGTTTGTAGAGGCAGCTGATCTACTTCTGTTCTTCAGTGCACACTGTGTTATCTCTATGTACTTACTTTGTTTCTCAACTTTGACCTTGTGGTGTAGAAGTTAGGCACAGAAAGCAATTTAGCCTGGTTTCAGTGGTCCTTATGATATTGTGCATTGTTACGTCCGCACCATAGTGTATCACATGAAAGGGTGCTATTTCTTTTGCCAAAAAAGAAGTGATAATTTTTCAGCCAATTTAAACTACAAAAATTAGCAGCAGTTCACTAAAGATGTATGTCAAAAATTTTCAGCTACAACAGGTTCCAGAATTAAAGTACTTAGGAAGTTGGGCCTAGCCTAGAACAGCGAAGGCTCCAATAATTCACTCCCCTTTGGTTATATCTGTTATGTCACTACCTTTACCTGACCTTGATTTATCAACTGTCACCACTACTAACACATCTGTCACCACTACTAAAACATCTGTCACCACTACTAAAACATCTGTCACCACTACTAAAACATCTGTCACCACTACTAAAACATCTGTCACCACTACTAAAACATTTGAAAGGAAACTGCAACTGATAAATATAATATTCTTACCAATTCTTCTCTATCAGTGTCACAGGACACGCATGCAAGTTAAAAAAAAACAAAAACAAATATAAAATCTTTATACTTACAATTTCAGGAGAAAATCAAACAGCAGATTTGACTTCGGCTGCAACAAAACCAATAAAAAATATAATATTGATGATACCTGAAAGCGTAACAGATCATTACAAATTATATATATATATATATATATATATATATATATATATATCATATATTTTTTAAAATCAAACACCCGATATTACTCGCGTCGAAATCTCCTTTTAATTTGTCTAAACCGAGACAGATTTTACATGAGTATCCCTTATTTCCTTGGACAATGACAGGTGTCCTCTTGCCATTCAGGCAGATACTCGCCGATTTAAGAGATGCCCATTACAGCTGGTGTCGTAGATTTTTATAGTTATTTAAGATAGATTCTGGTCCCATCTGAATAGAACTGAAAAAGTGGTAACTCAGTGAGAGATAAGGTAAAGAAATAGATTCACGAGTGAATAGCTGAAGGTAGAATATGTCCCTGGATTTGAGAAGATACTCTTTTCCAGCCTATCTTTACAACTGTAATTTGTCTATCAGACAATTCTCCTTACCGTATATATGAACATATACACTATCAACCACTCACATACACACACAGAGATAAGTGACGACAATTACACGCACAAACGTGAAACTATAGTAAATGGAGTAGGGGTATTGGGCCGAGCTGACCAACACAGGTAATTAAGTTTTGTTAAAGTTTATTATCATTTAAAAAAAACTTCACAACATCCAATATCGATAATAATAATAATAATAATAAATTCTTTAAGCACCAAACACGGCGGATAAGGCAGAAACCAGTGCTCTCCAGGTTGTTCGTTGTGACGCCACTCCTCTTAGCTCTTGCACATTATTTAGGCCCAACGTTCTTCCTTCTCTTATTATTGTTCTTCTGAGTGTTTCTTTTGGTCTTCCTTTTTTCCTCTTACCCTCAGGAACCCAAGTGAGCGCCTGTAGTGGTATTCTGTTGTTTTGCATTCTTAGGACATGACCGATATATGACCATCGTCTTTTCCTTATATAGTCGGAGACATATTTCTGCCTAGAGTCTTCTCTTATTTGTCGATTAGTCTTGAATTCTTTCCAACTGATGTTCATGAGTTTTCTAAGACATTTGTTCTCGAATGTATTCAGCTTGTTCTCCAATGATTTTGTTATTTTCCAACTTTCACAGCCGTATGTTAACACTGAGATAACATTTGAATTAAACAGACGAAGCTTGGTATGTATATTCAATGATCGTAATTTCCAAATGTTAGATAATCTATTGAAGGCGCTAGCTGCCAAAGCAATTCTAGTATGGATTTCTCTTGTTGTGTCACCATCCTGAGTCATTTTACTGCCTAAATAATTGAAACTTTCAACTTTCTGTAGTTTTTCCCCGTTCAAGATGATATCAAAGGTCTCGTTAGAAAAGTTCATAGCTTTAGTTTTAGAGGCATTTATTTGGAGACCTATTTTAACCGAGAGATGACACAAATTATTTATTGCTTCTTGGGATTGTCTTGGTGTTGATAGCAATAGAAAAATATAGTTTACATAAATTAAACCCATTAGTGCAATCCCCTCTGCTGAGACAAGATCCCGTAAGAAGAAAGTTAATAACCTCAAAAGGTCAAAAGATTTGCGCTATGGTATAGAATTTGCCTATACTGTAAAGAACAGAGTTTCTAATTAATCTATCCTGAAAAAATTAACAGTATTAGCAAACAAAAGGAAAGAAAAAAAAAAACAAAGTGAGTACAATGATTATATATCAGAAGAATTATTCACTCCACTTTCTCTCAATTCTGATACCATGTGGCCACATTGAGCCTCGCTTACCTAATTGCTGATTTACAACATCTGCAACATATCTCCATAATACACATAAAAAAATCCAGTGTTGGGTTTTGACAAAATAAACCCAAGTTCCTGCAAAGACTGATTAATCCTATTATTGGGGAACCCTTAATTTGGTACTGTTATTTGGATCAGTTTATGTCACATCAATTAGTCCACGTAGGAAAATAATTACGAGATCGAGTGTTCACAGTGTACAGTAGCTTGTAATTCCGATAGTTAAAGAAATGTCAGATGGTTAACCCTTTCTGGATAAATCCTTGCCACAACACAGTGGTTGGTAGTCAGGTAATGTTAAGTTTGATATTTTTTTCCCCACTGAGGGCTGAATGAAAAAAAATGGAAAACTCTCTGGGTAGCTTTACGTCCAGTTACAGTTATTCTTAGTGTCATAGATATTGGTACTCTCTCTCTCTCTCTCTCTCTCTCTCTCTCTCTCTCTCACTCTCTCTAGGTGAAACAAGAGGGCCGAACAGGTCAACCTCGAAAACCCGATATTTACATAAGAATGTTTTTTGGTACTATTGCACTTAGACTTAGACGCGTTGTCTCAGATTTAGGCCGCAGGTAGGTTTGGTTTGTGATCCGTACTAGAATCATCATCATCTCAGCCCGTAACCCGTCATGGGTCGTAGGGGTGCCATGGTGGAAGCATCAGCAGACAGGGTCCTCCACTGCTCTCTAGCCTCAGCAATGCGTACAAGTGTGGAAAAACCGTGTCCTGCCCATTCTTTGATGTTATCAGCCCAGGATTTTCTCTGCCTTCCTCTTCTCCGTTTACCTTCGACTGTTCCCTGAAGGATCGTTTTCGAAAGGGAGTAATGACGAGTTACATACCCAAACCAGGCAAGCTTTCGACGTTTCACTACTGACAAAAGTGGTTCTTGGTGGCCTGCATAGGTGTTTATCTTCTCTCTAACATAGACATTTGTTTTGTGCTCTTTATAGCAAATGCGCAAAATTCTTCTATAACATTTATGCTCGAAAGCCTGAATCCTTCGCTCCGTATCTGCAGTGAGTGTCCAGCCCTCACACCCATACAAGAGAATAGATAATACAAGTGATTTGTATAATTTGATCTTCACAGGAAAACTGATGTTACTTTTCCAGATCACATTCAACCTTGTCATGGCAGCTGAGGCCATCTCAAGTCTTGTCTTGATTTCTTTAATTGTTCTTCCATCACTACATATAGTGGACCCGAGATATTTAAAGGTGTTAACTTCTTCTAACGTTTGCCCATTTAACGTAATGTTGGTCGGAACATGTTTCTTATGGCTATTCACCAATATCTTGCTTTTTTCTATATTAATTTCCATCCCATACGTTCTTGTTACTTTTTCCAGTCTAGAGGTAAGGTCTTGAAGTTCTGGTTCTGATCCAGCTATCAGATCAATATCATCAGCAAAACGTAGGTTGCACAGAGGTCGGCCTCCAATCGATATGGTTGATTTATAATCGTAGAGAGCCTCCTGCATAATATGTTCTAGATATATATTAAAGAGCACTGGTGACAGGATACATCCTTGGCGAACTCCTACAGTTGTTTTGAAAAATTCTCCAATGTCGTTGCTTACAAAAACAGCACTGCTTGCGTCCTTGTATAGTGCTTCAATGATATCTATGATGTTGGTATCAAAATTGAATTTTCTCATTACTTGCCATACGCCTTCATGCCAGACTCGATCGAAGGCTTTTGTGAAATCGATGAAGTTATGGTATAAATCGTGTTGATGTTGGAGATGTTTTTCGATAAGTAATCTAATATTGAAGATTTGTTCTGAGGTACTTCTTTTTGGTCTAAAGCCAGCCTGTTCCTCTGACAAGATTTCTTCTGATTTCTGTTTTATTCTGTTCAAAAGTATCCTTAACATTACCTTACTTGGATGACTAATAAGGCTAATGGTTCTGTAGTTCTTGCACATTTTTAGATTTCCTTTCTTTGGAAGCGGTATTACTAATGACTGCGTCCATTCTTTTGGCCATTTTTTTGTACTCCATATCTTCTGGCAAATTGTTGTCATGATTTTTACTATATCTGGTCCTCCATATTTCAAGAGCTCTGCTGGTATATTATCCACACCCGGTGACTTCCCTCCTTTCATCGAACATATAGCCTCTTCCACTTCTTCCCGTAATATTGCTGCATTTCCGAGTTCCCTGTTTTCGCACTTAATGTTGTTTAATATGCCTAAGTCAGTGTCAAGTTTACAGTTATATAATTCTTTACAATATTCTGTCCACCTTCTCGTTACAGCTGTTTTTTCATTGAGCAGAGCCCCATTGCTATCTTCTATGACAGTTACCCTGGGCTGTTGAGGTTTTGATAGTTTTCTTAATGTGTCAAAAGCTGCCTTGCTGTTACCTTTTATTAGCCCCGTATTAATGGACTCACATTGATCAGCTACCCATTTTTCTTTGGCCTGTTTCATTTTCTTCCTAATATTTTTGTTCACCATACTGTATTGCCTTGCTGCTTCAGGAACCTCTTTCTTAACCTTTTTCATTTCCCGCCGTGTATCACATAACTTTAGAATGTCATCTGTAACCCATGGTTTGTTTATTTTCTTTCTTTTACCAAGTATTTCTGTTGCTGATTCAATGAGCACGTCTTTCATGTTCTCTGTGATTGAGTTGATATCATCCTCCAAAAAAGTTGAGAGCTGCGAATTTTCCTCCAACAGTTGCCTCAAAGATTCCCGCGATTTCTGGATCTTTCAGTTTGTCTAAATTGAATCTTAACTGAGAACATCTGTTTTGATTATAGTTCTTTTTAAGTTTAAGCTTGAGCGTCATCAATACCATGTCGTGATCACTACCAATGTCGGCGCCAGGAAAAGTCCTAGTCTTGGCTTTATTAATACTGGACTTGAATCTTTTGGATACAAGAATAAAATCAATTTGGCCATGTATCTCAGTTTTTGGGGCATGCCACGTTGTTCTTCTTGATAACTTATGAGGAAATAGTGTATTTGCAAGGGTTAGTTTATAGTTGCTGGCAATACTAGAATATAGGAAGAAAATACAAACATTTAACCACTACATAGTATTCTATCCTAACCAGCGTAAAAGTATGATCTATTATCCACTCGGTTATTTAAATTTGATTTAGAAACCACAAGTGTCTAACTCATCTAATCGTTTTTAACCCGTGAAATAAGCGCTAGTCATTTACAAAATTACACATGATGAATTATAGATAAATATATATTTCGTCAGTACTTACGCCTAGTGCATTTACTAGTCAATAAAAATAACTCTTTCTGGATGATAGCGAGTAATTAAATTTACGTTACAGCTGGAAAAATTAGCTATGTTATTTTAATACGCTAGTCGATTTACACAGAAAATCCTAGTGAAATATAATGACGAACTTTAACAATTAAATCACTCAAAATGCAAGTATATATATTTACTGCAACACAGAAATTGAAACTATCTTCAACGAAATACTAAGTAATTCAACTTGTACAATGGGTCTAGGATTCAAGCTAGATGTTCCGAAAATTCTTAGGCTACTAGATAATTGAGTTTAAAGGATTAGGTATATATTTTAAATCAGTCCACTATCGCCAGCCATTGCGAGATATCGCGCCTCAACCCGTATTTTGGGAAAATCTGCGGCCGATTTCTGAATGAAAGCTTTATTTCACGCCTCTGCCGACAACATGGACGTTGCCAATGAGCAAACCATCTTTTGATCTCGGCTCACTCTATAGCTAATTACGTCCCCCTGGGATCACAAAAGAATGGATGTGGTCGCTAACTGTGTTTATCGCCCATTTGACTTTCGTTTGCTTAAGTCCTCTGAGAAAATATAACTATCAAAGGTACGCCTTTTAACTTATCGCCCTTGATTCTACAAATAGACGACTCGTTTTCTCTGTACCCGCGTTCAGTCTGATCTGTCACTATTTCAACGATTGCCCATTCGCTCGCGTGATAATTGAATTAACGGCTCTAACTTGCTGTCTGTTTGCCTGTCCCGTCGTGGACTAGTTAATAGGTATGTTGGTAAACATTCATAGTGCCTGTAAGACAATAAAGAAAAGAAAAATAGGCGTGGCTAAAATTATGAGTGGACAGATATCGAAGTACAAGGGTTCTGCGTTAACCAACGTGCATACTAATAAGGAAGCAATGGTGGGAGCCAGGTGAGAGCAAAGACGTGTGGATACATGTAATCTATTTACTTAGCCTGTCACAGCTGGGTCGGTTCAATAGCCTTTCAGGTTATTCCAGTCCCTGGTCGATGACACTACTTCAAATGTCTTCGCCAGGGCTCGAATTATTCCAGTCCCAAGTCCCGGCTAACAACATTCCTTCAAATACGAAAAAATTGGCTTGCTTAGTACTTTTTTCAGTCTTTGTCCTCTTCTCTTCTTTGATCCATAACCGCCATCCGTCAAAGTAGTCAGTGGCCATCACGCCTGGTGGCATCTTCTAGGGCAGCAACAAATTAATTCAAGTTTTTTCTTTCGGCGGCCACCCTTCGTACAGTGCCCCAACTCTGGTTTATTATTTGCTTTTCGACTTCAACAATTCTCCGCCATGTTGTTTTTGGTTCGCCCTCTCTTTCGCTTTCCCTCGAGAGCCATAGCATAGCTGTTCTTGTGATGGTATCAGGGTCCCTTCTGAGGACATGACCAACCCAACTCCAGCGTCTGCCAGCTATGATGGTGTGCATGTCCTCCTGGTTACTCCGAATAAATAGTTCTTGGTTGCTGATGGTGTTTGGCCAAAAGATTTGGAGAATATTTTTAGGCAGATTGTATGGAAGGAGGACAGCTTCGACATTTCCTTCTCTGTTACTCTCCAGCATTCTGCACCACAGAGAAGCACAGAAAGTACACAGCTCTCATACGGTCTTAATTTGGTGTTTGTGCTGTACTGGGAAGACTTCCAAATGTTGTTGAGACTAGAAAAGGCTGGTCTCGCTTTATTTATTCTGTTGTTAATGTCCTTGCTTGTTCCGCCGTCAGGTGTTACTATGCATCCTAGGTAAGTAAATGTGTCTGTCTGTTTTAACTTCTGGTTCCTTACTGTTATTGGCTCAGGAATGCGTACATTTAGTGTCATGACCTTTGCCTTCTTCAGATTAATTTTCAGGCCAATCTGCTGGACATACTTATTCGGTCTATAGGTTTTTTCTTGTATGTGTTGATGTCTTTTCAGTCTTTGTAGGTGACATAAAATATGAACAAAATGTGCATTTTCTTCAAAAAAGGCATCTTTGCTTCTAAACTTTGTTTAATAATTTCTCTAACCTGCATCACCCGATCGCCAGTGCAGTGTGGTAACTATTACACCAGCACTGCTCCCACTAATTATTAAAATTGACATCAATTTCTAATCGTCATACACCGTAAACCACTCTTTTTTTAGAACACGAGGATGATCTAGAGATACAACAACATGGGTTTATTCATTCATAACCCTCCACTCACAAAGGAGCATAGGCCTTCAACAAATACATGCCAAGTGTTCCTGTCATGTCCCATCATCTCAAGTTCTTTCCACGTTCTCCTTATTGTTTTCACCTCTGTTTCAAGCTCTCTTCTCCATGTTTATCTTGGTCTACCTCTGCCTCTCTTGCCCTAGGAGTTCCAGAACAAGGACTGCCTTGTAATGCTATCGACAGGTGTCCTCAGTGTGTGTCCTATCCATCGGCATTGTCTTTTTCTCATAGCTCGTTTCACTGGCACTTGTCTAGTTCTTGTCATCAGTTCCACGTTGGTAACCTTGTCATACCATTTTAATCCTTCTATTCTAAACATCAAATGGCAAGACAAGATCCCGGATACCGCCGTTCTTGACAGAGCTGGTATCCCTAGTATTGATACTATTATGATGCAGTCACAAATTCGCTGGGCAGGTCATGTAGTCCGCATGCCAGACCATCGACTGCCAAAGATACTCTTTTATGGTGAGATGCAGAAGGGTAAACGCTCCCATGGTGGCCAAAAGAAGCGCTTCAAAGACACGTTAAAGACGTCATTGAAAACCTTTGACATAAACCCAGACACATGGGAAGCTGCTGCGCAAGACCGAACTGCTTGGCGCACATCTCTTCGTAAAGGTGCAGCAGCATGCGAATCATCCAGAAGAGCAGCAGCGGAACAGCGGAGACAAGCTAGAAAGGACCGTGAAATAAAACCTTCACATGAAGCAAACATTCCCTGCCCACACTGTCCAAGATCTTTCCAGGCCCGCATCGGGCTCTTCAGTCACCTTCGTACCCATAGACTAACCTAACATATTCTTAAATAATTGGATGAACAGAGTGGTCTTCATCACCCGTGATGGACAAACAACATTCTAAGCAAGCACCCATTTATGAAAGTCTGTAGCTTTTTGGTTGTTGTCTTTGTTGTTCTCCATGTCTCAGAGCTTTACAAGGCCTAAAATCCAACCCCCTGCAAACCCAAGTAGAACAGTCTAAACTAAGATGGTTTGGCCATGTCTGCAGAATGGGAGAAGATCGGCTACCACAAAAAGCATGGTAAACAAAGAGCCAGGGATCCAGCCTCCAAGGATGACCTAGATGTCCGCTGGTAGGACATTTGTCAATCTTTGAAGGACCGAGGATTAGAATGGAACCAGGCCAGGAGGAAGACAGCTGATAGGATAGTCTGGCGCTCTCTCTTTCAAACCTCTACACCTCACGGTAGAAGGGGAACGACTAAGTAAGTAAGTAATTGGTGCTTCTTCACGTTCAACCCTGTTATCATTACCTGCATTTATTCTCATTATTTTTGTCTTGTCTCTGTGTATTTTAAGACCCAATTGCTGTGACCGCTCATCGAGTGGGTTTTCAATTTGTCCTGCATCTGATTACGGTTATGAGACGGAAGAGCCAAGTCATCAGCAAAATCCAGATCATTCAACTGCTTAGTAAGAATCAACTGGATTCCATTTCTGTTGTGTGTTGTCGATGTTCTCATAACCCAGTCTATTGCTAGTAAGACCAGAAATGGAGACAAGAGACATCCCTGTCGCACTCCTGTTCTTATCCCAAACGGTTCTGTAAGCTGTCCTTCATGAAGAACTCTGCAAGTCATGTCTTCATATGTTTTCTTTATTAAATTAATGATCTTCAGGGGAACTCCATAATGCCTCATCAATTTCCAAAGTGATTCTCTGTCTACACTGTCAAATGCCTTTTCGTAGTCCACAAATCCGATGTATAGTGGTGAATTCCATTCCAGACTTTGTTCAACTATTATTCTCAAAGTGGCTATTTGGTCGGTACAGGATCCGTTTTGTCGAAAACCTGCTTGTTCATCTCTCAGTTTCTTGTCTATGGACTCTTTTAATCTCTCACGGATAATCCTGTTTAATACTTTTCCTGACACTCACACCATGCAAACAATTTATAATCTCTTCGTACTTACAAAGATGGGAGATGATGTCACAAACGATTAAACACTTGATCCTTCAATAAGCTTTGTTTTTTGCCTGTAACAAAACCCAGTAAAGAAATTATGAGGTTATGGATATCTCAAAGCGAAATTAACAAATCACTGCAACGAAGAAAGAGTAATTGACAGTTTTGCCTTTTTGCCTTACTTAACTCCCAACCTGACAGTAAAGCCAAATACACTGTGGTGAAGTGGGGAACAGTTAACCCCAAAAATCCTCTACTACCTGTCTTACTCACCGTCACAAAACAGCCAATTTAATTTAAATACACACACTGACTCCATTTTCCAGAAATGGACTATATGGAGTCATTACACCAGCATAAACAATACAGGAAGTATTAATATGAATCTGGAGTTAGGTCATATTAATACAAATATCTAATCAGTTGTGTATAGTAGTATGAAATTACATGTTTAGTAATTACAAACTAATACTGGTTTGGTGATTTTCTGTTCAAGGATTGGTAGTTGTCATGAGTTTTTTCTTAAGGAAATTAGTATTGGGAGATTTTCTCTAGTTCACGAACGATGATAATTTTCCCCACTTAATATTATTTTTACAGTCAATCTTGGAAATAATGTTTGTGAATTCGCTTATCCGTGAACCTCCTTGCTTTTTTTCAGGAGACACCTCACTGAAGCTAAAAAACCAGTGCTGCACAGCGAGCTTTCCAGGTGCTGCTCACTACCATCAAGACCACGGTTTTGGTACCTTCAATGACATGACTCTTGTTACACTGCAGATTGAGCGCTAGGGGGAAATACTTTATTCCAGTATTACCCTTCTTAATGGTTACTACGCCTCTGCTTCCAGCATTATTTCTTTCTATTCAAACCCAGGTGTCAGGACTTCTCTCCGCTGTTGGGCTCCTTTCACGTTGGCCACTGAAACTACACATCCACACGGATTCAATTTTCATGTATTGAATGGTTCAAGGATTCATAACGTTCAGAAACGTTGAGACTCAGAATCTTCTGGCACAAACTGCACAAATTCCCATCTGCTTAAATTTAGCCGGTCGTAAACATTCCTTCAAATGCTGACGCCCGGGTTTGAACCATGAAAACCTGGTCGCCAGTACAACGCCGTAGCCATTATACCAGCGCGGCTCCCAATGAATCCCACCTGCAATCTCAAGAGATGGTCTCGAAGAGAATCTGTTAATTTTTCGCTCATTCTTTTTGTGATCAAATACTGCGCTCGATACTGTGCCAATTGTGTACTCTCAGTTAATAATAGGATTAATTTATATATATATATATACGTTTATGAAGAATCAATATATATATCAACGTGAAATAAATATATTCCTTGTTATATAATATATATTTTGTTATCATATTTATATATATATATATATGTGTGACAGCGCCATCTTGAGTCTGTCGTTCTAGGCGCTGGCCCCATCTGGGCAGTCATATTCCTTCCAACCCTATGTGGTTTAGTGCCTTTTGATCACGTTATCTTCAAGCCGATTTATTACAAGGCCATAATAAGCCTACGAATTAGTTGTGTTTTTGCTCTAGTTGTGTAAATCTGTGTTTTCATGCATTCTGGAGCAATAATCGCGTGTGTTATCTGTGTGGCGCAGATTAATCCGCGTAGAGCGCAGTAAATTGAGTGGTTAGGCCAGGGCTTATTAAAAAGGGGTAGCAAGCGGCGAAACCGGTCTATGTTTGAGAGAGCCGCCCAGTGAGAACAGACTAAGAAGACACACAAGAGCCAAGCTGTAAATGCCTTGAGCACACAGTCTATGAACACTTACTGGGGGTTTGTTGGATTGTTTGTTTGGTGTTCGGTTCTGTTCGGTAGAATTAAATGTTGATCTGCATAAGGCTTTGGGTTGCTTTATTTTTTAAGTCTGCTGCTGTGATGGGGTCAAGCAACCAATAATTGCAACCCCTGTCAAACGATCCTTTATAAATTTTCTTAGTGCACGGGTCTTGGGTGTGAGGTACCCCTAGCGCCCCTGTCACAAGTGGCGTCGTCGGCAGGATAGACAGACAGCACGCAGTGAAGCAACTCTTCAGCAATCAGAGCAGCAACAGCCGAAACAGTAGAACACCCAGTTCAGTGCAAGGCGAGGGACGGGATCATCCAGTTTGTCAAGATTTCTAGTCAACTCTACTAGCAACAAGATGGCGGCACGCAACACACGCGCTGCTAGTAGAACTGATAACGAAGATGTGGCTGAGGTGGATGACCCTGTAGTAGGGCTAAATCGTCAACCAGAACGAGTGCAGTACATCGTGGTACCTACTCACAGGAGGGTGCGGTGCTTTGGGGGAGCGCACGGGTCCTACGGCCGAGGAATATGTCAGAGAGGTGAGAGCTGCCTGGAGAGTAGGGATGATGAGTAAAGAGGACCAGGCGGATGTTATTCTTGACAGTGTGACCCCAAGTGTCCGAAGGGAGCTGAGGATTCAGGCTGATGATGATGACCCAGAATCGATGCTACATTCCATTCTTAGGGTGTATGGGGAGCGTCGGAGCATCCCAGAAGTAATGGCCGCGTTCTACTCTACCCGGCAAGGTGCAAGGGAGTCTCTTTGGGAATTCTCCCATCGCATTCACGAGGTGTTTGAAAGTGTTGTAAGGGCACAAAAGCAGAACAACGTCACTCCCTTGGCGCCATCCTTTCTTCGTGACCAGTTTGCTGCTTGTCTGAGAGATGACCTAGTAAGAAAGCTTGCAAAGGAAATGATCTTTAAGGAGCCTACAGCATCGTTTAAGTCGGTGAGGGACTATGCCCTACGGTTTTTAGAGATTGAACACGCCCCTGGGGCTGGTGTTGCCAGCGTCAGAGTAGTAAATACCGTGACGGTACCTGATATACACGCATTAGGCGCAGAAGTAGAGCGGCTGAGAGCACAGGTGGCTCAATTAGAGGCTAAAATTGATGCGATGTCTCAGGAGCAGGGGGGACGTACCAGGACAGTTCGCTGTTTTTGACGCAGAAGACTAAGGCCACGTACAGATTCGATATCCACAGGCATTAAACTAGATTCCTCTGCGGCTGGGAGTCAGGTTAAGGAAAGGGAACAGAATGGCTCAGAGATAAAGATGGTTGGTGGTCGACCGGAATGCGATGTACTAATAGCAGGGAAGAAAGTCAGGTGTATTCTTGATACTGGGTCGCAAGTTTCAACTGTTACGGAACAGTGCTTTCAGCAGCTTTTGGAGATCTGGCCCTGGATGAAAGTAAATGGGTACGACTAACTGCTGCCAATGGTGTCACGATTCCTTATGCTGGCCATCTAGTGGTTGACGTCAAAATTGGGGGAGTGCCATGTCAAGAACTGTGGCATCTATGTAGTTAAAAGTGTGAATGGGCCTGACAAAGCGCCTGGTATAATAGGCACCAACATACTGGCGGAAGTAAAGAACATGCACAGCTTCCTCAAATGGCAAGCTCCTGGAAAAGACACACCAGAGGTAATGTTAGATAGAGTGAAGGTGTGGGTTGCAGGAGGAAGAAAAACCTACATACCAGCTCGCTCGATCGCTACTATACAGGTGAAATGTAGAAGAGGCTCCAGATTAGAGAAGACAGTGCTTTTTGAACCCTCAAGAGACTTAGACCATAAAGGGCTGGTTATATGTCACACACTAACTGTACTCAGAGGAAGGTTCTGTCAGGTCCAAGCAGTAAATCTTGGAGATGAAGACCTTTTGCTGGCTAGGGGTACTCAAGTTGGAGAACTTTCTGAGGCATGCGCAGACTATGAGAGACACTTCAGAGTTGTTGGAGCCCAGGAAGTGGAGATATCTGCACAGCCGGGATGCCCATCCAGGGTACCTGTTTGCAGCCCAGTTGATTTAAATGGGTTTGAGGGCAGCCAGGACGAAAAGCGCCAACTACAGAAGTTACTACAACAATATAACAGCCTTTTCGCTAAAGATGAGAATGATGTAGGGTATACAAGTAAGGTATCTCATTAGATTCAGTTGACGGATGATACTCCAGTAAAACAACCCTACAGGCGAATTCCTCCAGCTTTCTACAAAGAGGTGCAAGACCACCTTCGGGGTCTCCTCGACAAACAAATTATAAGAGAAAGTTCAAGCCCCTGGGCTTCGCCTATTGTGCTCGTGAGGAAGAAAGATGGCAAACTGCGATTATGTGTAGACTTCAGAGCTGTCAATGCCAAGACCAAAAAGGACGCCTACCCTCTTCCTCGTGTGGAGGAATATTTAGATGCTTTAGGAGGAGCAAAAATATTTTCTTCACTAGATCTAGCAAGTGGCTACTATCAGGTAGCTATGAGGGCAAAGGATCAAGAGAAAACGGCGTTCACCACCCCATTTGGATTGTATGAGTACACTAGAATGCCCATGGGACTAGCTAATTCGGCCAGTACTTTTCAGCGACTGATGCAGAGTTCCATGCATGATATGATGTTCCAGCTGTTACTGGTCTATCTAGATGACATTCTTGTGTATTCAACCGGCTTTGCAGAACACCTGCGGCGGCTTGAAAAAGTGTTCCAGCGGTTTCAACAACTAGGCCTGAAATTGAATGCAGCTAAATGTCATTTCTGCAAGCCGAAGGTGGAATTTTTGGGTCATACGGTGTCTGAAGAGGGCATTGGAGCGATGGAGGATAAGATACAAGCTATTACAAGGGCATCAATACCCAGAACACAGACAGAGTTACGTGCATTCCTCGGTCTTGCCAGTTATTATCGGAGGTTTGTGCCTGGGTTTGCCACTATAGCACACCCACTGTATGAACTGGTTGCTCAGTTAAATGAAGACCAAGATCCACAGGGTAAACGAAGGTCCAGGAAAACTGCCATAGGAGAACTGTGGACCCAAGAGTGTGATGTCGCTTTTAAGCAGTTGAAAGCTATGCTTACGTCTACCCCTCTTCTTGGTTTCCCAGATTTTTCTGTGCCCTTTATACTGGAAGTGGATGCCTCATACCAGGGATTGGGAGCCGTGCTGTCACAAGTGCAAGATGGCAAGAAAAGGGTGTTAGCATATGCCAGTCGCACTCTGCGACCATCAGAGAAAAATGCCAAAAGTAGCACGAAACTTGAACTGCTAAGTATGAAATGGGCTATGACGGAAAAGTTCAGGAGTTATCTGCTCGGTGCTCAAGTTGAGGTGTTTACTGACAACAGGAGTTTGGCTCTGTGGCAAAAGTCTAAGCTTGGCGCAATCGAACAGAGGTGGATAGCACAGATGTCGATGTTTAATTAGTCTATCAAACACAAGGCAGGTAGAGCGAACGGAAATGCTGACTACCTCTCTCGGTATCCTATAGAGAATCCAGAACACACCGATGAAGATGATGATGTTGCCATCAGTCACATAGCATTAGTGCCAGCTCGCTCAACAACTATACCCCCAAGGTTAGGTTTGCTGCAGAATGTGGAGTTAAGAGCCATGTGTGGAGCAGTGGAAATGGGAGATGCACCGGGCACGGATCCAGGCACAGGTGCGTCACAAACGTTTCCATCCTATTCTCTTGAAGAACTGTTAGCATTGCAGGAGGCTGATACTGATATTATGACAGTCTCCAGAATTATGAGAGATGGTACTAGATTGCCCAAGGAAGGGACGAGGAGATTATCGAAGCCAGCAAAGAAGTTACTAAGGCAGCGTAGGCGCTTAACACTAATTGGAGGCTTGCTATATCGGACAGTAAGCGGACCAAATGGGACTAAGATCACGCAACTTGTGGTTCCAGAATCTTTAAAAACGCGAGTTCTGGAGGCAGTGCACAAAACTGGCCATCAGGGTCGTGATCGCATGTTGCAGATACTGAGGAACAGATGTTTCTGGGATGGCATAACGTGTGATGTAGAGACATTCTGCAGAAGGTGCAGTAGATGCAATATAGCAAAAGCCCCGCATCTCAAGATCCAAGGTCCATCGGGAAATCTGCTGGCATCCAAGCCTTTTGAGGTAGTCGCCATGGACTTTACGCTGCTGGAAAAAGACGCACGAGGCTACGAGAATGTACTCATTATGACTGATGTATTTAGCAAGTTTGCAGTTGCCGTTCCAACCAGAGACCAAAAAGCAACCACCGTGGCCCGAGCGTTGGTAGAAAAGTGGTTTTTGTACCTAGGGGTGCCGAAGAGGCTTCATTCCGACCAGGGTAGAAATTTCGAATCGGCTGTCATATCCGAACTGTGCAGAGTATATGGCGTCGAGAAAAGTCGAACGACGGCATACAACCCTCGTGGAAATGGCCAGTGCAACAGGACGTTGCATGATCTCTTAAGGCCATTGTCCACCACTGAGAAACGGAGATGGTCTGACCACCTGGCAGAGGTCCTTGCAGTCTACAACGCTACTCCCCATGCGTCTACGGGTTACTCCCCTTACTATCTTTTGTTTGGGAGGGAGCCGAAAATGCCCGTCGATTTCATATTGGGCCATTCAACAGAGGACGAAGAACCAGCTACAGTTGACCAGTGGCTTGAAGGGCACCTTTCCAGGTTACGGGAGGCGCACGTAAGAGCAGAGGCACGGTTGCAGAAGTTGGCAGCAGTACGGAAAGAGAGAGATGTGACAAGCTGCCGTGTTCTACTCCACTACAGGTGGGAGAATTGGTGAGGAAAAGAATGCACTACGCTGAGAGATCCAAAATTCGTGACATGTGGTCAGAAGAGGAGTACATTGTTATTCGGGCTCCCACAATGACAGGAGGTCCGTATGTCATCCAGCGAACAGACAGAGCGAGTCCGGGCATTAGAGTCACTGGCAACGAACTCAGACGTAGTGAAGACAAAGATGATTCACCAGACTTGATAGATACGACACTAGGCCTACCTGAAGCACCAGCTTTGCCAGAGGAGACAGACCCTAGGGAGGACGAAAATGATTTAACGCCCGAACCAGGCTGGTATGCCCTGCAGCCGATAGAAGGTCCTGCCCCGAGACGTTCTGAGAGAATACGACTGAAGCGCATAGCTTAGTGCAGTTGTCGGGACGACAACAAAATCAGGCGGGGAATATGTGACAGCGCCATCTTGAGGTCTGTCGTTCTAGGCGCTGGCCCCATCTGGGCAGTCATATTGTTTATGTGGTTTAGTGCCTTTTGATCACGTTATCTTCAAGCCGATTTATTACAAGGCCATAATAAGCCTACGAATTAGTTGTGTTTTTGCTCTAGTTGTGTAAATCTGTGTTTTCATGCATTCTGGAGCAATAATCGCGTGTGTTATCTGTGTGGCGCAGATTAATCCGCGTAGAGCGCAGTAAATTGAGTGGTTAGGCCAGGGCTTATAAAAAGGGGTAGCAAGCGGCGAAACCGGTCTATGTTTGAGAGAGCCGCCCAGTGAGAACAGACTAAGAAGACACACAAGAGCCAAGCTGTAAATGCCTTGAGCACACAGTCTATGAACACTGACTGGGTGTTTGTTGGATTGTTTGTTGGATTGTTTGTTTGGTGTTCGGTTCTGTTCGGTAGAATTAAATGTTGATCTGCATAAGGCTTTGGGTTGCTTGAATTGTTAAGTCTGCTGCTGAGAGGGTTGCAAGCAACCAATAATTGCAACCCCTGTCAAACGATCCTTTATAAATTTTCTTAGTGCACGGGTCTTGGGTGTGAGGTACCCCTAGCGCCCCTGTCACACACACACATATATATATATATATATATATACCCAATTAAGATGGTTTGGCCATGTCTTCAGAATGGGAGAAGATCGGATACCACGACTAGCATGGGAAACAAAGAGCCAAGGATCCAGACCCTGAGGACGACACAGTGTCCGCTGGGAGGACAACATTAGACAATCTTTGAAGGATCGAGGACTAGAATGGAACCAGGCCAGGAGGAAGACAGCCGATAGGATAGTCTGGCGCTCTCTCTTCCAAACCTCTACACCTCACGGTAGAAAGGGAACGACTAAGTAAGTATATATATATATATATATATATATCACCCGTGTGTTACCGGGGCCCGAACGGGGAGCAAAGAATAGTAACACTGTCCCCTGCCAAGCATGTCGTAGAAAGCGACTAAGGAGGTTTGGGCATGGGGCCGGTTACCCCATCCTGTAAAAAATTTAAACCACAAAAAACTTCAACAAATATGGACAAGTCAAATAAAGAAAATAAAACACAGCCATCCAAAACAGGGGAAGGTCCTCTCGTGGGGAGGCGTATGATGCAACACAGAGAAAGCCGAAAGGAGTCTGTGTTGCTGACTAACCTTCTTTCTTCTAGGAGAACTTCCAGATTTGGCACCTGGAATGTTCGGACATTAAACGAACAAGGGAAAATGGCGCAAGTGGCAGCAGAAATGAGGGAATACAAAATCGAGGTTTTGGGAATGTGTGAAACAAAGTGGAAGGGGGTAGACTGGAAGAAACTCATCACAGGTGAATTGGTGCTGTCCTCAGGACATGAAGACGAAAGTTCACACCACAGTGAAGGGGTAGCTCTTATGTTATCTAAAGAAGCACAGAAAGCACTCACTGAATGGGAAGCTGTTGGACCCAGAATAATAACAGCTACTTTCAAAACAGCTAAAAAGAAAATTCATGTAAATGTCATCCAATGTTATGCACCAACTAATGACAAAGAAGAGTCTGTGAAAGAAGCATTTTATACTAAACTACAGGAAATTATGGATAAAGTAAAAAGAAGAGACATCACAAATTTGATGGGTGACATGAATGCAAAGATAGGTACAGTCAACACCGGATTTGAAGAAGTCATGGGAAAACATGGGCTAGGAGTAATGAATGAAAATGGAAAACTATTCGCAAACTTCTGTGCTTCAAATCAACTTGCTATAGGAGGAGGCATGTTTCCACATAAGAGAATACACAAGGCAACATGGATATCACCAGACCATAGAACAGAAAATCAGATTGATCATATATGCATAAACAAGAAGTTTAGATCATCATTGCAGGATGTAAAGGTATATAGAGGAGCAGATGTGGCATCAGATCACCATCTTCTGATAGCCAAAGTAAAAATGAAACTCAAGAGATATGCAACAATGCAAAATTATAGACAACAGTATAATGTAGGACAGCTAAGAAATCAAGAAACAAGAGACAAATTTGCGGTCACAGTATCCAACAAATTCCAAGTGCTCCAACAGCTGGAAGATGTAGAGAATACAGAAGACTATTGGCAGCAGGTCAAAACTGTATGGAAGGAAACATGTGAAGAAATACTGGGGAAAATGGAAAGACAACAAAAAGCATGGATAACAACAGAAACCATCAATAAGATAAAAGAGAGAAAAAACAAGAAAGCAGATTTAAACACAAGCAAAACCAGAAGTTCCAAAGCCAAGGCTCAAGAAGTGTACACAGAAGCAAACAAAGAAGTAAAAAGAAGTATCAAAAGAGACAAGAGGAAGTATATTGATGAGTTGGCAAGAGAGGCAGAAGATGCTGCAGCCAAAGGAAATATGAGAGAACTGTATAGCAGCACAAAGAAGCTAACAGGAAAATACAAGCAAACAAGTTGCCTCATAAAAGACAAGAATGGGAAACTGCTCAGCAATATACAAGAGCAAATGAAGAGGTGGACAGAATATTTTGGGGACCTTCTCAATAGACCAGCTCCACAAAACCCGCCGGACATCCAGCCAGCAGAAGAAGAGCTACAAATTAACGGGGAAAGGCCAACGAAGGAAGAAATAAAGAAAGCCATAAAGCTTCTAAGAGATGGAAAAGCGTCTAGACCTGATGGCATTCCAGCAGAGGCCATCAAAGCAAATATCGACACGATTTGTTATATAAATTACTTGGTAAAGTCTGGGAAAAGGAAGAGATACCAGCAGAATGGAAGGAAGGATATCTGGTTAAGTAGCCTAAGAAGGGAAATTTACAAGAGTGCACAAATTATAGAGGAATAATGTTACTATCAGTGCCAGGAAAAGTATTAAACAGGATTATCCTTGAGAGATTAAAAGAGTTCATAGACAAGAAACTGAGAGATGAACAAGCAGGTTTTCGACAAAACAGATCATGTACAGACCAGATAGCCACTTTGAGAATAATAGTTGAACAAAGTCTGGAATGGAATTCACCACTATACATCGGATTTGTGGACTACGAAAAGGCATTTGACAGTGTAGACAGAGAATCACTTTGGAAATTGTTGAGGCATTATGGAGTTCCCCTGAAGATCATTAATAAATAAAGAAAACATATGAAGACATGACATGCAGAGTTCTTCACGAAGGACAGCTTACAGAACCGTTTGGGATAAGAACAGGAGTGCGACAGGGATGCCTCTTGTCTCCATTTCTTTTCTTGCTGGCAATAGATTGGGTTATGAGATCATTGGCAACACACAACAGAAATAGAATCCAGTGGACTCTGACTAAGCAGTTGGATGATCTGGATTTTGCTGATGACTTGGCTCTTCTGCCCCATAGCCGTAATCAGATGCAGGACAAATTGAAAACACTCGATGAGAGGTCACAGCAATTGGGTCTGAAAATACACAGGGAAAAGACAAAAATAATGCGAATAAATGCAGGTAATGATAACAAGGTTGAACTTGAAGAAACACCAATACAAGATGTAGAATCATACACATATCTTGGCAGTAATATAGACAAAGTTGGAGGGGCAGACAGCGATATCAAAATAAGAATACAAAAGGCAAGAGGAGCTTTCATTGCATTAGGAAATATATGGAGATCAAGAAAATAGGATCCAACACGAAAATAAGAATCTTCAACTCAAATGTGAAGTCAGTCCTATTGTATGGCTCAGAGACATGGAGAACAACAAAGACAACAACCAAAAAGCTACAGACTTTCATAAATGGGTGCTTGCGTAGAATAGAGGGATTAAAATGGTATGACAAGGTTACCAACGTGGAACTGATGACAAGAACTAGACAAGTGCCAGTGGAACAAGAAATGAGAAGAAGACGATGGCGATGGATAGGACACACACTGAGGAAACCTGTTGATAGCATTACAAGGCAGTCCTTGTTCTGGAACCCCCAGGGCAAGAGAGGCAGAGGAAGACCAAGAAGTGCATGGAGAAGAGAGTTGGAAACAGAGGTGAAAATGATGAGGAGAACATGGAAAGAACTTGAGATGATGGCACGTGACAGGAGGACTTGGCATGTGTTTGTTGAAGGCCTATGCTCCTTTGGGAGTGGAGGGTTATGAATGAATGAATGAATATATATATATATATATATATATATATATATATATATATATATATATATATATATATATATATATATATATATATATATATATATATATGTATATATATTTTTTATTAATGAAGAAAGATATCCCGTTCAACCTCTGATGGGTTATAATTAGGATATATATTGTTTTCAATTCCAAATAATATGAACAACTGCCGATATGAGAAAGAGGCACCACATTTGTCAAATCATTATAAATAGGGACAATCACAATTGTGCTTATACGGTTAAAAAAAAAAAAAAATCAAGGAGAAACTATGAACAAGAATAATATTAAAGTGGAGGGGTGTAAAGGCCTAGTGGTTCCAGTTATATAACTGACTTTAACAGATATTTAATTGACTTTCATCTGTTAAAAGACATATGCATTGTAAGAACAGCATCAGACCTTCACATTCCCAGCCTTTATATATTAACATTTGTTCATGTTAAATATTAATATAATAATAATAAATTCTTTAAGCACCAAACACGGCGCATAAGGCAGAAACCAGTGCTCTCCAGGTTGTTCATTGTGACGCCACTCCTCTTAGCTCTTGCACATTATTTAGGCCCAACGTTCTTCCTTCTCTTATTATTGTTCTTCTGAGTGTTTCTTTTGGTCTTCCTTTTTTCCTCTTACCCCCAGGAACCCAAGTGAGCGCCTGTAGTGGTATTCTGTTGTTTTGCATTCGTAGGACATGACCGATATATGACCATCGTCTTTTTGTTAATTATTTGTTAAATATTGTTTGACTATATTATGCATTTCCCCAGGTCTGTCTATTCCCAACACCTCTTCTATATTTATAAGTCAGTTTGATGCCTGCAAATAATATAATATTGGTATTCTCATTTGGTCATACCTCTTACACTTTAACAAGAAATGTTCTATATTATTGTCTTGAAGACATACTGCACAGTAAGGTTCTTCTATTCTGAAATAGCTTTTTCCCAGCTGTAGTCTGAGAAGTTTCTTATTACTGGGAATTTTCAATTCCCTAGATATCTGACATTTTCTTGTTGGAGCCTTAAACATCTTATATGCATGTCTTCCTTTCAGATTTTTATCCCACTCTACGTTCCATTCATCTGTTATTAAATCTTTAATTCGATACGCGGAGAAAGGAGAAAAACGTAACAACAATGAACGGTCATTCCAAAGGGAAGTAACTCTAAGCAAGGATCTCTAACAGCGAGTATTCTGATTCTGTGTTACAACCGACTGTTGTGTATTTCACCAACTTACATTAGCCCCAGAGGTAATTGAGAATCATGTTTTATAAATCTTTCATTCGAGGCAAAAGAGATTATGGAAACATAGTCTATGACGCTGCAGCACATAGTTACAAGGTTAAATTCGGGTAAATGGGAAGAATAATGTTCCACAGTCCGCCATTTTCCCGCAAGGTTAGATTATTCATGCGTACAAGTGAGCGTATCACTTCGTTAAATGTTAAATACCCACTAGGCCTATTAAAATGAACAAATTTCAACAAAAATGAACGAAAAATATCCAATTACACATCTTGCAAGGTCTGTCGCCGAATGCTCCGCAGTGAATATTTCTGTTTTACATTTAGGGTTAGGGTTAATCCTAACCCTAAAATACACATATTCACTGCGGAATATTTGAGGACAGTTGTTGCGATTTTACCAAATTATGATACACAAAGCATAAAGTTTCTAATTCCGTAATAAATCATACTCACGAAATTTATGTTACGTGTAAACACACCGCACTACATGCATACACACCTTACGGAGTCGCAATATGGCAGCGTGTGGGAAATCGTTCTTCCTTTCGGTCAAATTACGATAGAATTGAGCACCAAGCATTATGTACAGTTACAGGTGCAATCAGATCAACATCGGGGGTTGCTCTGGAGGTGGCCTTATGAGTGCTCACTTTGGAGAAAGACTAATTTATATGACCAAAATTATGTTAGACAAGACTCATCCTGCTTTTTCATCATTTGCTAGGTATCAATTAACAACTCAGAAGAGGTTCGTTAATACCAGTAGATACCGGACAGGTTGGAAATGCATGGAGGAACAAGTACGATTGGATGCCCTAAATGCTTAATAACATAAGTATATAGGCCTACAAGCCAGTGGTTCATACCTGTCAACCTCCAGAGACAAAAAGCTGTATGCCGGACCAAAAAAAAAAACAAACAAACACCCAAAAAACTTACACAAAAAATATATTAACAAATTATAGGCTACACGATACAGTTTTAAAACAAGAAATGACATTCTGAGGTTATCCAGGTTTCTGGTGTTATCTAGTCTTGCTTCTTCCTGTCCTGGAATCCTAAGCAAGATTTGCAGCATTCCTTATAATTTCTGGTCTAGATCATCAGTCAATGTCTTTTCCTGACTTTTGGCAAATTGATATCGCTTCTTTATATCTGCCACAAAAGCTTTTCTGGTAAGGGTGTCCTTCAATTTTCTGATGTCAAACCTTTTCTATGTAGTTACATGAAACTTACAAATTCCCAGCAAAAAAGTAATTAGGTCGCTTACTCAGACTACAATTAAAAATAGTTTATTTTCTATAGAAGAATTTTAATGTGCAGAATGTCTACAATAAAATAATATGAACAACTGAGTATACCAATATTAGATTATGTACAGGCATGCAATTCACCATATCAGTAAAAGAGGTGTTGAGAATAGACAGAGAACTGCACGATATAGTAAAATAGTATGCAACCAAAAAGAAAAATTAATATGTATGGATTATTGAGGGTGTAGTGGGAAATTGAATGTGTAATAAGGTTCTCGTAATACATATTGATAATAACAAATAAATAGAGAACCAGGTTTCATCCCAAACACCCTAGACTTCACCCCCTCCTGTTTTGTTTTACATGCACAACAAATGTAGCCTACATTAACTCTTTGTTTCCAAAATTATTACTTACTACACTGCCTCAATTTTGTGTGTGTGTGTTTTTTTTTCCCATGGAAGTCTGAACAGCAGAATATACCATGTTTTTGTCTAAATTGTTTATGTGAACATGCACATATAATATATCAAACTGATAGGAAATTGATAGGGAGTCAAAATGTGCAATGTTTCTCCATGGCATAATTGGAATTTATAAAGACACAATGCATGTAGTAAGAAACACACAGCCAATGTTAATGGTAGAATATGAACTTAATGAAGGCAGTTTATTGTTGCAGTCAATGAAACTTGCTTTCCTAGTCTTGAAACATCAAGGTAATTCATATATGGCCATACTTGCAGCTCAGTCCAGATAAATATAAATTGTTGGGACCACCTAAAAACTTCTGCTTATATAAAATTCTGCTTATCAGGAGTTTGCTCAGAGCTGAACATTTTGCAGTCAGAATAAAATAGAAAGTAAAAAATAATTGTTTTTACCCTTTATGTACAACTGTTTCATCATTTGAGTGTATTTTTGCACTTTTTCCACTTTTCAAAAGCAAAATCATAAAGTATAGCATCATGTCCTTTGTGTATACCTTTGATGCAAATACCAGAAAATTTAAAACCACGTATTTCATATTGAAACATAGTGACATACGAAAATCAAAAAATATTGCTTTGATAATTTTAAAACAAGTCAAGTATAATAATATCCCAAAATATTTTGACAATTGTTTGTGGTTTTACAAGTTTATCTCTAGCTTTCTCTTTCATCTGTGACTAGTCATTAACTGCAGCTTTAGGTCAAGTTCTGTTGGTTTTCTAATGGCCAGGCAATACCCACTTATCAGCTACATGTAATGTTCCTCATCTCAGCTCAATTCTCTTAATTGTCGTCTATGTTTTTAAGTAAATGTGACACATTCATTTTCTCAGGAGACTTAGAATTTGTAGATACTTGGCTTGTCACATTTCTGTGGTAATTTAAAGAAAACCATAATCATGTGATTTGTCACAAAACTATAATAAAAATGCCAAAGCATGTACACATGCTGTTTAACTTCACTCTGATTGCTAAAACAGTAACATAAGTCAATTTATGGTTTTAAAATGTAGACTAGATCAGCAGCAGGCAACCTATGTGATGTGAGGATCTACTTTAGAAACACTGAGCTCTCTAAAGATCTGGCTTGATACAATCATATCTGTTTCAGGTTCTTGAGTATAAAAAATGTTGAAGAAGTGCAGCAGATAAGTTATTTGAATCTCTACAGCATAACCCTCTTACTGCAATTCTTTCGACAAGGCATTTAAAAAATGAAACTAAATTATATTTTATCAAATGATAACGTCACTTCAAATAAAGGATCCCATTCTTATCTTATGCAGTTCATTAATAAAGTGAATTTTAATAAGGCTTCTCATAGGTTATCAATGGAAACACAGAATAAGTACCTTTAATCCTGGGGATATCACACTTTTAAATACCTTTGAGAAAGAGTAAGTCCTTAGTTTGCTATCGTTTTTGTTTTTTTAAAATTTCTATCATGTAAAGATCTACCAAATCTTCCCTTGTGATCTCTTTTATATTTAAGTTTGGAGATAACTTTGAGGATTAGGGTATGTTCACTGCTGGTGTGAAATGCATTAAACAGATGTGGGGATAGGGGAAGATAGCAACTGTGGGTCACAGAAATATTGAAAGTGAAAAAGGAAATGAGAGAATGATGTAATGGAAAATGATAAAGTATTTATTTTAAAAAAGCATATTTGTTTATGGCTAATGGAGTTGCATTAGGCCCCACCTTTTGACAGTGATTATTGCTGTGAGGTAATGCTGCTTAGATATTGGTGTAAATATATGTAGTATGTCTTCATAGTCTTAAAATGATACCCATCATCTACTATATTTCATAGCCTTCATGTTGAAAGAAATATGGAATCTAGTGTCACACGTCTAATTACAGAAATGAAGCAGGAAACAGACTATGAGGTATGTCAAATATTTATGTCCCATGTAATTCCCCTGGGTCTGTGAAGAGACAAAGAAAGAATATGCCTACTGCACTCTTGAGCGTGTCGTACAAAGTGACTTGTGGGGTTGTGGGTGGGGCTGGCTACCTCATTATGTTAAACAAATTGTCACAGACTCCACTGCTGCAAGTGTATGTGAATGCTTGATGCAGGCTTCTAACAAGTGGTCCAGCTGTAATGGTGGCTGTATGCTCTGTTAGGAGCACAAAAAGAAGATCAATGAAAATATTGACATTTGGAAGCTTTCAAGGGTGCATTCTTCTTCTTTGATCCTTAGCCGCCGACTGTCAAAGCAGTCAGTGGCCATCATGCCTGGTGGTGTCTTGTAGGGCAACAACAAATTGATTCCACTTTGCTTGGTCGGTGGCCATCCTTTGTACAGTGCCCCAACTCTGGTTCATTCTTTGCATCTCAGCCTCACAGTACTCTGCAGATTATTTTTGGTTAGTCTCTCTTTCACTTTCCTTCAGGGGTCCATAGCATAGCTGTTCATGTGATGGCATCGGGGTCTCTTCTGAGGACATGGCCAACCAAACTCCAGCGTCTGCCAGCTATGATGGTATGCATGTCCTCTTGCTTCCTCCGAATAAGCAGATCTTGGTTGGTGATGGTATTCGGCCAAAAGATTCAGAGAATTTTTCTTAGGCAGGTTGTGTGAAAAGAAGACAATTTTGACATTTCTTTCTCTGTTACTCTCAAGCATTCCGCACCATAGAGAAGAATGGAAAACACACAGCTCTGATATAATCTTAATTTTGTGCTTGTGCTGTACTGAGAGGACTTCCAAATGTTGTTTAGACTATAAAGGTGTGCATTGTGTGGTGTTAAATTTTTGAGAAAAAAAAAAGAATGTTTTTGCAATTTGCTGGACATGTAAAGAAATGATTTTGAACAATTTTATGTGATCATTTTCATAATTTATCTTCATCTATACTGGGAATTTATTCACTGAAGTCTTAGTTAAGCCTAATTATATGTATTTACTTAACAACTAAAGTTTGTGACTTGTAGGAAACTAAGTTTGTTTTAATCAGGCACCAAAGAATATTAAAACAAATGTCCCAATTGTAATTGTAGGAGTAAAGCAGGATTTAAGTTACTGGTCTTTTAATTTTACTGGTCAAATAATGGAAGTTAGCAGGTTCCCATTAAAAATGGGAGGGGCAGGGGGCAGCAGTTGCTTGTCTAAATTATCTTTAAAGCTTTATGACTTGACAGCTGGCTTGGTTGAGGTGCCTTACAACTTCCCCTCCCTGCTGCCATTCAAGTTAGACTCTTTTCAGTCAAAGGTTTAGAGATTCTTACCACACAAATCAATGAGCGGAAGGGAAAAAAAAACTTCTTGTACAGTTATGAACTGAATCAGCTTCTACAGAAGAGAAGAATTATGTTAAAGAGGGTTTTGGTGGAACTACCTCATCTGTTATGGAGCATCTAGAACTACAAGTAATACCTGACCATCTTTGAGGGAGAAGAAATTCCCACAAAACATTGTTATTGTTATAAAGAATTGACATCATTGCACTCTGGGCAAACCCATAGGTGCTCATTCTCCATCAGTATATGTTGAATGTGAATGCTAACTGTTCCTGTAGCTCACTGGTTGTAAACACAATGGATGCATCTTCTCATACGCCCATCTCTACTAGCTTTACGTTTGATGCCAAATTCCAACAGACTTAACCTTGATGATTCATCTATTGCAGTGTCATTCTCCAACAGGCAATCATTAATGCTCTCATTATATCTCCTTTATCCATATCTAATGTCCTCACTATGGGTGCTATTGATGCTAGTCGGTCAGCTCTTTCATTACCACATACACTAGCATGACCAGGACAGTATATCCACACCAGCTCTTGTAGACTGGAAGCTTCTATGAATGTTTTCCGTTCATGACGCAACCAACCACTTTGAACCTTTCGAAGCATGGACTGAGAGTCGGACACAATGATATACTTTGTTAATGAAGTTTCAATTATCCACGTTAAGGCTGCAGTAAAAGCCTTGACCTCCATTCTCATGCTGGAAGTTGTTATCTTGTAAGCCCCGCTATGTTCAGACCAGTACCTAGCAGAGAAGCCCCAACAGAATTTCTCACCATAGATTACAGACACATTGGTATAGACAATGGCATCAAGAAAAAACATAAAGAAAGATATCTGATCAAATCAAGTTAACCTATATGAAATTTACAAGAGTTCACAAATTACAGAGGAATAATGTTTACATCAAATACCAGCAGAAGGAAGGAAGGTTATCTGGTCAAGCTGCTTAAGATTTATGAGAGCACACAAATTACATACAAACAATATTACTATCAGTGCCATGGAAAATATTAAACAGGATCATCTTTAAGAAATTAAAAGAGTCCATAGATAGACAGCTGAGAGATAAACAAACAGGTTTTAAGCAAAACAGATCTTGTACAGACCAGACTGCCACATTGAGAATAATAGTGGAACAAAGTCTGAAATGAAACTACCTCTTTACATAGATTTTTGTGGACTATGAATATGCACTTGACAGTGTGGACAGACAATCACTTCAGAAATTGGTGAGACATTATAAAGTCCCCCTGAAGATCATTAACTTAATAAAGGAAACATGAAGACACAATGTGCAGAGCTCTTCATGGAGAAAGTTTTACAAAACTATTTGAGATAAGAGATGAAGTGTGACAGGGATGCTTCCTGTCACCATTTCTCTTCCTATTGGCTATAGATTGAATATTGAAAACATTGACCTCAACCAACAACTTTAGTCAACAGAAATGGTATCTGGTGACTAAACAACTTGATAATGTAGATTTATCAGATAGCCTGGCTCTCCTGTCCCATAGCCATAATCAGGTGCAAGACAATGAAAGTGCTTGGTGTGAGTTTACAGCAAGTAAGTTTGAATATACACAGGGAGAAAAGAAAGATCTCATCTCATCTCATAATCGGAACCTCTTCTACCCCGTGAAATGAGGTGTAGAGGGAACCCAAGTGCACAAGGCCCATGGGCAAGACATGTAATCGAAGTGACTTGGCAAACAGGTGATTAGCCCATTGTGCAAAAGAAAGATAATGATAATAAATGCAACAAATGATAACAGTATTGCACTTGAAGAAATGCCCCTTCTAGATCATACATAAACCTTGGCAGCAATGTAGACCAAGTGAGATGGACTGACAATAATATCAAAAAAAAGAATGCAGAAAACTAGAGGATCTTTCATTGCATTGGGAAATATGTGGAGAGCAAAAAAATCTTCAGTTCAATGTCAAGTCAGTATGGCATGACTCTGAAACCTGGAGAAAACAAAGACAACAACCAAAATAGCTAGACTTTCATAAATGGGTGCTTGCATAGAATAGAATGATTGAAGTGGTATGACCAGATCACCTTGCGGAACGGATGACAAGAACCAAACAACTACCAGTGGTACAAGAGATGAGAAGAAGACACTGGAGATGGACACAGCACACATTGAGAAAACCTGTTGATAGCAAAACCAGGCCAGTCCTTGTTCCATAGTCCCCAGGGAGAGAGAGGTAGAGGGAGACCAATGAGCACATGGAGAAGAGAACTGGAGACAGACATGAGAAAGACATAGTAGGATGTGAACTGAAGGCACAAGAAAGGAAGACTTAGCATAAGTTTGTTGAAGGTCTATGCTTCTAGGACAGCTGAAGTATGATGATGATGAATGTTACTATCAGTGTCAGGGAAAATCTTTAACTGGATCATGATGAATGTTACTATCAGTGTCATGGAAAATCTTTAACTGGATCATGATGAATGTTACTATCAGTGTCAGGGAAAATCTTTAACTGGATCATGATGAATGTTACTATCAGTGGCAGGGAAAATCTTTAACTGGATCATGATGAATGTTACTATAAGTGTCAGGGAAAATCTTTAACTGGATCATGATGAATGTTACTATCAGTGTCAGGGGAAATCTTTAACTGGATCATGATGAATGTTACTATCAGTGTCAGGGAAAATCTTTAACTGGATCATGATGAATGTTACTATCAGTGTCAGGGAAAATCTTTAACTGGATCATGATGAATGTTACTATCAGTGTCAGGGAAAATCTTTAACTGGATCATGCTTGAGAGATTAAGAGTCCATAGGGTTAGTCTAGAATTATCATTCCTCTTTTGTTTTTATTTCTGTTATTTTTATTTCCTTCATCACTTAAAGATCTACTGAGTCATCACCTGTCATCTACTGAAAAATTATGATTGACCAGTTGCAAACTCCTGAATTAGATTAAAAGGAAGAATTTCTAAATTATTAATAACTTAATTCTTTTCTGTCATCATTGCTGAAGTACAGCTGCGTAAACAAACCAACACTGTTAGCATTGCTCCTGTCTAAGAGTTAAAATCTTGTCTAACTGTGATTTACTCACATCTCTGGGCAGTGAGAGTGAGTCAAGAGTGTTCTGTCATTTTTATTCTCATTTTCTTATTTTAATTTGAGAAGTTATTTTAAGGTTAGGGTTTGTTAACTGCTGGTGTGAAAGGTGTTAAACAGATGTGGACCCAAGGGAGAGATAGGAACTATGGGTGATACTGTGCATTTGTTGGTGATGGGTAGATAATAGGACTGGTTCCAGGAAGAATGTAGTGTTCTATATTTATGTGCTGCTGATAAAGACTCATCAGTTAGCGTCAGGCTTACAGGCGGCCGACTAAGTGTGTGGGTGTGCAGATGACAAAGGACGCGAATGTTGTGTAGTATTAGAGTAAGTCAATGATCATTCACCCACACCAATGCACATATATGAGTAATGACTGAAATGTCTATACACTGTTTATTGTACGGGTATAAGCGACACATTGAACATGAACATCCTGGTAATACAGTACATGGTTACATCAAAACGATTCACTGACACTGGATACAGATCTTAGCATGACATCATGGAAGTAAAGTACATATTCTTTCCACCTTCTCTGGTGATACAATATATAAGCCGTATAAGTTCCTGGCTTTTAAATCAGTGTAAATATCTTTCCTGCTTTCTCTGGCAATACAGTATACAAGCCGTATAAGTTCCTGGCTTTTACTTACTTACTTAGTCATTCCCCTTCTACCGTGAGGTGTAGAGGTTTGGAAGAGAGAGTGCCAGACCATTCTATCAGCTGTCTTCTTCCTGGCTTTTAAATCAGTGTAAATATCTTTCCTGCTTTCTCTGGCAATACAGTATACAAGCCGTATAAGTTCCTGGCTTTTACTTACTTACTTAGTCATTCCCCTTCTACCGTGAGGTGTAGAGGTTTGGAAGAGAGAGTGCCAGACCATTCTATCAGCTGTCTTCTTCCTGGCCTGGTTCCATTCCAGTCCTCGGTCCTTCAAAGATTGTCTAATGTTGTCCTCCCAGCGGACTCTGGGTCATCCTGGAGGTCTGGATCCCTGGCTCTTTGTTTCCCATGCTTGTCGTGGTAGCCGATCTTCTCCCATTCTGCAGACATGGCCAAACCATCTTAGTTGGGACTGTTCTATTTGGGTCTGCAGCGGCTGGGATTTTAGGCCTTGACGTATCGTCTGGTTGCGGACCATGTCTCTTCTTGTTACTTCAACCACCTTCCTCAGATACCTCATTTCTGAGGTTTGGATCTGGGTTTTGTGGGTTGTAGTCATTGCCCATGACTCGCATCCATATGTCAAGACTGGGACATAGGTGGAGCGGTATACAGCCATTTTCGTTTTCTTACCAACCTCTTTCTTGCTGAAAAAATCCTCGATTTTTGGCCTGAAAAAGTCTCCCAGCCGCTGCTTTTCGAGTGCCCAACTCTTCTTTGATGCCTCCCTTTCGGTCTATAATAGCTCCGAGATATTTAAAGTGGTTGACCTGCTCCAGGACCTGTTCTCCCAACTTAATCTGATGTCTTCTTTCTTCTCATGATATCACCATGGATTTTGTTTTAGAGCTGCTTATGACCATCCCTCTCTTCTCCAGCTCTTCCTTCCAGACTTGCAGGTTGGATTGGAGATGTGTCTCTGATTTAGCAATCAGGACAACATCATCAGCAAATGCTAGCTCTGAAATACAGACCTGTCTCATCTTCCAGTACCCCACTGAATACTTTCTTGTTCTCTCCTTACATGCCTTGATGACATCGTCCATGAGGAGTATGAAAAGATAAGGTGACAGGATATCGCCTTGTCTTACACCAGTGATGGTCCTGAACTCTTCTGACTTATAGTTTGCTGTCCTCACATAATTTCTGCAAGACTTGTAGAAGCTCTGTATAGCATGAATCAGAGGTGCTGGAATGTTCTTCCTTGCCAAACAGTCCCAAAGTTTGCTCCAGGGGACCCTGTCAAACGCCTTTTCCAGATCTATGAAACAAAGATGGATCTCACTCTTGTACTCAAGGGCCTTTTCACTCAGCTGCCTGAGTGTGAAGATTAGGTCTTGAGTACTTCGGTTTGCTCAGAATCCGCACTGGGCTTCATCCAACTGTGGCTCAGCTAGGCATCGGAGTCTCTGCTCTAGGATTCTAGAGTAGATTTTACCAGGGACACTGAGAAGGGATATGCCTCTGTGGTTTCCACATTGTCGATTGTCACCCTTTTTGAAAATCGGTGTTATGATGGCAATCTCCCAATCCTTTGGTATGGCCTTGTTGCACCACGCTGCCTGTAGGACCCTTAGGAGTAATAGGTTGCCTGATGCTCCCATGTACTTAACCATTTCTGGTGTTATACCATCATGCCCTGCTGCTTTGCCCATCTTGATTTTCTCCAGTGCTGCCTTCAGTTCTTCCATCTTTATGTCATCTTCACCACCATTGGTTTTCTCTTCTGTGCTAGTGGTTATCATTTCTGATGCTTGACCTTGCTCACCATCAAGGAGTTCTGAGAAATATTCTTTCCATCTTTCCATTACTTCCTTCGGGGCAGTAAGCAATTTGCCTTGCTTGTCCTTTATAAATTTAAGAGGGCATTGTTTTTCCTTCCTCATGTTCTTTAGGGTTTTATAGAACAATTTCTGGTTTTCTTGCGCATCCTTTTCTAGCTTTTCTCCAAATTCTTCCCAGAACTTCTGTTTTGCTGCTAGCACCTTGTTCTTTGCTTCTGTTCTGAGTATCACATATTCTCTATATTTCTCTATTTGTCCTGCTGTGTTTTTAGCTCCTGAGTATTGTTTCCATGCCATTTTCTTCTCTCTTATTTTCTCTTTGACTTCTTCTGTCCACCAAGGTGTCCTCTTTCGCTTGTTCCCAAGTCGGACTTCACCACATGCTTCTGCAGCAGCTGTCTTTATGATGTCCTTGAATTTAAGCCACAGGGTTTTCAAGTCATCAGGTTGTTCTTCTGCGGTTCTCACCGCTGTAGCAATAAGCCCCTGATATCTGGTCTTAATTTCTGGCTCTTTCAGCTTGTAGGTCCTAATGCTCATTTCTCCTGCTCGTTTACTTGGTTTCTTGCGTGATGTTGGGCAGTTCCTAGGCTGAGCAACTCTTTCAGTTGTTCTTTTGATTGTAAGCAGATAGTGATCACTTCCAATCTCTGGCCCCCTCCAGACTCTAGCATCCCGGACATATTTGAATGAGCTCCTCCTAACAATGGCATAGTCGATCACTGACTTCTCATTCTTTGTTGGTTCACATCTAGTGTATGCATGTATGCGCTTATGGGGGAACTTTGTGTTGGTAATGATCAGATTCTGCTCACTGCAGAATCTGAGGAGTCGCTTTCCATTGTCATTGAGAGTATCTTCTCCATATCTTCCGATAACTTCACCCCATCTAGCATGGTCATTTCCAACTCTGGCATTGAAATCTCAGAGCATGATAATTTCATCTTGGCAGTCATCCACTGTTTTTTGAAGCAGCTCGAAGAATTCTTCCTTGACCTCTGCTCTCTCATCCTCATTTGGCCCATACACTATGACCAGGTTGATAATGGTTTCTCCTTCTTTTAGTTTTACAACCATAATGCGCTCCGAGACAAAGTTCCATCCCTTGATACTATCTTTCTGGTTTTTGGCCACAATGCAACCCACGCCCCCTTTAGCTCTTTCAGATGTGGGTACACCACTATATAGCAGAGTGTTGCCATCGAGATCCATGACTCCTTGTCCCTTTTTCTTTGTTTCGGTAATAGCCAGGATTTCCAGTTTTGCTTTCCTCATCTCTTCCATCAGCTCCTCTTCTTTCCCATTTATACTTCTTGTGTTCCAAGTTCCATAAGTCGTAGTCCATAGTCCGTTCCAGTTCGTCGCCTTTAGAATCAGTCCGGTTTTCTCTCTTATATTACTTGTAATCATAGTTTATGACAAACAGGTCATTGGCCTGTTGTGCCTTTGCATGGTGGAGGGGCTGCCTCCTTACTGCCTCCATGCAGGCCGCTCTCCTCCTTTTTCATCCGGGCTTGGGACCGGCATAGGCGGAGTTCACTTATCGTAACAATTATTAAAATTACATTAAGCTGTTAGAAAGATGCAGGTGTTGAAGGTAACTAGTCAGAGCTGTTTCAAGATGAAGGGACAAGCTGTGCTATCAAAGGTCCCTGGACTGGCTTTGAGAGCTAATTGGAACTAGTACATACCTGGCCCACTAAACAGAACAACAAACTTTCATTTCATTTTGGTTCATGCATATATTTTTTTTTACATGTGTTTTTTTTTTTTCTATGGATTCATGAGTCAAGTTAAATGGAAGGCTTGAAGCAGCAGTTTTGCCAGGAAATACTAACTCAGTCGTTCTTCTTCTTCCGTGAAATGTAGTTGTTTGGAAGAGAGTGCCATACTATCCTATCGGTTGTCTTCCCTACTATCCTAGTTTGGCCCCGTGTGAATTCTTCCTGATCTTTAAAGATGTCTGTAGCTTTTTGGTTGTTGTTTTTGTTGTCCGTGTTTCAGAGCCATACAATAGGACTGACTTGACATTTCAATTTGAAAATTTTGATTTTTGGGTCCGACTTCATTTCTTTTGAGCTCCATATGTGTATGTTGTTTACTCATCACATTTTAGTTAACAAACACTGTACCAGTATGTCTGCAAAATTTGTGTGGTGCAAGATAGATGTTGGGGGGGGGGGGGGGGGGGGGGCGGCGGGGGGGGGGGAGGAGGGGGGGGGGGGGGGAGTGGTGGGGGTGGGGGGGAGGGGGGGGGGGGGGGGGGGGGGGGGGGGGGGGGGGGGGGGGAGGCGGGCCGCAGAATGAGAGTGCTTAATGGGGTGACGTCCTCGTTTGTCTTTGTGGTGAAGTGGGATGGGATGTTATAAATATTTATAGGGGACTTAGTGTACTGACTGAGATCAGCTGTGAAGGTATCTATATCTAATAAGAGTAGTGTATTATATATAACCTTACTTGCTGCCACATATATGTATACCTCAGTCAGAATTATTCTGGAATAGTGTGATGACTACGTTATATGTCTAGGGTATGTGTATGATGAAGTGTAAGTCATAACAACAACAGACAGATAAACAATTTAATTTATTCCACCACACTTGACAACACTGTGACACTCACATACATAAAACACTCTACAGGATATCTTAAAGGAGTCACTGATAACTTTTCAAATAACAATATGTATTCAGTGCTGTCATGAATGTATATGTGTCCTGATTCAAATACAAAGGGAACCAGGAATCACAATCAATTTTAATTACAAGTTATATGTACATAATTTATTAATATGAATCTTGTAGTGACATATATTATTAATAATAGAACAAGCTGAATACATTCGAGAACAAATGTCTTAGAAAACTCATGAACATCAGTTGGAAAGAATTCAAGACTAATCGACAAATAAGAGAAGACTCTAGGCAGAAATATGTCTCCGACTATATAAGGAAAAGACGATGGTCATATATCGGTCATGTCCTACGAATGCAAAACAACAGAATACCACTACAGGCGCTCACTTGGGTTCCTGAGGGTAAGAGAAAAAAAGGAAGACCAAAAGAAACACTCAGAAGAACAATAATAAGAGAAGGAAGAACGTTGGGCCTAAATAATGTGCAAGAGCTAAGAGGAGTGGCGTCACAACGAACAACCTGGAGAGCACTGGTTTCTGCCTTATGCGCCGTGTTTGGTGCTTAAAGAATTTATTATTTATTATTATTATGTGTGTCAGTTGTGTAGTAGTAATATGAGGTAATACTGGTTTTGTTTTGTTCAAGCTCTGTTGGTATTTGTCATCATGACTTCAATAGTTTGTTTCTATTGGAACTAGTATTGGAGATGTTCTCAGTTCCTGGTATTAAAACAATTAAATTCCCCTCTTAATTTTATTTTTACAATGTCATTTTAAGATGGGGTACATAATGTTGAGCTCCATGGCCACACTCTCTTATCTTTCGTGATGACTGCAGTAAAAGACTCCTCTGCTCGATTACTTTAATGAGTTCTGGAGCCACCCCACTGGTTACTATATGGACCAAGGAGTATGCTGTCCACCTCTGGCTTCAGCAAAGCTCTGACCAGGTGCTGCTCAATAACTTTAAGACCACGGTCCCTGAAACAAGAAGGTTGTACCTTCTACGTCAGAACTAATTTATACTCTATTTCTACACTGAGCACAATACATCACAAACATTGAGTTCAGAGCGTTAGGCCAACTGTCAGCTTCATCTGAAATACTTTATACCAGTATTTCCCTCCCTAATGGTTACTATGCCTCTGCAATTCCAGCATTATTTCTTTCTAGTCAATAATCTAGGTGTCAGTGTACTGTTTGGCCATTCCATGCAGTTTTACTTTCCTCCGACACCTTCTGTTCAGGCTGGAGCACTATAGGCTTTACATCATGTTCGCTACTGAACTACACATATATACAGACATAAATTATCAATTTACATTCAATTTTCATTAAAAGATATTGAATATTTCAAGCTTACCACAATTCATGGAAATAATAAACAGTTTCGTTGACTGGCAATGAATATAGCACAACTCCGATCTGCCGATGTCCCAGGCTTTATTTTATAAAAAATATACACTGGTGCTCAACGCACTGCTTCTTAGTAGGTTTATTACAAGATGTGGCAAGGAACAGACGCTCTGAATTGAGTATATTCGCAGCTCTACCCAATCAAACCATGTCTACACATCTTTTAAAAAAAGTACCCCTTTTCACGTTTCCCCTGACAACACAAGATAGTATTTATAGCCCGACCAATCGTGTTTAGTCTTACATTTGTTGCGCTCCAATCAAATAGGAGTTAACATGGTAGGCTATTTCCGTAACGTAATGTTTTTTCAAACACGTTATAAAGAAATTTTATGAGCAGAAATGATTTCATGCTGTCAGGCACCCCCACTATTTTATTTTGGCCATAACTTGGTAATTCCTAGACTATTTGCGTAACGTTTTACATATTCTTTGTCAGCAAACCCTAAGGAACCCAAATATACGAATTTAATGGAGCCCATATGCATTTTCTTCTAGGATAGTCGTGCTGTTACTACCTTCTCACTTCCAAACTTGAGGGTGTCTGGGTACTGTCATGTTTTCAAACGTAAACCGGTATAATGTCATAATTCCCAATAAGCGTTTTTCAGGATTTTAAAACCTAACTCTGGTATGGGTAGTGAATTTTATCACTGTCGATTTGAAATAAAGTTAGTGCATGTGGTCTTACACGCGTGATGGCAGCAATTGTGTATCGCGCGACGCGTGTTTAGTGTTGCATGTGTCCTTGCTTTCTGCCTCTCCCTTCTCTCTATCCTTTAGTCCATCTGTCTTTTAGTTATGCCGTGTATGGAATGGATGAAATATTAAATTTAGGTCATTGATCAGCTTGCGTATCTCAAGGTTTTTCCAAGAAATACAGTACACGTTTCATTGAAGAAAGTGTGCAGCGACACAGTAGGCTTTTACTATCAACGTGAAAGCGTTACAATTTGCCGACGAAGTAGAAAACAAGGGGATTTTGAGTACAGTCATTGTGACAGCACTGTTCTTTACCATTCTTCTTTCCTTTTATTAAATTTATTTGTTAGGCTTTACATTTACGTTTTAATTTATATATGGGGATTAGAATAATTCACGACAGTCTTCAGACTTCCACATTAATGACTTGAATAAGGCCGTAGTCAGCTCAAGGCTCATGACATCTCCAAACAGTTTTTGGGGACTGAAGTAGGTTGTTGCCACATGCTACTCCTTTGCTGTATTTTGGGCAGGACTTTAGAAGGTGTTCGGTTGTCATTGGGCTGGTGCCACAGATCTGTTGCACCTATTCTGTACTTGTGGTATAGATGGTATCTTAATCTGTTGTGTCCAGTGCATGGGCTGAAAAATGGTGACAGTCTCGCCTAGATAGCTGATGATATGCATCATATGGGGAAGAAAAATGGATGCAATAGCCAGGTAGCACTGGAAATTGCATCCTTGCAGCATGTATAATCATACATATATCTTGGCAGCAGTGGAGACAAGACAAAGAGTTGGAGGAACAAATAATTATATCAAAAGGCCAGTGCTCTCAAAGCAGTGGGCAGGATATGTGGAAGGTATTCCCAAATGCGTCAATGGGCGTGTAACAGGATACTTTACCTACATTTTTTTTTACTCTCGTTACTTAACCATGTTGTTTTTAAAGTGCTTTTTTTTGTTGTTGATTAATGTTTTTACACCCTTCCATAATCAACTCCTATGACATGCACGATAGGATGCAGTGTTCTTTTCTTTGCTGCCCTCTCAAGCCCTGGTGGTATACATTGAGGAAGCCTGCTGATAGCATCACTAGGCAGTCATTGTTCTGGAACATACAGGGTTCCAAAGTATTAAAAATGTTGAAGAAGTGTAGCATATAAGTTATTTGCATCTCTGCAGCATAACCCTCTTACTGCAATTCTTTCAACAAGGCATTGAAAAATTGAAACTAAATTATATTTTATCAAATGATAACGTCACTTCAAATAAAGGATCCCATTCTTATCTTATGCAGTTCATTAATAAAGTGAATTTTAATAAGGCTTCTCATAGGATATCAATGGAAACACATAATAAGTACCTTTAATCCTGGGGATATCACACTTTTAAATACCTTTGAGAAAGAGTAAGTCCTTAGTTTGCTATCATTTTTTTTAAAATTTCTATCATGTAAAGATCTACAAAATCCTGGTAATACAGTACATGGTTACATCAAAACAGTTCACTGACACTGGATACAGATCACAGCATGACATCATGGAAGTAAAGTACATATTCTTTCCACCTTCTCTGGCGATACAGTATACAAGCCGTATAAGTTCCTGGCTTTTAAATCAGTGTAAATATCTTTCTCGCCTTCTCTGGCGATACAGTATACAAGCCGTATAAGTTCCTGGCTTTTAAATCAGTGTAAATATCTTTCCCGCCTTCTCTGGCGATACAGTTTACAAGCCGTATAAGTTCCTGGCTTTTAAATCAGTGTAAATATATTTTCCGCCTTCTCTGGCGATACAGTATACAAGCCGTATATGTTCCTGGCTTTTAATCATTAAACAATGTAAATATTCTTCTTACCTCCTCTGCTCTGGTAATACAATATCTAAAACACATTGCACAATATAAATACTAGCCATATATCCTAGGCTTTAGAAATATCTCAGGGAGTCTCTAACTTTTCTATCTCACCACAAATATCTTCCCTGAATACACAGTTAGAAAACATGGCTGACCAGCTTGGTCAAACGCCCAGAGTGAACTGTCATGGGATACCTTATATCAGTCCCGCTTAAACGGTCACGCATGTATGGCTAACCACGAGCCATGAACTGAACTCACTCTTAAAGGTTCGAGAGAATTTTGGATCGAATATTTCTAAACCAGTCAAGGGAGATAACCAACATCTGGCCAGTATTACAACGTGTAAACTCCCTTTGACTACAAAATATTAAAATCTGTCCTAACAGTCTACATCGAGCCCCCGGGAAAAAAAATGATAACATCACTTTTTTTGAAAATTACATCAACCAAAAAAAAACAAGAGGTCGGTATAGTTCTAATATCCGCATACAAGAATTCACCTATGTAAAGTTCTATGAATCCATCGACAAAAAATATATACAGTAAGTGTAAAGTAAAAAATGAAGCATACAAAGTAATCAGCCAAGTATACAAATATAATAAGTTTCAAACAAAGTAAAGTATAGATAGATAATGGGACAACCATTCAAAGAACGTCAACCTCAAAGAAGTATGAAGTATGAAAGTATAAATTCGCCATGACACCATAAGTGAAAAGAGAAAAGTGAACAAAGACCATATGACATACGAGAGGAAAGAGCAGAAATGAAAGAAAGTAATGTCATAAGAATAAAGAAAGCAGCAATATGTCATGGTAAACAATTACATGAAAGAGTGTATTGCAAAAAATTAACTACATTATAGTACACAAGTATACATCCAAAAAAACAATACGTACTCAAATTCAAGATAAACAAGTAGCTATCATCTAAAAAAACATAGTGTGCATGATAAACAAGTTAATAGATCCATGGAGCACAAATGATGAGCTCAAAATGGATATCAAAATAAACATCACTGTTATGCATAGCTATTGCTGATGCACAATCAAGCATCGAGTGAGGAAAAGAAAAAAAAAATAACAAAATATACCGTACCTCACAACCTCGGAAAAAAATATTTTCCAAAGTCCCAATATCATGCTACCTAGTTACCTCTAGCACACAGTGAAGCGCTGGGCACAGAAAAATATTACAATGACAGACACAATTACATTTTCACCTGTTGTCATATTTGTGAAAACTACAGTAATGAAATATTTCGCAATGATGAGTTACATAAAAATTAGTGGCATCATTACAATAATCATACGTTTATCATTTCCCAAACATAGTAGCACATGAATAGAACAATAATGCAATGGTGCATACAGACAATTGAACATACCACCACAAAAGCCACATCATATATTAATACAATACTCTCTAATAGCCTGTGCTATAACATTATACAATATTCAACATTATCTGACATATCAAATAAGCTCTATATATACGATAAGTCCCATAGGCTTAAGATGTCCCAAGGTAAGAAGACACCAAGATCTAGTGTAGAGTCTCACTGCTGAAAAGTTAAACTGGACCAGCAAATCTTGTGGAACATCATCAATAGACAGTTGAAATCAACAATATAGCCATACTGACTCTCATGGAAAAGCATACACTGAGAAAAAATACAAATGAAATCTCTTTTTGATAAAGGAAAAAATGTTATAATATACAATAATTAAATTTAATTTAACGAATGTGGCCGTATAAACTTCCGACCCCTGTATGGTGATAATCAAACCTTCCTCCGTTACACTAGAAAAGATAACAGAAAAAGTAGTACAGACTAAACCAGAATCATGAATTCGACAGGGTCATAAAAAGTGTACTAACAGAGTGTTAATGTATAATAGCGTCATGGCTATATAAGAGACCCCAAAAGTTAAAAGGAAATCTAAATGATGACAGTCAAGCAGAATCATGTAATTTATGTAAAGAAAAGTCGTGAGTATACACATGATACCCACGTCAAAAGGCAAATCTAGAGGATGGTAATGATGACTAAGAGCATCATGATGGCTGACAATCCGAGATTTTGCACAAGATAAAGGAAATGCAGTTGATAAATGCGTACATCCTAAAGGCTGAACTGACGTCATAGCCTGTGTACTGGGCAAAGGGAGACACAAGAAGCATACAATAAAGATGCAAAAACAGACATTGGTAAACTTGGACCTAAGTCGAAGTTTAAAAGAAAAGCAGTAAGTACGACAAAAAGTCGTAAAAGACGAAGATACTGAGCTAACCGGCCCAGCAAGAAAAGTAAAGATACTCATAATGTATAGATATGTACTAACAATTAAGTTCGTACATGTAGCAAAGAAAACGCTAGTCATTGCAGCAAAGAAGTTGCCATTAAAGTGACTGGATATAGACTTAGTCATATCACTAAAGTTAGTGTCTGTGTCAGACAAAATCGAAGGATCTTCTTCTACAATAGTAGTTAAAGAAGAATCAAAGTTAGATTTGCGATGTACTGAGGTATGTCGAACTGGGCTAAAAGAAGCACTCAAATTAGTATGATGAACAATCGTATCATCAATACTACAAGATCGCACAAAATTAGCAGAATGTACCTGGTGAAAAGATTTTGGCATAGTCCCTAAGGTAGAAGCAGTAAGGTGATGTTGCCATTCCCAAGCAGCAATTTGTACCAGCCTACACACCTTTACACCATGTACCTGTCTGACAGTAAGGTCAGCGATAGGTGCTCTGAGCAAACATGCGTGTATATAACCAGTGAAAAATGGTGTGGCAATGTGGACTATGGCAGTTGGAAAAGTCTCAACTGTCCCACTGAATGTCACACATTTCACCATATTACCAGTTGCACAAGATGGATGGACTAGAGTCTGCCTAATCCCAACAGTTGCGCATCCTGAATCAAAAAGAACTGAGACTGGATTATTATTCACAAAACCTTTATGTAGAGTAAGAGACCCTCTTCCGTCATGTGCAGTTGCGGCAGGAAGAGGGGGTAGTGGATGACCACAACTCAAGGTAGTTATAGATGTAGGTTGGAACAAAGTTGTGCACTCCGGGCACTGAGATGCTCTCTCAAAATCGAAAGCAGTGCAACCAATAGTGTTAGAGCCACTATTATTATTGTTAACTTGATCATTAACAATCTGGGGCTCTTGTTGAGCAGAGTTAGCATGTCGATAAGATCTATTATTATTTGGAGATCTACTGTCATATCGCGATCTATCATTTTGAGATCTACTGTCATATCGCGATCTATCACCATTATTATCTCTATTGAAATTATTTTTCTGATGTGAACACCAGTTTGCATTGTTGTGATTGTCATTTCCCTTTTGATCAAAATTCCTATTAGATGGGCTTTGTTGTCTCCGAGAAAAATTATTATCAGGTTGATAACCTCTATTGTAGTTACCCCTCCCAAAATTTTCATAATTGTTGGGACTAAAATGTTGAGGACCGTTAAATTGCCTCCAATTTCTTGAAGAAGAATCATAACATGATGGACCCTCTTGGTTCTGTCCAAAATTACGATTATATCTACCACCAAAATTTCGATCAACACTTTGAGACCTATGTCGCTAATTAGGATCATATGGCATTTCTGAAGCCATGGGTAATCCTTCTGTGACTTCAGAATTGCTAACCGTTACATTTGGATGTGCCGTGACATATTGGCAACAGTATTGTTCCATATCTTTTAAATTTGGAGGTTTTCGTTCATGTAGAAAGGAAAGAAAAGGTTTACTAACTGACGACATGACTTTGTCACGAAGCAATAAGTCCATAATGGCTTCATATGTATGCTCCGTTTTTGACAGTTCAACCCAACATGAAAACGTAAGGCGGATAGTCGATATAAATTCTGAAAAATCTGTCCCTGTCTCTGGCAGTAGAGACTTAAAGCGTAGGCGATAACCTTCTTCATCCACTTTTTATTTTTTTAGTAAGGCAGCTCTGGAAACATCATAGTTGCCCATGTCAGGACCCTCCAACATACTTATAATATATACTGCTTCACCCTTAAGTATCTTCATAAGTTGTGCATAGTACTGCGACTTGTCTATCTTATGAGAATCGCATGCGAGTTCAAATCTATTCAGTTAGAATGAGATATCGTCGCTGGCAGGGTTGAAAGCAGGCAATTTAATATCATGAGTTTTAGTATTTGCCTTATTAGAAGTTGTTTGATTGTTTGCCTCATTTTGTCAATTACCCATATTCACTACCTTTATTTTCTCCAGCTCCATAGCCAAGACTCTTTCGTCGTGTAACATTTTCTGTTTTTCAGCCTCTATTTGCATTTTTTTTATTTTCAGCCTCAATTTGCATTTTTTTATTTTCAGCCTCAATTTGCTGTTGATTTTTTCTCTGTTCAGCTTCTAATGTCTGTTTTCTCTCTTCAGCTTCTAATTTTTGTTTCTCTGTCTCCATTTGGAATTTTCTCTCATCTGCCTGCATCAGCAATCTCCTATCTTCAGCTTCCATTTTCTATCTCTTCTCTTCAGCTTTTTGCGCCTTGGCATATTCAGCAAGTGCAAATTCTTCTAATTTCTCTGCAGTCTTGCCAAGGGACTTCCCTTGTGCCATGAAATAATCCAAAGTAGCCATTATGCTGGATTATATGAGATAAATACCTTGTATAAATATATTAATTGAGAAACTCACTTTATCCCAACTCAGTGGGTGACAAGTCTTTGCCCAAGAACTTGTATAATTACTTTACTTATCAATAATATAATTAATCACCTATATACTTATTGTGCATAACAATATTGACAGTGTATAACAACATATACAGTACAGACAAGAATAACAAAGACAAGATATAAGCACAAATGACCATGTTCGCAGGAATCAATTAAACAATAAAGCAAAATAAAGCAAAAAAAATATTGCAAAACTTGCAATGATAGCTGCAAAAAAGTATAAGAGACAAAACAGTGTATAAACGAATATAACTCAAAGATAGAAAGATGAGGAAGACAATTATGGACAAATTAATCAAAAACTAAAGAACAGAGGAAAATATAACAAAACAACACTAAGACATCTCATCACAGCTAAAGAATAATATAACAAAAGACCAAACGCAGTAGACTAAAATACGTCAGCAACGAAAAAAATCGCTGGAAATTTCCACTGCGGGAAATTTGCAATAGTGTCCCTAAAGAATGCTTACATAGGCCCTCGGTAAAGAGGAATATATCCTACATAAGTCTCCACCCAACCTGCCCGCTGAAATATGAACACATATAACATAGAAACATATAACATAAAGACAAGGAATATAAATAGAGTGAGTTGAGAAGAAGGCTGAATATACACCAGACAGAGGCACAGTTTACAACAACAAACAGCCACTTATCTGCTAATGGAAAAAATCCTATCCTCCAGAACAACAGCAAAGATGTCTAGTAAACACAGTCTGCATAAATCCACCAGCAATCAATACTGGAACTCCAGACATCAAGTGCTGACATCAATAGTTGGCGCAAAAGAGGAAAGACTGGAAACTGCAAGTCTTGACTTGAATCTCTAGTATAGCAAACTCCTTTTGCAGCTGAAACTTGTTCTGAAAAGCTTGGACTGGTTACACTGTAGAACAACTTGTGCATCACTGTTCATAGCCCCATATTACTGGTGACCACTGATACTGTGGGATTGTTGGTGATGGGTAGATGATAGGACTGGTTCCAGGAAGAATGTAGTGTTCTATATTTATGTGCCGCTGATAAAGACTCATCAGTTAGCGTCGGGCTTACAGGCGGCCGACTAGGTGTGTAGATGACAAAGGATGCGAATGTCGTGTATTAATAGTATTAGAGTAAGTCAATGATCATTCACCCACACCGATGCACATATATGAGTAATGACTGAAATGTCTAAACACTGTTTATTGTACTGATATAAGCAACACATTGAACATGAACATCCTGGTAATACAGTACATGGTTACATCAAAATGATTCACTGACACTGGATACAGATTACAGCATGACATCATGGAAGTAAAGTACATATTCTTTCCACCTTCTCTGGTGATACAATATATAAGCCGTATAAGTTCCTGGCTTTTAAATCAGTGTACATATCTTTCCCGCCTTCTCTGGCAATACAGTATACAAGACGTATAAGTTCCTGGCTTTTAAATCAGTGTAAATATCTTTCCCGCCTTCTCTGGCGATACAGTATGCAAGCCGTATAAGTTCCTGGCTTTTAATCATTAAACAATGTAAATATTCTTCTTACCTCCTCTGCTCTGATAATACAATATCTAAAACACATTGCAGAATATAGATACTAGCCATATATCCTAGGCTTTAGAAATATCTCGGGGAGTCTCCAACTTTTCTATCTCACCACAAATATCTTCCCCGAATACACAGTTAGAAAACATGGCTGACCAGCTCGGTCAAACACCCAGAGCGAACTGTCATGGGATACCGCATATCAGTCCCGCTTAAACCGTCATGCATGCGCGGCTAACTGCGAGCCATAAACTGAACTCACTCTCGAAGGTTCGAGAGAATTCTGAATTGAATATTTTTAAACCAGTCAAGGGAGATAACCAACGTCTGGCCAGTATTACAACGTGTAAACTCCCTTTGACTACAAAATATTAAAATCTGTCTTAACAGTGGGTCACATAAATATTGGAAATGAGGGTGGGGAAACAGGCAGAAATGGAAAGGGACAAATTGTTTATTTAAAACAAAAAAAAAGCAAATCTCTATAACAAGGGTCCTCGACCTTTATGGCACCATATGCACATTTTATATTAACTAATAGGTTGAAGAGCAACAACCAATTTTTGGGACTCACTTATTGCTTACTTACTTAGTCATCCCTCTTCTAGCGTGAGGAAGAGAGGTTTGGAGGAGGGAGCGCCATACTATCCTATCGGTTGTCTTCTTTCTGGCCTGGCTCCAGTCCTCAGCCATTCTGAGATTGTTTAATGTTGTCCTCCCTGTGGACTCGTCCCTGGCTTTTAGTTTCCCATACTTGTCATGGTAGCCAATCTTCTTCCATTCTGCAGACAGGGCCAAATAATCGCAGTTGGGACTGTTCTACTTGAGTCTGCAGTGGCTCGGTTTTGAGGGCTTGCAATATCCTCTGGTTGCTGTCCATATCTGTTCTTGTCACTTTATCATCTCTCTCAGATATCTCATTTCTAAGATTTGAATCTGGCTTTTTTGTGGATTGTAGTCATTGCCCATGACTCGCATCCATATGTCAAGACTGGAATATAGGTGGGGCATTATACAGCCATCTTCTTTCTTGCTTGCTAACTTTTACTGAAAAATCGTTGGTTTTTGGCCTGAAAAAATCTCCCAGCTGCTGCACTTCAGGTAGCCAACTCTTCTTTGATGTCTCACTTCCAGTCTATAACAGCTTTGAGGTAATTAAACTGGTTGACCTGCTCCAGGATCTGTTCTCCTAGCTTAATCTGATGCCTTTTGTTCCTCTTGTGATGTCACCATGGTTTTTGTTTTGGGGCAGCTGATGACCATCCATCTCATCTCCAGCTCTTCCTTCCAGACTTGCAGGTTGGGTTGAAGATGTGCCTCTGATTTAGCAATTAGGGCAACATTGCTTGCTCTGAAATACAGACCCATCTCATCTTCCAGTACCCCACTGAATACTTGTTGGTCCTGTTCTTACATGATTTGATGACATGGTCCATGAGGAGTTTGAAAAGATGAGGTTACACAATATCACCTTGTCTTACACCAATGGTGGTCCTGAACTCTTCTGACTTATGGTATTACCACCCTCACTCATTAAAAAAAGGTATATTTTTACAAAACTAAAATGTAGAGTATATAAAAGGCTGAGTAACACTTTTAACAATACAGGTTGGTAACCCAGTGTTGTGGACAATGATTAAGTGGGATAGAGTATCTCCACTAATGCCACGCAGTTCTTTACCACACTTTAATGTTGAGAATGTGGTGTGAATCTTCCCTGTTGTATTAGTGAGTGGTCTGTAGTGCTTCTTGTTGTTTGGTAATGGCTTCTCTTGACTTGATGGTGTGTTAGGAGGTGTTCTGTGAAACTAGGCAATGCCCATGATATTACAGACTGCACAACACATCTGGAACACCGCACTTAGATAAAATGTTCTTGGATGCCTGGCATAGACGACTTCTACAATTTATACATGTAACACAATATACTTCATCATACGACACATTCCATAACAGTTTACAAGATATACATCAATGTTAGCCAATATAAAAGTTTGGCCCTTCAGAAATCCTACTGGTGATTTCTGGAAAATATGTAATCAATTCTGTGTGGATAGCACACGTAAGACTGTCATCTTCTTGTAAATAACGGCTTAGCTACATGAGCCACTGTTCACGGGTGAATACACTCTCATAGTTAATAGATCTGTCACCAGACATGTCCCATACAATAAGAATCCATGGTTTCTCACTTACTTAGTCATTCCCCTTCTACCGTGAGGTGTAGAGGTTTGGAAGAGAGAGCGCCAGACCATTCTATCAGCTGTCTTCTTCCTGGCCTGGTTCTATTCTAGTCCTCGGTCCTTCAAAGATTGTCTAATGTTGTCCTCCCAGCGGACTCTGGGTCATCCTGGAGGTCTGGATCCCTGGCTCTTTGTTTCCCATGCTTGTCGTGGTAGCCGATCTTCTCCCATTCTGCAGACATGGCCAAACCATCTTAGTTGGGACTGTTCTATTTGGGTCTGCAGCGGGTGGGATTTTAGGCTTTGACATATCGTCTGGTTGCGGACCATGTCTCTTCTTGTTACTTCAACCACCTTATTTATATTGCAATATGCTGCACTGATGAAGAATTTATTTTAGACAGTTTTAAGTGATCTTTTTCAGAATTTATGGTGGTCTATACTAGGTATTTGTTAATCTAAAGTTCTAGCTTAATTGTATATAGTTAACTTAAGTTCATGACATGTAAGATTTACAATGCACCAAAGAATATTAAAACAATTGACTCAAATGTAAATGTAGGTGAAAAGCAGGAATTGAGTTGTAGCTGCTTTATTTTTTATTTTACTGATCGCATATTGAAGGTTAGGAGGTTTAACCAAATCCTAGAAAGGTAGGAAGGATTGGGGCAACTGCCTATATACATCTTTAAAACATTGTGACTTGACAAAAGACAAGATTGAGGTGCTTTACCCTCTCCCCTCTCCACTGCTGTTCAGGTTAGGCTCTGGCAAAGACATCTGAAAAAGTGTTGTCAACCAGGGACTGGAATAACCTGAATGGCTCCTGAGTCGACCCAGCTTTAATGGTACTTCCAAAATCGGTGAGTATCTGCCTGAATGGTGAGAGGACCAGGGCCGGCTCTACCGACGGCGCAACACGTGCATTTGCACAGGGCGGCAAGCTTTGGGGGGCGGCAAAAAATCTTTTTACTTATTTTTACAATCCCGCCAAAATATTCCGCCTGGGAGCCTCGCTGGTGTAATGGTTATTACACTGCGCTAACGATCAGGTGTTCAAGCCCTGGCACAGACATTTGTAAAAGTGTCATCGACCGGGATTTTGACTGAATAACCTGAACGGCCCCTGAAATAAACCCTCTGTGGATGTTGTCGCGGAGTGTTCGAAGGTTTCGTCTAGATTATTTTAAAATTCCTTACTTTTCTATTCCTTCACATTTTGTCTGTTTTCTCTACGAAATATTTGCACCTGCAATCTGTTCTTTAGCTGTTTTTCAAGTCTTCACTAATAGTTCTGCCATACGATCGTAATGCTATCTTCTCCTCCTACAAAGGCAGTAAAAGATACTTCTTTAGAGACGTCAGTACAATTTATTTGCTTGGTCAAAACCACAGTTGTTCCAAGAGAATTATATTTCCGTGTTCAGTGGTCAACTGAAGACCGCCACGATAAATTTTCCGGCATGGCTGAACAAGAGACGGGACATTAATTAACTTGGCGTGGGAATCAGGAATTTATTTTTTTATCGACTGTTCTATGTTGGCGACTCGAATGTTTCAGTTGTTTTGGAGTGTGCATTCAAGGAAGTTACAGTGATAAATAAGTTTTTTAAACGTTTTATGGAAATTAGTACAGTGCTTCAGCCTCCATTCATTACTAAATAATACATTTTATTGTAGGGTTTATTAAAACAGTTTTAATATTCAAATAGATATAATGTCCGATAAAAGAAAAAAAACTATCAGGTGCTGAATATCAGAAACGGAAACTGGAAAAAGAACGCGATATTCAAAAACATAGCGGGGCTTTACATAAATATATAAAAACTGAAACAGCTGATGTAGGACAGAAGAAAATAAGCAGATGTACCGAAACAAATGATTCTGAGCTCATGGCAAGTACTTCTAACTCGGACCCCAGTAACGTAGATATTACTAACAATGTCGAAAATGAGACTGATTTGACTGTTTCCAATTCCAGAGATTTAAGTGATGAACTTAAGAGGTACACTGATCCGGCAAGATGGAGTCCTTCTTTAAGCGATACCGAAAGACTGGAAATCGTAAAAAAAGGCCTGCCAGAGAGACCAAAAAAATTAGTTCGTTTTTCCGCGCAGCTCTAATGATCGGAAATTTTCACTAAATTTTTACACTAGGGAGCTAAGCAATGGAGAACATATTAATCGATCATGGTTAGTGTATTCAAAAGAAAAAGATTCTGTATTTTGTTTCTGCTGTAAGTTGTTTTCCTGTAATAAAATGTCAGTCACTACTGATGGCTATAATAATTGGGGTCATTTGTATGTGTATCTTAATGAACACAAAAAATCTAAAAACCACTTGGAGTCCCATACAAAGTGGATTGAATTATCGTCCAGGCTTAAATCAGTACAGACAATTGATTCAATGCAACAAAAGTGATTAAATTCAAAAGTTTGACACTGGAGGAGCATAATAGAACGCCTAATTGCTATTGTCCAGTTCTTGAGCCAACAATGCTTGCCATTTCGTGGAACATCTGATAAATTATATGACCCTAACAATGGACATTTTTTAAAGCTTCTTGAACTGATTGCCAGATTTGATAGTGTTATGTGTGAACATTTAATGAGAGTAGCTCGTGGATTGACCCAACATTACCTTGGGAAAAACATTCAAAATGAATTAATTGCTCTTCTCTCTGGAACCATAAAAAAAGAAATAATTTCTATGGTGGAGAAAGCTAAATATTATAGCATAGTTGCAGACTGTACTCCCGATGTAAGTCACATTGAACAATTAACACTAATTGTAAGATTTGTTAATACAAATCCAGATGATATCAACATTCATTAGCATTTTCTTGGTTTCATTGCTGTAGAAGCCACTACAGGCTCAGCGTTAACCGAATGCATTCTCAGAAAATTGTCAGACATGGATATTCCAATCGCAAACATGCGTGGCCAGGGGTATGACAATGGATCAAATATGAAAGGAAAACATTCAGGAGTTCAACAACGTATTAGGGACTTGAATCCGAGAGCTTTTTATATCCCTTGCTGTTCTCATTCTCTCAACGTGGTGGTCAATGATGCCGCGATGTCATCTAGAGAAGGGGTTTTATTTTTTGAAACGGTTCAGAAATTGTATGTGTTTTTCTCAGCATCAACACTGCTTTGGGGAATCTTTAAGAAACATATTACAACTCTAACGCCCAAGCCACTAAGTACAACTCGCTGGGAATCTAGAATCGAGGCCATTCGTCCTTTAAGATATTATATTGAGGAATTTTATGATGCATTGATAGAAACTGCTGATGACGAGACAGTAGACAAAATGGCGAGACATGAAGCTGAAACCCTTGCCCTAAAACTCAGAGATTTAAAATTTTTATGTTGTCTGGTTATATGGCACTATGTGTTAAACGAAATTAATGTTGCTAGTAAACTGTTGCAAAGCATAAAAATGGAATTGACTAGTGCCATAACAACTTAGAGAAATGTTCTCCAAAGCCTTAAGAATCTCAGAAATGATGAATCATTTCAAAATTTTCTTGTTGATGCTACAACATTAGCTGAGAAAGTTGAAGCTGATCCTGATTTGATACCAACGTTTGAATGTACTAGAGTGCGTCGGCAGAAAAAGAAACACAACTATCTCTTATAGATGAACCTATTTTAGATCCCAAAACTAAATTCAAAATTGAATTTTTCTTTTTTATTATTGATGTTGCAACTAATTCTATTGAAGAAAGGTTCGAGCAATTGGAACATCACAGTTCACATTTTTCCTTTTTATATAACATCCCTAAATTGAAATCTGAGATGACAAATGAGCTCTTAAAGAAACGTAGAAACCTAGAAAGCATTTTAACACATCAAGAAAATAGAGACATTGATGCCATTGAGCTAGCTATGTGATGAACTGAAAGTAGTATCCAAATTAGTACCAGAAAATACACCACCAATTGAAGTTCTTCATTACATTATTGAAAATAACATTGCTCCTAATGTCGCTATAGCCTTAAGAATATTACTAACTTTGCCAGTAACGGTAGCAAGTGGTGAGCGTAGTTTTTCAAATCTGAAGCTTATTAAAACTTATTTACGCTCAACAATGGCCAAAACTAGATTGGAAGGACTTGCCATGATTTCAATTGAACATGAAATCGGTCAAAAATTAGACTACGCAGACCTTATTTCTGCTTTTGCAAATGTGAAAGCAAGAAAAGTGTCTTTTTAAGCAGTATATACTTCAAACAATATAAATTCAAATAATGTGAAAATAGTGCTAAAAACTATAACATGTACATACTATAGTTAAGTGTTTGTGACTCAGCAGTTCATCGTTCCACATGAGAAGAGCATCCCCTAAATGTAAGTAATGTAACTGCATTTATTTCATATAATTGTCTCTAATAAAGTCAATGGTTTATTTTATGACTATACAGTATTTTCATCAATTTATCAATACATTATTATTAATGGTACTATTTAAAATTAGGCTAATGGTCATGAAATTAATGTTGAAGCTTGTTTAATAACATAATGGTTTCAAAAATTTCAAACGTTAATTTGAGGTTGGACTGGGGCGGCAAGGTATGGTATTGCACGGGGCGGCAAAATTCCTAGGGCCGGCCCTGGAGAGGACACCTGTCATTGTACAGGGAAAAAAGGGATGCTCATGTAAAATCAGTCTCAGGTTAGACATATTAACCGGAGATTTTGCCTCGAGTAATAGCGGGCTTACGATAAAGAAAATAAAAAATAAAACAAATATGAAATGCAATATACTAGAGCAGGTTAATTTTATTCTGACTGCCACATAATAATTTATTCTGAATGAAATTAACAAGAAAGAAGGAATTGTCAAATTTTATAATGAATGTGGTGTGGCTATGCCCAGTGCAAATCTCATGAGACAGCTTTGTGTTTGAAGCCTGTGGGAAAGTTAGTAACGAAAAAAGTGGAAGTAGTGGCAAGTTAAAGAAAAAAAGTTAAAGAGGTGGCAAACATGTAGTATGCAAGAACACACCATATGATAACGGGAAACACAAGGTTTCTAACAGTATGCAAGGTGTTGTGTAACCCTGACAGCTTATATTTTATGATTCTGTTAAGATGGGCTGACATACAGATTCATACAACATATACTGTTCAAAAAAAGAAACGCATAGCTATCCGAGGGCGCGTTTTTATGAGTTTGTAAGTAAAATTTGGTGCTAGGGTATATAAAAACCAGCCTCAAATGTTCTGTACAGTGTCAAATGCGCGGGTTGACCTGAATTGCGTTCGTTTTTGTAATCGTTACAACGCAGTGGTCAATAGTGTTTATGACGCAATTTTTTACCACAGCTAATGTTGCGCGCACGTGAAAGCAACAAAATTTGGGGTGAACACTATTCACTAACTACGCAACTGAAACCCTATAAAAGGATAACGCTACACACAAAAAATTCAGTTCATTTTCAAGCAGACTTTTATGGCGTCTCTATCGATAAATTTAAGGAACATTGCTATTGGCCGACTGCATGCAGGCGAAAGTCAAAGTCAGGTTGCCAGGCATCTAAACGTGCATCAGAGTACCATCAGTTGACTTTGGCACCGGTTCCAAGCCACTGGCTCAGTTGAAGACTGCCATCGCAGTGGACGACCCAGAGTGACAACAGCAGCGGAGGATCACTTTATACGGCTTCGTCACCTCAGAGACAGGTTTACAACAGCTTCCTCAACTGCCCAGTCATTGCCTGCAGGACGTCATGTGTCTGATCAAACTGTCCGGAATAGACTGCATGACGCTGGACTTTGGGCACAACAACCTCACCGAGGACCTGTCCTTACGCGCCACCATCGCCAAAATCGACTTCTTTGGGCCAACCAGCATCGTCCCTGGGCAGCTGACAATCAATGGAGACGTGTCTGGTTTAGTGACAAATCTTTCTTTTTTTTTTGCAGCGTCATGATAGATAGCGTAGGGTCTGCTGTAGGTGAAATTAACGTTTTGCCCAAAATTGCATTGATGAAGCTCCGCCGCATGGTGGTGGAGGTGCAATGGTGTGGGGAATGATCAGTTACAACGGAAGGAGTCAATTGGTGCACATTGAAGGAGGCTTGAATGCGCAACGATACGTCAATGAAATTCTTCGACCCCATGTCCTTCCACTTTTAGCTGCCCAAAGGTCTGTGTTTCAACAGGACAATGCCAGACCCCATTGTGCATGGTTGACCACACAGTTCCTGACTGCCAACAACATTCTCACCCTTCCCTGGCCATCCCTGTCTCCAAACATGAGTCCGATTGAACACTTGTGGGATGAGCTACATAGCCGTGTTTGTCGCCGAGACATTGCTCCAGCCAATTGTCGTGATCTTTTCCAGGCAGTCCTGGAAAAGTGGGCAGCCATCCCACAGACCCATATCAGACGTCTAATCGCATCCATGCCCAGGAGATGCCAGTCACTGATCAATGCAAGAGGAGGCCACACACCATACTAACGGGAAAGCCTGTACGCCAAAAAACTCTCGTGACCCAGATGCAAAACAACTGTCAATTGATTGGTTGAACCCTAAGGTATTCTTTTGTGCAATTTGAACAATTAACTCATTAAATTAAAAAAGTTATTGAATGTCAAAATTACGGCTATGTGTGTGCCTTCAGTAGCTATGCGTTTCTTTCTTTGAACAGTATAGATTTAGAGAATAAATCAAGCCAGGACAATCGAAGGTTTAATTTGACATAATAAATCCAACAGAAAATATTTTCAGAGCATTTCAGGTATTACTTCTGACATCACATATCCAGTACCTTCTTTCATGACCCTAGTTACTTGTACTGCATATATTTCCATTATTGTGCCCGGTTTCATAAACAGCAGTTACATTGTTACAGCCTGAAATTTGACTAATTATCCCACTGATAAATGAGAGGCCCAGCTTGCTTTGGGATTTCACAGTCTTGAACGTTATTAATAAAGTACGCATAAAATAGATATCTAGTCCTTCTATCGACTTGGCCAACTTTGAGTCTCCCTCCGACATCACACTTTTCACTCTGACTTCCTTTACAATGCTTTTTACTTCTTTTATAAAGCCTGCGCAACAATAATTTGAAGGAACCCTCTGTCAGAGAAACCCAATTTCTTCAATGATCATGCACTGCTTACAACACAAGGCACCTTTTGATAAGTGAAAACCCATTAAAAGACAATGCTTATAATCAAATCAGCTAACGAGCCTTGAAAACTACTCCGATATCAGAGATGCAGAAAGCTACTAGATTACAGACATTGTCCTATAGAAGAGATACAAAAAGCATGATCCAGATGGAAAAGTACAACAGTATGCCAATGCACCCAATGAAGGCAAGACTAGATGATCTGGCAATTAGATGTCTAAAACATAGCAGCTTTGTCCATGAGGGAAAAAGACTTAAAAGACAGCATCAAGAAGACCTATCCATGAAGACAACACCACTGAAGCCCACCTTATACCCTGTACCATGGAAACAGGCCAGCAGTACCCTTCAAATTAATACATCAATCAGTGGTCTCAGAATTGGATATCTTCTTCTTCGTTGGTCCTGAAAAGGACCTTGGTTGCGTTGTGTCCATTTACAGTGAAGCTGCGATATTTGTGCCTTGTAGTCGACTTCAGCACAGCATTTTTTTGAATGAGTATAATGATCTGCAAAAACAAACTGCTACATTGAGTATGATCCAAGAAAGCTATCCTGAACAATTATGGATACTTGCCTACATGGATGGATCAGCAACAAATGCCATTATGAATGGAGGCGCTGGTAGAGAGCTATCCAGGCTATCAGAAGAGAACAGAATCAACCCAACAACAACTATCACACTTTTGACCGGCAGGGACAGATCACCCTTATTCGTCTCAGGACAGGGCATAACAAACTGAAAAAAAATACATGTACGAGCTATGATTGTCTTCTTAACCACTGTGCACATGTGAATTAAATAAACAAACTGCTGAGCATGTTCTACAGGATTGTCCTCTGTATGCCAGTTAAGAAAGGTATACTGGCCTAATAACTCAACACTAAACTCAAAGCTGTATGGAA